>CM038669.1:482230414-482787588 GCA_021605145.1 Aegilops bicornis | reverse complement strand
GACTTATCCGAACTTTCCTACCAAGTTCGAGCTCTTGCTCGCTCTATTTCGTGAGCTGAGCTATTTGTACCGATATATACTATTGAGTGAGATGGAGAAAGACAATGGTGGTATTCCATAGGAAGATCAAATAGGGTTTTGTGACTACCAAAAGTTTCTCTTTTCATGACACGGGGGGGGGGGGGGTCTCTGTGGCCCTAGTTTCTTTGGCCCATTTGAAATGAGCTACGAATAGGTCCTACTTCAGACAATCCTTCGTTGTCCCTTCAGAGGAGATGAGTGGGATGACGAATGAGTTCTTTAAACATCTCTATACTGCTGAAGGTACTGAAAGAATGTCGGTCCGTCTTTTCTTGATCTTTGTTTGTCCCCCCAAAAAAGGCGTGAGAGGACGTTGCAGATGTCCGGGACGGACACGACTTCTTCTAACGCTAGAAGACCACAGGAAGAAACCCGGGACCAGAGCATGTCATGAAATACGACACGCTGCAGGCGGCGTGCTTCGACCGTGTCTCCGGGTACGATTGAATGTAGATATCATGAACGCGAGGATAAGGATACCAGGCCGAGAAACCCGGGCAAGTACTCCCCTAATGTGCCGATCGCTAGCGCATCCAGGGCCCCGGCGCCCAGCTCTGCTGGAGAGGCACATTAGGCCTTATATAGATGGAAGGAGGGAGTATGAATCCATGTTATGTCCAATTAAATTTTTTCTCTGGCTATATAATGCATGTAACCTACTCATGCCAACATTTTAGTGCATTACAAATGTCTATACTACCACTGCAATTCAAACTGAATTTGAATTCGTTTCTCTATTTCAATAAGAATCTAGAATCATGATTGTTGCCAACTTCAACCATCATTCGTGTATCACCTTAACAACACACCACATAATTACTATAGAGATAGATATGAACTATGTGTACTATATGAACTCGAATTCAATTTTTTGAATACACTTGATGTTGATTCCAAATAATAGTACATTTGATGTACTAACTAGATATTCATAACCTAAACCATGTTCCATACGTACACCGTGTTTATCACACAAAGTATAGTGCCCCGCAACCTACATTATGACAAGTATTTAGCCCTGAGCTGCAAAAGCCACACATTAGCCCAAATTATAATCAATGTTCTACATTATGATATCTTCTTCAAGTATCCGTATCCACTTTTTTTATAATGAATTATGATATATGTTCGTCTTTAACACCTTCACCGTCCTCTTCTCTTTGTAGCTAGCTAGCGCTAATTTTCTAGCGTGCATGCACACGCCCGCCCCGTCTCACCCTTCCTCAGCGTCCCTGTGATGCCCGGATACTTAAGCTACAGTGAGCCTCTGCTAATGATGCCACGTCACCTCGGTTACTATTGATAAACTCGCGTTAGTTCAAAACGATTCAAATTGAAATTTTAATTAAACGCAAACAACAAAAGTTTTCAAACAATAAAACTAAAATGTTCGAGTTGTGCCAAATAAAGCATAGGTAATTATGGTGGAAAAACCACACTTTTATAAGGTGTTTAAATACTCAAATGTGAATGAAACAACAACATAACCAATTTAATAAATACCTTTTATTATTTATAAAATGTTAAACTATTTTATTTAGTTACCCAAATTAATGTGGCAGTAGTAAATATAGTAATACTAATTTAGGAACCATTTGTATTTTATAAAACTATAACCATTATAGAAATAAAAGAAAACGGAAAGGGAAAATAAATAAAAAAGAAAAGGGCGAACCAAAACAAATGAAAAGGAGAAGACCCCCTCCCTCTTGGCCGTAGCCCAGCTGGCCACCAGGCCAACAACAGGCCGGCCCAGCTCCTTACCCTCGCCCATCCGCCCCCACTCCCCCATTAACCCCCGAAACCCTAACCCCCCTCACCCACTCACTCCCATTCCCCCCACGTTGTTCCCCTCCCTCCCGATCCAGATCGGATCGGGGCTCGCACGGATCGACACCGCCGCCTCGACACCGCCACACGCCGTCGCGGCTCACGCTTCGTTGTTGTCGTGCCGCCCCGGCCTCTTCTCCCTTCTGCGATGTCGTCCTCCTCCTCGACTCCTCGCCGGACGCCATCGCCGCCGGCATCTCCGTCAACACTGTCGTCCCCATCCTCCTCCCCGTGCCCCACTGCCCTTTCCCTACGGCCCCCGTGCGCCTCCGCCTCCCCCTCTCCTCCTCCTGTCTCCCTCGCGCACGCGCTCACGACCACGGCCTCGTCCCGCCCGCGCCCGCCGCCGCTGCCACGCCTTGGCTGCATCCACCTCGCACCGCACTGGACTGTCCCTCGCTGCTGGGCTCACGTGGCTGTGGCTGCGCTCACTCACCAGCGCCACCTTGCAGCGCCCGCATCGACCAAGCCCCGCCTTGCCCCCCCTTATTGCGCCGACTCCCGCAGCTCTGCTGCTGCTCGCCCATTGTGGCCCCTCCTGCGGCTGCCGTGCTGCTGCTAGTGCCTGACGCGCGCCACTGCCAAGGCCCGCGACACCGCCTCCTGCTTCCTTAGCCGAACCCGCCGGTGACCACCCGCCGAGGCCGCCACCGGCCGTGGCTATGGCCTCGTGGTGGCCCCCCCGCCTCTACTCACCGGCCGGCGTCCACCAGCCAGACTCCCCTGCTTTCGCCGCCGCGTTATCAGCGGGCTCCCTGTCGCCGGGTTGCGCCCCGGTGCCGTGAATCACGCCCCATAGGCATCTCTGTACATCGACAATGAGCCCCACACCCCGAACGTTTTTAGAAATAATAATAATTTAATTAATTAATTAATTAACAAAGTTAATTAACTTAACTAATCATGTTTAATTAATCTAATTAAGTTTAATTAACCAAATAACTACTTAAACTAATTAAACTGTTAGTTAGTCCATGTTTCAATGAAAGTGGGGACCCACTGGTCAATTGGACCAGTCAACGGTCAATGCTGACTGGGCTGTTGACTTTGACTGGTCCCACTAGTCAGTCTCTGCTGGTAGGCGATTGACCAAGTCAATCGGGCCTCTTGGTCACCACACAAGCCCATCTATTACCTTACTTGTAATACGTTAGGAGATGGGGGTGAAGGCGGTGGCTCCATCCCGGTAGAGGTGGGCTGGGTTCCCACGGCCCCATTGTTACTTGTGGCGGAGGCAGCAGGCGGAGTTGAGACCACCTAGGAGAGAGGTGGGCCTGCCCCTGGTTGGTGTTCGCGGATACTTCAATTAACACGCTTCACGAGATCTTGGTATTTGATCTGAGTCTGGCCACTGGCCTATACGCACTAACCAACTACGCTGAACAGCTTATGGGCACTTTCGGCGTCGTGGTATCGGCCAAGCCTTCTTGACGTCGGCCGGCGAGTGGTGGCGCCGGATTGGACTGGAACGCCTGCTCTTGTATTAGGGAGGCTAGGTCTGCTTCCGGCCGCGTTCGCAACATGCAGGTGTGCAAAGGGCGATGGGCCCAGACCCCTGCGCCATAGGATTTAGACCGGCGTGCTGACCTCTCTGTTGTGCCTAGGTAGGGCTGTGACGTGTTGATCTTCCAAGGCCGAGCATGACCCAGGAAAGTGTGTCCGGCCAAATGGGATCGAGTATGTTGGGTAATGTGGTGCACCCCTGCAGGGAAGTTTATCTATTCGAATAGCCATGATCTTCGGTAACAGGACGACTTGGAGTTGTACCTTGACCTTATGACAACTAGAACCGGATACTCAATAAAACACACCCTTCCAAGTGCCAGATACAACCCGGTGATCACTCTCTAATAGGGCGACGAGGAGAGGATCGCCGGGTAGGATTATGCTATGCGATGATACTTGGTACTTACCATCTACTCTCTTCTACATGTTGCAAGATGGAGGCTGCCAGAAGCGTAGTCTTCGACAGGACTAGCTATCCCCCTCTTATTCTGGTATTCTGTAGTTCAGTCCATCGATATGGCCCCTTTATACATATACCCATGCATATGTAGTGTAGATCCTTGCTTGCGAGTACTTTGGATGAGTACTCACGGTTTCTTTTCTCCCCCTTCCCCCTTTCCTTTCTTCCTGGTTGTCGCAACCAGATGCTGGAGCCTAGGAGCCAGACGCCACCGTCGACGACGACTCCTACTACACCAGAGGTGCCTACTACTACTACGCAAGTCACGACGACGACTGTGAGTAGTTTAGGGGGATCCCAGGCAGGAGCCTGCGCCTCTTTCGATCTGTATCCCAGTTTGTGCTAGCCTTCTTAAGGCAAACTTATTTAACTTATGTCTGTTCTCAGATATTGTGGCTTCCGCTGACTCGTCTATGATCGAGCACTTGTATTCGAGCCCTCGAGGCCCCTGGCTTGTATTATGACGCCAATCCCCCACCAACCCTCCGACACTCTACCTTTGTCTTTCTCCCAACCTTATTCCTCTGCTACACATATCCATGGATGCTGATCGATCTCCCTCTATACATAGCTAGGTCTCTCTCCTTCTTCACACATATACTAGTCGATCTACCTCTCTATAATTAGGTCTCTGCCCCCACCCCCCACACCGATAGTCGAACGTTGTAGGTAGGTATCCATTCCACAGAGAAAACTGCACCTCTGCCCTCTCATATTCCAGTAGGCCAGCCGCCCTGTATCTTTGACGTGGGCAAACACAAATTCGATGGCACTCTTTATCGATCGCGCAACCACACACTTCATCCCTGTTTTCGATTCTATTGGTATCTCACGCTGATGATCCCTCCACTCTCTTCTCGTGGATCGCTCCCTCTATATATGATATATCCATGACTCTGTTCCACACACATTGCATATGTTATGTTTTTTTGTTTGAGATATCATCAACGCATTGCCTCGGTTTTGCACAAACCATCTCTCTCACACCCACCCACGTACGTACCTGCACCTAAAGAAGAGGTGCACGCAGGACGCACGTACTCACGTTTCGTTCCCGGCCACACCCGCGCGGGTACACGGTGGAGTTCGTTTCTGTATGAAAAGGCAGCCCACGTGATAATTTGATGCGTGTAGCGGTTGTTTACTCGAAGGAGGGTCGGGTACCATGCCTAGACGAAGCAAAGTTCGACTTGATGCGTTAGTATTAAATAAAGTTATATATTCCTCAAGGATGTAGCTTCGGTGCCTTAAAGGCACCTGCCTTTGTGTCACTGACATATGGGCAGACACCTGTTGGGCCTACATGTCATGGACACAAAGGCAGGTGCCTTAAGGCGCCGAAGCATAGTCCATTCCTCAATGGCACGTAGTACAGAATATAAAACGACTGCCGCGGGGAAAATTGAAAAATCCGCTCCACTATATACAACGGAGCCTGCCTGCCGGGGTTTGTCTCTCGTCACACCATCTCACACAAGGTGGCGGTGGCCTCTTTCTCTCTCACCGTTGGTCAGTGATCCGGCCGCATCCCGTCCGCCGGCTGAAAGGGAGGATGTGCATCGTTTCTCTGTTCGACGGTGCTGAGGCAGCACGTCCCGATCTGTGGTACCCGCCGTTCTCTCTGACCAAGCTCCGGCGCGGTAGAGCCTTCGCCACTTGCTCGCTGCCGCAGTATGGGCAGATCCCGACCGCCGACACCCTCCTAGTAACATCCCGACAACCCTCAGGTACAGCTTCCTCCGGCCTTACTCCACTGCCCATCTTCCCACGTTGCTGCATGTGGATCTTCTTTAGTTGTTTGCTTAGAACATATCTCGGCCCGCGTACTTTCCATCTTGCAATCTCGTCCTCAAACCATTTTTGATAAACCACCATGCTGCTATATTTCCCTTATTACATGGAATATGCTTCTTTTTTGTCGGCGTATGTGTCTTCAACTCATGTTATTGGCCAGTAATTGTTTCCTTTCTACCTCTTTTTTGCAAACAGGGCTATCCATTTCACCTTGTTGCTATTGCAACCTTTTGGTGAACTACACAAATCAGTTTTTTCTTAAGAGTGTTTTGTGTAGTTCCGCCAAAATGTCACACAGGCAACGTTTTTACATTTTTGTGGGACTGCAGAAAGGGAGATTAGTTTTTCTATCCTCCTCATCCAACTCCGTGCCTAATCTTCTCCAACAAGTAGTTAGTCCTAAAGAGAGATCGCAGAGGTGATCGGCTTCTATTTGTGTGTGTTATGTTTCATCATCTAGTTCCACTATTATTGTAATCACACTGATTGGATATCTTTGCAAAATAGGGATGGTTATGTCGATTTTAGTGGAGCTACACAAAATGATCGGATTGTGGTGTCCTCCGTACACACCTTTTTTTGTTGGGGAACGCAGTATTTCAAAAAATTTACCTACGATCACGATAGATCTATCTATGTGATGCATAGCAACGAGCGGGAGAGTGTGTCCACGTACCCTCGTAGACCGAAAGCGGAAGCGTTAAGTAACACACTTGATGTAGTTGAACATCTTCGCGATCAACCGATCAAGTACCGAACGCACGACACCTCCGCGATCTGCACACGTTCAGCTCGGTGACGTCCCTTGAACTCTTGATCTAGCTAAGGCCGAGGGAGAGTTTCGTCAACACGACGGCGTGATGACGGTGATGATGAAGTTACCGACGCAGGGCTTCGCCTAAGCACTACAACAATATGACCGAGGTGGAAATCTGTGGAGGGGGGCACCGCACACGGCTAAACAATCAACTCGTGTGTCTATGGGGTGCCCCCCTCCCCCGTATATAAAGGAGTGGAGGAGGGGGAGGGCTGGCCTCATGGGGCGCGCCCAAGGGGGGATTCCTACTCCCAGTAGGAGTAGGTTTCCCCCTTTCCCTAGTTGGAGTAGGAGAAGAAGGAAGATGGAGAGAAGGAAAGCCCCCCCCCCCCCCAATTTGGATTGGGCTTGGGGGCGCGTGCCTCCCACTTGGCCGCCTCCTCTTCTCTTCCACCATGGCCCATTAAGGGCCATTAAACTTCCCGGGGGGTTCCGGTACCCCCCGATACTCTGGAAAATGCCCGAACTCATCTGAAACCTTTTTGATGTCCAAACATAGCCTTCCAATGTATCAATCTTTATGTCTCGACCATTTCGAGACTCCTCGTCATGTCCGTGATCACATCTGGGACTCTGAACAACCTTCGGTACATCAAAACACATAAACTCATAATACCGATCGTCATTGAACGTTAAGCGTGCGGACCCTACGGGTTCGAGAACTATGTAGACATGACCGAGACTCATCTCTCGTCAATAACCAATAGCGGAACCTAGATGCTCATATTGGCTCCCACATATTCTATGAAGATATTTATTGGTCAAACCGCATAACAACATACGTTGTTCCCTTTGTCATCGGTATGTTACTTGCCCGAGATTCGATCGTAGGTATCTCAATACCTAGTTCAATCTCGTTACCGGCAAGTCTCTTTACTCGTTCCGTAATGCATCATCCTGTAACTAACTCATTAGTCACATTGCTTGCAAGGCTTATAGTGATGTGCATTACCGAGAGGGCCCAGAGATACCTCTTCCGTGACAAATCCTAATCTTGATCTATGCCAACTCAACAACCACCATCGGAGACACCTGTAGAGCATCTTTATAATAACCCAGTTACGTGTGACGTTTGATAGCACACTAAGTGTTCCTCTGGTATTCGGGAGTTGCATAATCTCATAGTCATAGGAACATGTATAAGTCATGAAGAAAGCAATAGCAACAAAGTAAACGATCATAGTGCTAAGCTAAAGGATGGGTCATGTCAATCACATCATTCTCTAATGATGTGATCCCGTTAATCAAATGACAACTCATGTATATGGCTAGGAAACTTAACCATCTTTGATTAATGAGCTAGTCAAGTAGAGGCATACTAGTGACATTCTGTTTGTCTATGTATTCAGACATGTACTAAGTTTCCGGTTAATACAATTCTAGCATGAATAATAAACATTTATCATGATATAAGGAAATATAAATAACAACTTTATTATTGCCTCTACGGCATATTTCTTCAGTCTCCCACTTGCACTAGAGTGAATAATCTAGATTACACGGTAATGATTCTAACACCCATGGAGTCTTGGTGCTGATCATGTTTTGCTCGTGAGAGAGGCTTAGTCAACGGGTCTGCAACATTTAGATCCCTATGTATCTTGCAAATCTCTATTTCTCCCTCCTTGACTTGATCGCGGATGGAATTGAAGCGTCTCTTGATGTGCTTGGTTCTCTTGTGAAATCTGGATTCCTTTGCCAAGGCAATTGCACCAAAGATTGTCACAAAATATTTTCATTGGACCCGATGCACTAGGTATGACACCTAGATCGGATATGAACTCCTTCATCTAGACTCCTTCAGTTGCTGCTTCCGGAGCAGCTATGTACTCCGCTTCACACATAGATCACGCCTTGACGCTTTGCTTAGAACTGCACCAACTGACAGCTCCACCGTTCAATATAAATACGTATCCGGTTTGTGACTTAGAGTCGTCCGGATCAGTGTCAAAGCTTGCATGGACGCAACCATTTACGACGAGCTCTTTGTCACCTCCATAAACGAGAAACATATCCTTAGTCCTTTTCAGGTATTTCAGGATGTTCTTGACCGCTGTCCAGTGATCCACTCCTAGATTACTTTGGTACCTCCCTGCTAAACTAATAGCAAGGCACACATCAGGTCTGGTACACAACATTGCATACATGGTAGAACCTATGGCTGAAGCATAGGGAATGACTTTCATTTTCTCTCTATCTTCTGAAGTGTTCGGGCATTGAGTCTGACTCAACTTCACACCTTGTAACACAGGCAAGAACCCTTTCTTTGCTTGATCCATTTTGAACTTCTTCAAAACTTTATCAAGGCATGTGCTTTGTGAAAGTCCAATTAAGCGTCTTGATCTATCTCTATAGATCTTGATGCCCAATATATAAGCAGCTTCTCCGAGGTCTTTCATTGAAAAAATCTTGTTCAAGTATCCTTTTATGCTATCCAGAAATTCTATATCATTTCCAATCAACAATATGTCATCCACATATAATATTAGAAATGCTACAGAGCTCCCACTCACTTTCTTGTAAATACAAAGCTTCTCCAAAAGTGCAGATAAAACCATATGCTTTGATCACACTATCAAAACGTTTATTCCAACTCCGAGATGCTTGCACCAGTCCATAAATGGATCATTGAGCTTGCACACTTTGTTAGCATCCTTTGGATCGATAAAACCTTCTGGTTGCATCATATACAACTCTTCTTCCATAAATCTATTCAGGAATGCAGTTTTTACATCCATTTGCCAAATTTCATAATCATAAAATGCGGCAATTGCTAACATGATTCAGACGGACTTAAGCATCACTACGGGTGAGAAGGTCTCATCGTAGTCAACTCCTTGAACTTGTCGAAAACCTTTCACACAAGTCGAGCTTTGTAGACAGTTTCATTACCGTTAGTGTTAGTCTTCTTCTTGAAGATCCATTTATTCTCTATGGCTTGCCGATCATCGGGCAAGTCAACCAAAGTCCACACTTTGTTCTCATACATGGATCCCATCTCAGATTTCATGGCCTCAAGCCATTTCGCGGAATCTGGGCTCATCATCGCTTCCTCATAGTTCGTAGGTTCGTCATGGTTAAGTAACATGACCTCCAGAACAAGATTACCGTACCACTCTGGTGCGGATCTTACTCTGGTTGACCTATGAGGTTTGGTAGTAACTTGATCTGAAGTTACAAGATCATCATCATTAGCTTCCTCACTAATTGGTGTAGGAATCATAGGAACTGATTTCTGTGATGAACTACTTTCCAATAAGGGAGCAGGTACAGTTACCTCATCAAGTTCTACTTTCCTCCCACTCACTTCTTTCGAGAGAAACTCCTTCTCTAGAAAGGATCCATTCTTAGCAATGAATATCTTGCCTTCGGATCTGTGATAGAAGGTGTACCCAACAGTCCCTTTTGGGTATCCTATGAAGACAAATTTCTCCGATTTGGGTTTGAGCTTATCAGGTTGAAGCCTTTTCACATAAGCATCACAACCCCAAACTTTAAGAAACGACAACTTGGGTCTCTTGCCAAACTACAGTTCATAAGGTGGAGTCTCAACGGATTTAGATGGTGCCCTATTTAACATGAATGTAGCCGTCTCTAAAGCATAACCCCAAAACGATAGCGGTAAATCAGTAAGAGACATCATAGATCACACCATATCTAATAAAGTGCGGTTACGACGTTCGGACACACCATTACGCTATGGTGTTCCGGGTGGCGTGAGTTGTGAAACTATTCTGCATTGTTTCAAATGAATACCAAACTCGTAACTCAAATATTCTCCTCCATGATCAGATCGTAGAAACTTTATTTTCTTGTTACGATGATTTTCCATGTCACTCTGAAATTTTTTGAACTTTTCAAATGTTTCAGACTTATGTTTCATTAAGTAAATATACCCATATCTGCTTAAATTATCCGTGAAGGTCAGAAAATAACGATACCTGCCGCGAGCCTCAATATTCATTGGATCGCATACATCAGTATGTATTATTTCCAATAAATCTGTTGCTCGCTCCATTGTTCCGGAGAGCGGAGTTTTAGTCATCTTGCCCATGAGGCATGGTTCGCAAGTACCAAGTGATTCATAATCAAGTGATTCCAAAAGTCCATCAGTATGGAGTTTCTTCATGTGCTTTATACAAATATGACCCAAGCTTAGGGTCTTTCCACTCCTTATTCTCCTCATATCGATATCTCACCCAAAGCTTGAAAACTTCAATCACACAAAACTTAATGGAACTTCGTGAGATAGGTTAGTATGATAAGGAGTAAACCTTACACTTTGGTACTGTCAAAGACAAGGTTCATAATTGTTCTCACACAATACCTACTGTACCATACCATTTCTACAATTTATATTGAGAAATATAAGCCATAGAAACTAGAAAACAAGCAAACTATGCAATGAAAACAGAATCTGTCAGAAACAGAACAGTCTGTAATGATCTGAACAGAAACCATACTTATGCTACTCCAAAAATTATGAAATAGATTGGTGGACATGAGGAATTTGTCTATTAATCATCTGCAAAAAGAATCAACCTGAAAGCACTCTCCAGTAAAAAGTGGCATCTATTCTCGTGAGCGCAAAATTTCTGTTTTTTACAGCAAGATTGCAAAGACTTCACCCATGTCTTCCCAAAGGTTCTACTTGGCACAAACACTAATTAAAACATAAAACAACATCTAACCAGAGGCTAGATGAATTATTTATTACTAAACAGGAACAAAAAGCAAGAAACAAAAATAAAATTGGGTTGCCTCCCGACAGGCGCTATCGTTTAACGCCCCTAGCTAGGCATGATGATTTCAATGATGCTCACATAAAAGATAAGAATTGAAAAATAAAGAGAGCATCATGAAGAATATGACTAGCACATTTAAATCTAACCCACTTCCTATGCCTAGGTATTTTGTGAGCACATAAATTATAGGAACAAGAACCAAATAGCATAGGAAGGCAAAACAAGTATAACTTCAAAACTTTAAGCACATAGAGAGGAAACTTGATATTATTGCAACTCCTACAAGCATATATTCCTCCCACGTAATAATTTTCAGTAGCATCATGAATGAATTCAACAATATAACCATCACATAAAGCATTCTTTTCATGATCTACAAGCATAGAAATTTTTCTACTCCCCACATAAGCAAAATTCTTCTCATTCGGAATAGTGGGAACACTAATTCCTAAAGTTGACACTCTTCCAAACCCGCTTTAGATGATAGTTTATTCATAATCCAAAAGATATAAGTGAAGTTCATGGAGCATTCTAAAATTAATATATTCTAACCAATATCCAAGCTCAAAATATATAAGTGAAGCACACGAAACATTCTATAAAACCATACTCAAAAGATTTAAGTGAAGCACAAAGAGCAATTCTATAAGATCATACTTAAAAGATATAAGTGAAGCCCATGAAGTATTATACAAATCAATGAAGGGATATCTAATACTAGCATGGTTCTTAAAGGAAAAACAAAAACACAAAGGACACAAATCATGTGAACAAAACAAAAAACCGAGTTATACCGATAATTGTTGAAGAAGAAAGATGGGATGCCAACCGGGGCATCCCCAAGCTTAGATGCTTGAGTATACTTGGAATATTTACTTGGGGTGCCTTGGGCATCCCCAAGCTTTAACTCTTGCCTCTCTTTATTCTTCTCACATCGGTGACTCCTCATTCTTCGAACACTTCATCCACAAAAACTTATCAAAACTTTGTGAGATCCGTTAGTATACTAAAGCAAATCACTACCTTTAGGTACTGTTGCAAACTCATTCTAATTTAATATTAGCACTTTATCTACTGTATTACAACTTCACCATGGTTCATACCCCCCGATACTACCCATAGATTCATCAAAATAAGCGACCAACACATAGAAAACAGAATCTGTCAAAAACAGGACAGTCTGTAGTAATCTGGAAGTTTAGTAAACTTCTGTAACTCCAAAAAATTCTAAAAAAACTATGAAAATTTAAAAAATTTGTACATAAGTAACTTGCAAATAGTTTCAGACCCAGTTGACTTTCCAGTAAAAAATGTAAATTCACGCACTACAGACAAAGTTTCTGTTTCTGTACTACACATAGTAAACAAGCAATCTAATCATCCTAAAACCAAAGCTTGGAACATTATTTTTATAATACAATGGATATACACAAGGGGATAATTATTTAAAGAGAAACTTCCATGAAAAATTCTACATTGTTTCCGTAAGCATGAACACAAGTGCTCAAGGTCGACCCTCACTTCTTTAATGCATAACTTTCCAATCACTTCTCTTTTTGAAAAACTTTTTAGGCAAGAGAGGCAAGTAATTTTTTTTGTATTTTCATTCTTTTAATTTTTTTGTATGTTTCACCCACAACTAAACAGAAACAAAAAAAGGGAAAAGGAAAACTACTTAGTGAAGAAAGCAAACAAGCATACACGAAAATATCAACCCCACGCTATTGCTCCCCGACAACTAAACAGAAACAAAAAAAGGGAAAAGGAAAACTACTTAGTGAAGAAAGCAAACAAGCATACACGAAAATATCAACCCCACGCTATTGCTCCCCGGCAACGGCGCCAGAAAAGAGCTTGATAATCCCCAAGTGCAGGGAATCATCGTAGCAATTCCCAAAGGTGGAAGTGATAAGTATGGAGTGTCGAACCCACAAGGAGCTAAAGGTAAGATCAATATTCTCCCAAGTCCTATCTGCCACTGATACGACTCTCATTACAATCAATGTTTGCTTCCAACTAGAAACGAGAAATAAAACTACGTTGTGGGTATGAAGAGGACAACTTTGCATGATATCGGAGAGCTAAAATATAAAAGTAGGTGCTGTTATCATAAAGTTAGAACATATTACTAAATATTATAAATAGCGAGTGTGGAATAATGATGGATCGGTGTGCGAAATTGTCCTAGGCAAATTGTTAACAAGACCGGTGGTCGTCATTGCAATTTCATCTGAGGGAGAGGCATAAGCTAACGTACTTTCTCTTCTTGGATCATATGCACTTATGATTGGAACTCTAGCAAGCATCCGCAACTACTAAAGATCATTAAGGTAAAACCCAACCATAGCATTAAAGCATCAAGTCCCCTTTATCCCATACGCAACAACCCCCTTACTCGGTTTATGCTTCTGTCACTCAAGCAACCCACTATAAGCGAATCATAAACGTATTGCAACACCCTACAGCGGGAATCCCTCAAGCTTGCGCGACATGGATGGCACAATAGGACAATACCAAAATAAAACATACAACTCATACCAATCTATATCATCAATCAAACCAAAGACAAAGGATATCTACTCAAAACATCATAGGATGGCAACACATCATTGGATCATAATATGTGGCATAAAACACCATGTTCAAGTAGGGAATACAGCGGGGTGCGGGAGAGTGGATCGCGTAAAAGAGATGAGGATGGTGATGTTGATGAATACGATCACCGCGGCGATGATTCCCCTCCCGATGGCACTCCGGCGCCACCGAGAGAGAGGAGGAGAGGTTCTTCTCCTTGTGCTTCCTCCTCCATGGCCTCCCCCTAGATGGGGAGACGTTCTCCCTCTGGTCCTTGGCCTTCATGGCGATGATGGCCCCTCCAGGATCCTCCTCCATGGCCTCCGGTGATGATGGCCCCCTCCCACAGGGTGCCAGAGATGGCCTAGATTGATTTCTCATGGCTACAGAGGCTTGCGGCGGTGGAACTTCCGATCTCCCTTCTGTTCTGGGGTTTTCTTGATTTATAGAAGGAGTTGTCATTGATTTCACGTCAGGGGGGGCCCTCGGGGAGTCCACGAGGCAGGGGGCGCGCCCCCACCCTCGTGGGGCCCACGGGACTCCCCTCCGGTAGATTTTTGTTCCATATTTTTTTTATATTTTCCAAAAAAAATCTCCGTTTATTTTCATTGCATTCCGAGAACTTTTATTTCTGCACAAAAATAACACCACGGTAGTTCTCAATGAAAACAACGTCGATCCAAGGTTAGTTCTAATCAAATCATACCCAAAATCATATAAAACTATTGTAAACATGGCATGAATACTTCATAAATTTTAGATGCGTTGGAGACGTATCAGTAAGCAATATGACTATTATCGCCCACAACTCTTTGTGTTCTACTCGTGCATATAACATCTACGCATAGACCTGGCTCAGATGCCACTGTTGGGGAACACAATATTTCAAAATTTTTACCTACGATCATGCAAGATCTATCTATATGATGCATAGCAACAAGCGGGAGAGTGTGTCCACGTACCCTCATAGACCGAAAGATGAAGCATTAAGTAATGCGGTTGATGTAGTCGAACGTCTTTGCGATCCAACCGATCAAGTACAGAACGCACGTCACCTCCGCGATCTGCACACGTTCAACTTGACTCTTGATCGGACTGAGGCCGAGGGAGAGTTTCGTCAGCACAACAGCGTGATGACGGTGATGATGAAGTTACCGACGCAGGGCTTCGCCTAAGCACTACAATGATATGAGCGAGGTGGAAATCTGTGGAGGGGGGCACCGCACACGGCTAAACAATCAACTTGTGTGTCTATGGGGTGCCCCCTCCCCCGTATATAAAGGAGTCGAGGAGGGGGAGGGCCAGCCTCATGGGGCGCGCCCAAGGGGGGGATTCCTACTCCTAGTAGGAGTAGGTTTCCCCCTTTCCCTAGTTGGAGTAGGAGAAGAAGGAAGAGGGAGAGAAGGATAGCCCCCCCCCCCCCAAATTCGGATTGGGCATGGGGGGCGCGTGCCTCCCACTTGGCCGCCTCCTCCTCTCTTCCACCATGGCCCATTAAGGCCCATTAACTCCACGGGGGGTTCCGGTAACCCCCCGATACTCCGGAAAATGCCTGAACTCAACCTTTCCGGTGTCCAAACATAGCCTTCCAATATATCAATCTTTATGTCTCGACCATTTCGAGACTCCTCATCATGTCCGTGATCACATCCGGGACTTTGAACGACCTTCGGTACATCAAAACACATAAACTCATAATACCAATCGTCATCGAACATTAAGCGTGCGGGCCCTACGGGTTCGAGAACTATGTAGACATGACCGAGACTCATCTCTCGTCAATAACCAATAGCGGAACCTGGATGCTCATATTGGCTCCCACATATTTTACGAAGATCTTTATCGGTCAAACCGCATAACAACATACGTTGTTTGGCAAGTCTCTTGACTCGTTACGTAATGCATCATCCCGTAACTAACTCATTAGTCACATTGCTTGCAAGGCTTATAGTGATGTGCATTATCGAGAGGGCCCACAGATACCTCTCCGACAATCGGAGTGACAAATCCTAATCTCGATATATGCCAACTCAACAAACACCATCGGAGACACCTGTAGAGCATCTTTATAATCACCCAGTTAGGTTGTGACATTTATTAGCACACTAAATGTTCGTCTGGTATTCGGGAGTTGCATAATCTCATAGTCATAGGAACATGTATAAGTCATGAGGAAAGCAATAGCAACAAACTAAACGATCATAGTGCTAAGCTAACAGATGGGTCATGTCAATCACATCATTCTCTAATGATGTGATCCCGTTAATCAAATGACAACTCATGTCTATGGCTAGGAAACTTAACCATCTTTGATTAATGAGCTAGTCAAGTAGAGACATACTAGTAACACTCTGTTTGTCTATGTATTTACACATGTACTAATTTTCTGGTTAATACAATTCTAGCATGAATAATAAACATTTATCATGATATAAGGAAATATAAATAACGACTTTATTATTGCCTCTAGAGCATATTTCCTTCATTTTTGGCTATAGAGCTGGGAGAAACTAGCTGCCAAGCAATGAACATTGTGCCAAGGAAATGGAGTCATGCCTACGAACAACATCGATTAATTATATATTTTCTTTATTTGTACACCTTCTCACAACTTTGTCTTCAGCTGTGATGTGAATATTGGCGCTGATCTGCGAACCATTGAGATGCATTAGCAGCCATGGTAGTTTCATTTGTATTTGATGGAATGTTGTAACGAGATAATCTTGAGGCAAGAGGACACATGAATCCTAAGTTGAAACTTTTTTTCCCTGCGGGAACCAAAGTTGAATACTTCATATCATCACAGTACAATTTCATTAAAATTATGCGTACATATAAACAAATCCTGAAGGATTGATAGCAATGCCAGAAACAATTCAACATCGTTTCGCCGACATGTGGGACATCCTTCATCCGGCTTCACCTGCTGTTCAGCAATATTGAGTGCACAACTGCAGGGAAAGATTCACCCCGGTCATTGCGCCGCATTAGTAATGACTAGTGAGCACTCAAATCATAGAGCCCCACCTTCGCCGTAGTAAGTTGCTCGGACGAAGCAACCATCATTTCTCTGCTCCTTGAATCCGCTGGTACTCCCATATTCCCAGAGTAATAAGTTGCTCGGGCGAAGCAGCCATCACTTCACCTTTCCCACAGTAAGTACTAGTACCTCCTTGGGCCCATTGAAAAATCACTTTTCTCTCTCCATCAAGTGCATTTATTGTCAATCTAACCCTGTCACCGAAACACCACTTTGGCTACAATTAGTTTAGGGTTAGTCATGAGTTAGTCTAACCTCTAGCTAAGTTAGAGTATCCAAATAGGAGCAGTATAGGACATGCAAGTTGCTCAAAGCATACAGTCAAATTTGTACGTGAAAGGATCTTTTTTCTTTTTGAAAACGGAATGTGAAAGGATCTTCGAATGATGTAGTTTTCAAATTATATAAAACCTTATCGAAGTCAAAGGCATCCTCGAAGAATACATTAGGCCCTACTCCCTCCGTCTAGGTGTATAAGTCACCTTACGAAAACCAAATAATCCCAAAATACTTAGGCGCGGTGCATTAACTCCCACCTTGTTTCTTTTTTCTTGACATATCCACCAATAAGAGATGTGGGGCGTGCATGTTTTCAATGACTTAGACTACCAAACACGGCATGCAATGGTTAGTTCATTGCATGTAATGCTATTAATTAGCAAATAAATATTAATTTCTCCCGTTTTCTCCTCTTCCTTGGTCACGGTGCACAATCTAAGACAACTTATTCACTAGACGGGGGGAGTATATAAAATCTTACCAATAGTCAAAACCAAGTGTTACTACTACACCAAACAAGTTCAAAACGAGAAACTGGACCCACTCACGGCACGGCACGCCTGTCTCGTTTGATCCGTCGGTCAAAGCACTTCCTCTTCTTGGCATAAGAATAGAGTACAATAATCTTTTTAGAATCCTCTTGGCATGTCGCTAACATGTGATGAGTTAACCGACCTCAATAGACGGCAAAAACGCCAGCCCGCCGCACTTTGAGAGAGACGAGGAGCGAGAAGCGATACGGGCTGGTGGATTACTAGAGCTAGATGTCGCACAGAGGCCAAGAAATATGGTGATAGCGTGGGTTGGCCATGTACAGTATGATGTAACTACACCGGGCTGCCGTGTTTCGTACTCTCCCGGTCTACTGTGGAGATGATTGGTTGATTTTATATCGCTAAATAATATAAAATGTTATGAGTGCGACGCTCCACCACGATGTTCCTTGGTCCTTCTCGGTCGTCGGGAATCTATGTTCTTCCACTCTCTTTTTTGACATGAGCTTTGTTCATCATTTTGCCAACACGCGGGACATCTAGCATCAAGGTGCACATGTTATGCAAGAAAATGGAGATAAGCAGTGCATAAGTGAGTCGTGCACTACACTGGCACCTAGTACTACGTAATATTTTTCCTCCTCGATGGCACGTGAATAGTGCACGTACTCAATGACGGAGCACGGGCTGGTAGCCATGGACATGGTCGACCCTTTTTGGAGAGAGTACTAAATACTTATTAACTTTGATATGTCCCGTCAACTCGCAGAACGACGAGAAGCACACACTGAATGACAGAGCACGGGATGGTAGCCATGGACATGGTCAACCCTTTTTGGAGACTAATGCACTACTTTTGATGTGTCCGGTCTACTCGCAAACAAGGAGAAGCTTTGCTTACTATCTACTGTAGTACCATCATCATTGTTCGACTTTCGGAAGAGGCGAAGAGCCAAGCGCACGGTCACCTACTCACAGTATAACCGACCGTGTTTGCACTAATTTTTTAACGTAGTACCTGAGTGTATTGCTCCAGTGGTCATCACACGTGAGCCAATCGATTCGCACCCTTCCACACTCCATTTTGTCTTATGTTCATCCAGCACGCTGACAAGTGGGCCCAATTCTCATGTATGCCAACGTGGTAGTTAATTATTTTGCGAGAGTCAGCTATCACACCCTTTCGATGCCACGTCAATGCACCCACTAGAAACAAGTTATACTTGTTCGGTTCAATCGCCTCCCTAGGTGTTTGGAGAGGAATTGGCCAGCGCGAGGCGGTTCTATAGGTGGGCAGGCGGCAAAAAAAGGGGAAAACGTGCGAACTAGCTAGATGAGGGAGGGAAGCTTCTACATTTGCAGGGGACGTGGCATTGGCTATTGGGCGGCACTAGGCGGTCATCCAGGTATGCCATAAATGATACGAAGAGGCATCCTATATCAGCAAGGACCAACTTCCCTACCGATATCTCATCTAACAAAACTCCCAAGTTAACTATGTTGAGGCTCGAGTAGTCATGAGATGGGTGATCGGATGGGAAGTGAACTATACCATCTAGTTAATCTCAAGGTATTTTTTGACATTTTTTGTTTTTTTGAACACATGTTAATCGAAGGTCTATTGTGTTACTTTTTAATAATTTTAATTTTTTCAACACATGCTAGTTGACTTGAAAGAAGGTCTATCGCGTTACATTACAACATGTCAAATCAACCTGGAGGTACTTGTTCTCAAATTAACCTCTAGGCCTTGCCGGAGTGCTCCAATGTAGCCGACTGTTGGCTATAAGGAGATACCCCCTCACTTAGAGTCATCATAAAAAAATACTCATATAATAGGTTGGCTCTTAGAATGGCTATTAGGTTGGCTCTAAGCATTTAATATTTGCATGAGCAAGGTACTCCCTCCGTCTAGGTGTATAAGTCACTTTATGAAAACCAAATAATCCCAAAACACTTAGGCACGGTGCATTAACTCCCACCTCGTTTCTTGTTTCTTGACATATCTACCAATAAGAGATGTGGGCGTGCATGTTTTCAATGACTGAGACTACCAAACACAACATGCAAGGTTAGTTCATTGCATGCAATTCTATTAATTAGCAAATAAACATTAAGTTCTCTTGTTTTTCCTCCTTCTTGGTCACGGGCAAGACAACCAAAGATGACTTACCCCCTCCGTCCGGTGAAGAGTGTACATCTACTCGCATGTTGCCGCCCAATAGCCAATGCCATGTCCCCTGCGAATGTAGAAGCTTCCCTCCCTCGTCTTAGCTGGTTCGCGCGTTTTCCCTTATTTAAGCCACCCGCCCACCTATAGAACCGCCTCGCGCGGGCCAATTCCTCTCCAAACACCCAGGGAGGCGGTTGAACCGAACAAGTCTAACTTGTTTCTAGTGGGTACATTGACGTGGCATCGATTCCTCCGTCCTGGTTTGTTGGTCCCCATTGTATATTGTGTCAAATTTTGACTATAGATTGAACTAACAAAACGTTCGTGCATGTTACAAAAAATTATATCATTGAAAACTATGTTGAAATACGGATCCAACGATATAATTTTTGTTCACATGCATTAACATTTTGCTAGCTAAATATTTGGTCAAAATTTGGCACGAACTACAAATGTGACCTATAAACCAGGACGGAGGTAGTATGTGAGAATGGAAGGTGGGCCCTGTATTGATGAAATAGCACATCTTTGTATCTTAGGTTGTGCACTGTGACCAAGGAGGAGGGGAAAACGAGAGAACTTAATGTTTATTTGCTAATTATTAGCATTGCATGCAATGAAATAACCACTGCATGCCGTGTTTGGTAGTCTCAAGTCATTAAAAGCATGCACACCCACATCTCTTATTGGTTGATATGTCAAGAAATAAGAAACGAGGTGGAAGTTAATGCACCACGCCTAAGTGTTTTTGGACTATTTGGTTTTCGTAAGATGACACCTAGACGGAGGGAGTATTATACTTGAAGGCTACAAGGTTGGCTATAAATGACGTGGCAATGTCATGTAGCCATCAGCTGGCTATACTATTAACCATGCTCTTATAATACTCCTATACTTAAGAACAGAGGAAGTAGTTGGCATGCATGATACTACCTATAATACTCCCATTACAACCAGCATGGTAGAATTAAAATACCTAATCTAAATGGCCGCCGCCCGATCTCTTTGTCCTCCTCCAGCATCCGACAGAAGAAAAATCGAGCAAGACACCAGTTGTATTCGCCGGCGTCGCCTCGGCGGTGGTCTTCATGGGATAGAATCGGCGGCGGCCTCCCGTGTTCTACTTTTCCTCGAAGATGGTAGCGGGCGGGGACGTGCTGTCCGTCGCCTCGTCCACATCTGTGTAGCCGCATCACCTCGTCGACATCCGTGGCGGCTTCTTTCTCTACATGCATGTCGCGTTACGCAGCATCGCCGACGGCGGATGGCGCAACAAGATACACCGGAGGCGCCAGACGACACGACGACATCAAGGGCAGCGACGATGCCCGTGCCGCTGTGCTCCCCGACAAGCCGGCGTGGAGCAAGTCGACTCTCTTCCTCGAGCTGTATTGGAGAGGCCAGCTGCGGAACCACGCGCTGGCTTAGTGCGGCAACAGCCTCCGACGAGCTAGGCGAGGTAGGTGGAGAAGCGAGCTGCCGGGCTCGGCGGGCCACCCAGACGGCTTTTATGCCGGAGAACTGCTCTTCCTGCTCGTTTGATGCCGCCGAAAGAATGGACAAAATGGTGGAAGGAGGAGCTTGGTTGGCGTCCTGCTCCTGAACGAACGTGTGTGGCCGGAGTTGGTTTCTCGCATTCCACGCTGTCGGGGATGCTGATCGTACCCACGGACACCTATGGGGCCCGGCGGAGCGGGTCCCTTTGTGGTTCGGAGGGGGGCGGAGGTCGCGCGAAGAGCGGATCGAGGCGATGCACACGGGCGGTTTACCCAGCTTCGGAGCTCTCCGGAGAGATAAAACTCATCGCTGCCTGCTTGATCTATTGTGTGCTCGCTTAGGGAGCAATGCGGCTACAAAACCTAGCGTGAGTGTGGCTAGTCTGCACGGGTCGAATGAATCGAAACTTGGCCAATCATGAACCTCTTCACGTTGCACTCGGGCCTCCTTTTATATGCTCAAGGGTCTCCGGCAGGTGGCAACATAGGCGGGGTACAAACATAAAACAGGGTTGGTACACCTACTTGAACAGTGTACATTGCAAAAATACCTAACTCGACGGCAAGGGACAAAAGCAATAAATGCCTGTCGTTGTCGCCTAAACAAAGGTAACAGAGACCGTCAGTGCGCCTCCGCCGCCACGATGGCGAGCCTGCTCAAGGCCACAGGTCGCTGCTCTCCGCCGCTGCACAAATTACCGACACGCGCCCATGGAACGGTCCCATGGCGACACGCCGCCGGGTGAGCTGGAGCGGAGGCGGAGAGGAGTTGCACGCCGCTGCAAGCGCCTTTGCCGCGCCGGATCTTGTCGCGCCCGGAGACTTGTCGCGCCTGGCCTTCCCGGCAAGCTCCTCTTGCCGGGCCTTGTCTTCTGCGTGCACGAGGGCCTTCCCGACAAGCTCCTCTTGTCGGGACCTTATTCCGCCTAGAGGCCTTCCCGACAAGCTCCTCTTGTCGGGTCTTGCCTTCGTAATGGCTATGGAGGGTCTCGTGGACGCCTTGGCAAGGCTTGCCGCTGGGACGCTGAGACTGCCGATACAAGTTCGGGTACTAAGGTACCCCTACTTTAGTACACCGACAGAGCCCCTGGTCTGGCCATACACGGTGCCGGCTGTTGGGCCAGGCCCAAAACAGGCTGCACGGGCACGCGCGGCCTGGGTCCAAACTAAACTCACTCCGATCCGCGTCCCTCAGAATTCGGCACGCTGGCCGATTGCGGCGTCGTGGGAAGTGGGCGGCGTGCGGGTCAGCTCCACCCGTCGCCTCCGTTCTGCATCCCCGCCACGTGGTTCCCATGCTCTTGGGGTCACGGACGGTGGAAGTGGGAGACTGGGCCGTCACGAGCAGAGGCAGCAGGTCAGCCCCGATTCCCTGCTCTCCCTATGCCCTGATTCGTCGAGCGGAGCGGTTGAGCCCCCACCTTGCTTCCTTAAAAAGGGCGGAAGGGGAGCGCAGAAGGCCGCACTCTCCCATCTCCTCCTTTCTTCGGGCCGCTCCCCTTCTCTCATTCGCCATGGAGAAAAAGAGCCTTGGTCCTTCATCGGTGGCGGCGAGGGTCGCCATAGACAGCGCCCCTCCCAACCCCACGCCTGGGTGGCAGAGCCAGCCCCAAGAGGAAGAGGGAGGGGCGAGGTCGAGGGCGAGGTCGAGGACGAGGAAGAGGCGGACGGGCGGCGCTGCCTCCGCCTCCGCCGGGCGGTTCCTCCTCCCTGCGGCGGTCCATACCGGGACGACCCTTGCGAAGTTCTTCGTCAGCTGCGCTGGCGCCTCGCTGCCGCCTCGGCTTCCAGCTCCGCTTACAGCTGCGATGGAGTCGGATCCGCCCGAGACATTGAGATTGCACATGAGGGGCCGGGATCAGCGGTATGCGAGTCCGCGTTGTATTCCCAGCCCCTAATGTGATGTATCTCGATCGTGGGTGGAAGACGTTCACCCGCATCCACAGCCTGAGGCGGGGTTTACCCTCCATTTTAAGTTAATGGAGGTGATCTCCTCTCCGTCAAGGTCTTCGGGATCTTGGCACTTTCGGGCGAAGTGCTGCGTGGACAGCTCCTCCGACAACAAGATTCCCTCGAGCGAGAGTGACGAGGAGGAGCGACAACGACGACGAGGTTGGCGGGCCCGATTAGTTGTCGGGCCGCCTCGCATGTCACCGCGACCCCATCATCCGTGTCGCTGCCCTCGAACTCCCCGGGTCGCCTCCTTGGGCGATCGGGCGTAGGGAGGCTGCGGAAGGGAAGAGGGATGGCGACAAGGCCGTCAAGTCGGAGTACAAGGGCGTAGTGCCCTCGGCAGCGTCTTGACGCCCTGCCGCCTGCCTTGAACCCCGCTCGGTGCCGCCATCTCCGTCAAGCCCTCGGGAGCTCCCGGATGTTCTCTTGGTGTCTTCGCACCCGTGGCCTGCCTAGGCGTTTCTTTTGCCCTTCCCGCCTCCTTGACCTACCTCCCTGAAAGAGGGACAGAAAAGGATTACGGGCATCTTATCTTTTTAATTTGTAAGCCTTTGGGCCCTATCCGCATTTAAAGCTTGTAATCCTCTCTTTCATGTTTTTCATTCCCCACGGGCTGTATCCGAGTAGAATGTTTTTAATGAAAAAGGGATGTTTGAAAAAGGACGAAGGGCTTATCTGATATCTCAGCCCCCGGCAACTCTGGCTTGCCGCAGCCCCCGGCAACCCTGGCTTACCGCAGCTCCTAACTGCTTGTCGCCGGCAACAACCCTGGCTTGCCGCAGCCCAAGAACTCGCTTGTCGGGCTTGGGTGCCGGGCGCCTTCTTCTCCTCTTCGCTGTTATTTCAGCTTCGAGGACGATTTAGCCAAGGCCGCAATAAGTTATCTTTGTAACATAACTTTATTCGGGCAACATCTGCTACGCTACTTCCTTTACTCGACCCTTGGCTTTGTATGTTATTACCCCACGCTTTTCGTGGAAACTTGCGGTCAGTGCACCCTTGCCGTGAGCGCCGAAAAGTGGACTTCAAGAGTCTTTGGCCAAGGGTCGCTACCGACAAGCAGCCTTGTCGCGGACTAGTCGCAGCTCACTTAAGTTGTTGAGCGGACTCGAAACAAAGTAAGGGCGCGACCAGTCATGATTTGGTTCCTCCGCGCACGGGTGTCTCATACAAAGCGCGGTCGTTCAAGGAAGATAACTTTACAAATTTATTACTGATCTGAATCGGTCGATGCAATGTTATTTTCTCTACTTGATTTCTTCCTTTGTACGCTTCGCCTCACAAGATTTAGGGAAACTTGTCGGTGTTGGCACCCTTGCCGCGAGCGCCGAAAAGTGCGAACTTCGGCAGCCGTCAAGGGTCGCCACCGACAAGCAACCTTGTCGCGACTAGCCGCAGCTCACTTAAGTTGTTGAGCGGACTCGAAACAAAGTAAGGGCGACCAGTCACGGTTCGGTTCCTCTCATACAGGTTTTCCATACAAAGTACTATCGCTCGAGGAAGATAACGAAAATTTTAAAAATTGATTGCTCAAACTTTGGCAACTTAGCTTTTCTGCTTTCTTGCTTCCCGATGAGGCGAAACTTCCTCGAGCGGTGCCTGGTCCATAGTATTATCTCCTCCTCCCCCCTAGTTAACTTGTGCGCGAGGGAGCCTCCCTTTCTTTGCGACAAGAGAAAGAAGAGGAAATAACGTTATAGAGCCCAAAGGGGTCTGATTCTGCTTATCGGGTGTGGTTGCTGCACAAAGTGTTAGCCAAAACATGCAATAACTTGATGAAAGCATGAACTTGACGGGTTGTGCGCAACACATGGGCTTTACTGATGCACGGGGTCTGCGCTCGGCTTTGTACGAAGGATTACATGCAACAGCGGCAAGACTTGTATAAAGGTGGTTGCCGGAACGGGTTCCGACAACCGCGCCTTTATGGGTAAAACTTACGAAGATGTTCAATGTTCCAGAGTTGCTCACCGGAATGCCATCTTCGGTCTCAAGGCGGACAGCGCCAGCCTAGTGACTCGCTTTCACCCGATAAGGGCCTTCCCACTTTAAGCGCCAACTTGTTTGAATTCTTGGCGGACTGAGTGCGCCCGAAGAACAAGGTCGCCTTCCTCGAGACTTCGCATTAACCTCGGCCATGGTAGCGACGCAGGCTTGTCAGAAGCGAGCGGCTCGCCTGACAAAGCTTTCAAGACGATCCTCCTCAAGGAGCAGCGCCATCTTGTCGCAGCTGCTCTTGCTCAAGCTCATCATAAGCGAGCACTCGAGGCGACCCGTGATACGAAGTTCCGTGGGGAGAACCGCCTGCTCCATAGACTAGAGCAAAGGGTGCTCGCCGCTGGCTCGATTTGGTGTCGCTCGATCGACCAAAGAACCACCGACAGCTCCTCGATCCAGCTTTCTTCCGTGACTTGTGCAGCCTATCGAAAGTTCTGGTCTTGAGTCACAGAAGACTTCAGCGTTCGCCCTTTTCGCTTGACCGCTGCTTCTCGGGTGAGCAATGAAGCGGCGAACCTTGGCGCCAAGGTCTTGGACGACCGCATGAAGGTGCGACTGCGTGGAATTGTGTGCCGTTGTCGGTGATGATCCTGTTAGGGATTCCAAACGGCAAACAATCGACCAAGAACTTGATCACTGATCGTGCTGTCACCTTCCTCATCGCTTCCACTTCCGCCACTTTGTGAACTTGTCGATGGCGACAAGTACTCAAAGCCCCGACAGCTTCGGGGAAGGGGCCGAGATGTCGAGCCCCGGACCGAAAATGGCCAGGATAAAGGGATTGTCCGGAGAGCTTGAGCCGGGCAGTGTATCTGCTTGGAATGGAACTGCACGCTTCACACTTGGTTACTTGTGCAAGCAGCATCCCGGAGGGTCTGTCGGCCGAAGAAACCTTGCCGGAAACCTTTGCCGCAAGTGCTCTTGCGCCAATGTGGTGACCACATATGCCTCCATGTATCTCGCCAACAGCTTCTCGTCCATCTTCCCCGGGAATACACTTCAATTTCACACCGTTGAGTCTTCTTCGCATAAAGATGCCGTCGACAAACTGGTACATACTTGACCGCCGGGCTACTCTTTCCGCTTCTTCCCGCTCTTCGGGAAGTTCTCCGTCAAGGAAATGGACAATCTGCTGCGCCCATGCCGGAGCTTGTGGCTCGACAACAAGGACTAAAGGCTCATCTGCTATCAAGGGAACATCTTTCTTCTACGGCAAGAGCCGGTGGCTCGCCGAGTTAGATGTTCTCGACAAGCTTGCCGGAGCAAGACTTGTCGGGAGCGCTTTGCTTCGATTTAAACAAACCTCGGGTGCTTGAGCAGACATCGCTTCCTCAAAGACTGTTGGTGTTGATCTTGGGGACCTTTGCAACGACGGCTTTGGAAGCTATGTCGGAAAGTAGTCACCAGAGGCCAACTTCCTCTTCTTGCTTTGTCCGCCGATGGTGTTACGGTTATCGAGTCACTTGAGCACGAAGTCCTCGGTTCCATTGTGTAACTTAAGCGCAGCAGCACTTTGACAGTATGCCAAGAATATCATTCTCGAGCTCTTGGAACATGTTCCATTTGCAGGCCGTCAAAGTGCTCTTCTAGCTTCCTCACTTCATCAACGAGGCTTCCATCAACGGACTCGTAATCTTTGTTGACTTGGCGGACGACGAGTTGCGAGTCACCCCGACAATAAGCTTCTTGATCCCAAGGTCCACGGCGATCCCGAGACCGGCAAGCAAACCTTCATACTGCAGTATTGTTTGTCACTTGCTCCTTGGGAAAGTGCATCCGGACGACGCATTTGAGGTGCTCTCCGTGGGTGCGATAAGCAAGACGCCAAGCACCGGGCGCCTTGCAGCGAGAAGGCACCATCAAAGTACATCAGCCACTCTTTGCTTGCTTCTTTGGCGGGAATGCTCGTCTCCTAATCTCTTCATCCGGGCGTTGGAGTCCATTCTGCTATGAACTCGCCAAGGCTCGCTTTGGATAGTTGATGTGCTTTCAAACTTAAGACCAAAGCTTGACAGCTCCAAAGGCCCACTCGACAATCCCGCCTGCCGCTTCTGGATTCTCGCAGATCCTCTTCAGGGAAAGCGAGTGACAACTGTGATCTCATGTGCTTGGAAGTAATGGCGCAGCTTTCTCGAGGCCATGAGGAGGCCGAAAAGCAGTTTTGTACACCGTAGTACCTTGATCTAGCCCCCGCAGGAGGGAACCGACAAAGTAAACTAGGCGCCGCACCATCCTTTTCTCAGACCGTTTGTGTCTTCGCGACTCGCCCTTGTCGGGACCAGAGCTTGTCGGCGAAGTTTCGCTTGTCGCCGGATGTGCTCGCCGCGTTGTCGGGCTCGTCATCCGCCTCCCTCTCCGCCACTAACGCAGCGCTAACCACTTGATTGGTTGCCGCTATATATAGCAAAGAACTTCTCTTGTGGCCTAGGTGCGACAACCGTTGGAGTAGAGGACAGGTATCTCTTTAAGTCCTGCAGCGCAGCCTCCGCTTCGAGTCCATTTTATCGACCCGCCTTTTTCAAGATCTTGAAAAATGGCGGTATGCCGCCAGCAGACCTAGAAATAAACTCGCCGAGAGCAGCCACGCAACCGCAAGTTCGTACATCCTTGACGCGCTTTGGTGCTTCAATCTGCTCAATGGCCTTGATCTTGTCGGGATTTGCCTCAATCCTCGCCGAGACACGAAGAACTCGAGAAGCTTGCCGGAAGGGACTCGAACACGCACTTCTCGGGTTGAGCTTGAGGTTTATCTTGCGCAGATTTGCAAAGGTCTCGGCCCAGATCTTGAACCAGAGTTGCTTTGTCCTCGCTCTTGACCACTATGTCATCCATGTAGGCTTCTACATTTCGTGCATTTGTGGCTCAAAAGCGCCATTGACTACCCTTGCAAATGTTGAACCGCATTCTTCAAACCGAAAGGCATCCGTATGAAATAAAGATGTGCCACATGGTGTGATGAATGCGGTCTTCTCCTCATCTTCTTCAGCCATGAAGATCTGATGGTATCTCGAGTAGGCATCAAGAAACGAAAGCAAATCACATCCGCCGTGGAGTCAATAATCTGGTCAATGCGCCGCAAGGGAAATGGATCTTTGGGACAAGCTTTATTAACATCCGTGAAGTCAATACAAAGCCTCCATTTCCCATTTGCTTTATGCACGACTACAGGATTGGCCAACCACGAGGATGGAGTACTCCTCCGACAAGGCCCTGCCGCTTCCAGCTTGATCTCTTCAACTATGAATTCTTGGCGCCCACCGCTTGCTTCTCGACTCTTTGCTTGACGGGTCGCGATGAGGACAAAACGGCCAGCGGTGCTCAATCACTTTCCTGGGAACACTGGGATATCGACGGTTGCCATGCAAACACGCCGACATTCGCTCACAGGAAAGCGACGAGCGCCGCTTTCCTATTTGGGGTCGAGAGAGGCATCGATGGTGAAGGTACCACCAGCGCCGCCCTCCTTGGCGGAACCTTCTTGGTCTTCGGTGGAGCCACCATCTTCTTGCACTTGTCGGTGGAGCTCGATGGTGCGCCCTCGACGGTAGCGCAAAGCACTCAAGAGGTGCACTTGCCGGATCGAGCATCGAGCCCTTGCCGGACTTGGACTTGGCCTTCTTCCCCGGGAGCTTCAGCCGCAAGTGTCTCGGCAATCTATGCGGCCGCCGCCCCGAAGATCTTGTCGGCACAGATAAGGGCATCCTTCTTGTCGCCATGGACAGAGATGACGCTTATCGGGTCTGGCATCTTGAGAAGGTTGTAGGCGTAGTGAGAGGCCGCCATGAACTTGGCGAGTGCCGGACGGCCAAGTATCCCATTGTAAGGCAATGGGAAATCAACAACGTCAAATGTAACCCTCTCGGCCCTGAAGTTTAGCTTCACGCCAAATGTGACCGCAACGTAATCTTCCCTTTGGCTTGCTCCTTCCCGGATTGATTCCTTGAAGGTTCCGGCCCTTCGAGCTCGCCGTCGAGGATTTGAAGCTTCGAGCACCGCGAGGAGATCAGATTCAAGCCGGCCCCGCCGTCAACTAACATTTTTGTGACCTTGAGGTTGCGGATGGTTGGAGAGACCAACATCGGCAAGCACCCGACCGCAGTTATGCGATCAGGGTGGTCCTCAATATAAAAAATGATAGGCATGCTGGACCACTTCAGAGGTCTGCGTGACTCTATGGATGGTTCCGCTGCATTGACCTCCTGCATCCATTGCTTGAGTTGGCGGTGGGAGGTATGCAGGGAAGCACCTCCGTCAACGCAGAGAACCTCTGTGGCTTTCTGAAACTCCCGCTCGCTTGTCGCTGCCTTCCATATCTTCGCTGCCGTCATCATCTTCATCCTTGTTGCGGCCGCTGGGAGGTCGATCTCCTTGTCGCTGCTTGACTTTGTAAGGCGTCCTCCCCCCGCCGGACGCTTCTTGCTTGTTCCCCAGCACCTTCCTGGGCCTTTCTCCTTGTCGCGTCGCTCAGTCAGCTCTCTGTTTGCTCGACGAGCTGCTCGACCTTCTTGCAGCTCGAGATCGTGGCCCTTGGTGCGGTGGATCTTGCAAGACTCCTTGCCGGAGCTGTCTCGCTTGTCGGCGGCCGCCACCGACCGGTGGTTGGCGTCGTGGCAACCTTCCTTGCGGGAGCCAACAGCCTTGGCGTTCTTGTCGCCGCCTGCTGTCGGACCGCTCGACAGCTAGCACTTCCTCGCTTTCTTCTTCCTGTTGCCTCGCCGCCGGCCCTTCTTCGCCGGGCGGTGTCATCACCGCTATATCCTGCGCCGCATCCTCTCCTCGAGTCTCCTCCCTTCCTCGGTAGCGATGCACACTTGTCGCCAAGGCGCATAGCTCACCGACGCCCTTGACTTTGCTCATCGCCATCTCCTCCCTCATCTCGCGGTTCCGCACATTCGATGAAATGCGCTGATCACCGCGGCAGGGTGGATGTCCGATGTTGTAGTGCACACGGTGAATCTCTGAATGAACTTGCGCAGGACTCTCCTCTCCTTCGGGCGAGCAAGTGAAGGTCACTCTCTTGGCCATGAGGTTTGTGGCCACCGTGAAGGCGCCAACAAACCGATGGCACAGGTCTGCCCAAGAGGATATGGAGCTGTCCGCAAGTGCATGAGCCAAGATCTCGACGTTGGGCTTGAGCACGAAGCGGGAAGTAGTTGGCGAGGATCTTGTCGCCCCGCCCCCGCAGCTCGCACCGCGATGGTGTAGATGCCGAGGAACTCCGACGGATGCGCCCTGCCATCGCATTTCTCCGCACGCCTGGTTTGAAGTTCTTCCGCTGGGCCATCGACTTGCCGCAGCTCACGAGTGAACGCAGGGCAACCTACCAGACGGCAAGTCGCCTGGCCCCTCCGGGCGCTGCATGTCAACAGAAGGCCCAGCGCGCTTGTCGGATTGACGCCACGCTTCTCTTCGACGCCGATGCGAAGTTCGAGCGCCCTCTTGTTGTCGCCATGAAGAACTTGGCGCTGATCGCGGGCGAGTCCGCTGGTCCGGACGACGTGGTGGAGTCGCTGCCGAGATGGATCTCGTGAGTCGGCGATCTTGGCCTTCTTGGCGGAGAGTGCACGGTGGTTGCACCTCCGACAGTCTGCTGCCTCCGGCTCGTGCCTTGTCGTCGCCGCCCGGCCGCAGCGATGGCGTTGGTTGCCGCGAGCTGCCGCCGTTGGCAAAGCCGATGAGGCTCGATAGTGGCCTTCCACTCGCCGACCTTTGTCGGCCGTTGAGGGTAGTCGAGGAGTAGCCGGGCTCGCTAGAGCTTCTCCGGAGTGGTAGGCGGCATTGGAGAACAAAGGCGAGGAGCGGACACGCCGGACTTCTAACTACGTTAGAAGGAGCAGCGCCGTCCGGCGCATCAGATCTCACTTGCGCCAAAGACGCTGGCGCTGCTGCGGTTGGTGTTGAAGGTCTCGATCCAACGAACGTATGGCGTTAGAGCGCCATGACGTTGTTGGTCCCGCTGCCTCCCCGAGATGGGCGTGGGGATGCGCGACGCCGAGGTTTGCGGGGCCTTGTCCTTGACTTGGCAACATCGCGAGCACCTTCGCCGGCGCGCCGTTTCTTCCGCCAGCGCCATACCACCACCCGCTTTGCTGCGGCGAGGGTGGGCACGACGCGACGGTTTCACCGCCGCCAAGCCTTCTTCTTCGGTGGCATGTTGAGGAAGATGTTGATGTCGCCGCTCGTGTGAACGTCGGATCGGATTCACACGGCCTCGACGCCCCCTACCTGGCGCGCCAGAGATGTCGGGGATGCTGATCGTACCCACGGATACCTATGGGGCCCGGCGGAGCGGGTCCCTTTGTGGTTCGGAGGGTGCGGAGGTCGCGCGAAGAGCGGATCGAGGCGATGCACACGGGCGGTTTACCCAGCTTCGGAGCTCTCCGGAGAGATAAAACTCCTACTGCTATCTGTTTGATCTATTGTGTGCTCGCTAGGGAGCAATGCGGGCTACAAAACCTAGCGTGAGTGTGGCTATTCTGCGGCGGGTCGAATGAATCGAAACTTGGCCAACCGCGGAACCCTCTCTACGTTGCACTCGGGCCTCCTTTTATATGCTCAAGGGTCTCCGGCTGTGTGGCAACATAGGCGGGGTACAAACGTAAAAACAGGGGTTGGTACACCTACTTGAACAAAGGTATGCAGTAAAATACCTAACTCGACGGCAAGGGACAAAAAGCAATAAATGCCTGTCGTTGTCGCCTAAACAAAGGTAACAGACCGTCAGTGCGCCTCCGCCGCCACGATGGCGAGCCTGCTCAAGGCCACAGGTTGCCGCTTTCCTCCGCTAGCTGCACAGCCGCCCGACACGCGCCCATGGAACGGTCCCATGGCGACACGTCGCTGGGTGAGCTGGAGTGGAGGCGGAGAGGAGTTGCATGCCGCGGCAAGCGCCTTGCCGTGGCCGGATCCTTGTCGCGCCCGGAGACTTGTCGCGCTCCGGGCCTTCCCGGCAAGCTCCTCTTGCCGGGGCCTTGTCTTCTGCGTGCCTGGAGTGGCCTTCCCGACAAGCTCCTCTTGTCGGGACCTTATCTGCCTAGAGGCCTTCCCGACAAGCTCCTCTTGTCGGGGTCTTGCCTTCGTAATGGCTGCGCAGAGGGTCTCGGCGACGCCTGCAAGGCTTGCCGCTGGGACGCCGAGATCGCTTGCAGACAAGTTCGGGGTACTAAGGTACCCCTACTTTAGTACACCGACACACGCGGGTTTCTATATCTATACTACTATATAGTGTACCAATTTTAAGTAGGACTAAGAACATCAATCATAACCATTGATCTTCTAAATCCAATAGCCAATATGAACAGTACACTGCTGCTACCTCACCTGTGTTCTAGAACAATCATGTACCACTACTGCAGGATGCTGCTAACGCGACACTACGATCAGAGACCCTTCGAGAAATTGTGTGCGATGCAATAATCGCAAATGGTGCTGTATGAAAACCGTCAGAAATGATGCAAAACGTTTGCGATGGATGATGCATCAAACACGGTTCAGATTTTAGTTGCGTGTGCGATGCAGGGCATACGGTTCAACTCAATTAATTGTTTGTGATGAGGAGGGAAAAAAGAAATGGGCAGCCAGATGAAGGCGTGTGCGATGTACAACATACGGTTCACTCGGATGAACTGTTTGTGATTAGGCAACACAAAATAAATGGTTAGCAAGATCAAAGGTGTGTGCGATATACGTCATGCGGTTCACTCGGATGAATTGTTTGTGTTGAGACATGAGAATAGAAACGGTTCAAATGAACAAGATGTGTGTGATACGCGGCAAACATGTCTGTAGTCAGAAACGTGTGCGAAGACCGATAAGAACACAGACGATTACTGCTAACAAGCCGTGTGTATTGTGAGCAAACGATTGCTGGTATACAATTGTGAGTGATTGACGAAAACATCACCGACGGGTTCCATTGTTTAGTCCGTGTGTGATGTGATTTTCTTTGTCCGCCCACCATCTACGCTCTGTCTACAGAGCATCAACATATATACTTAAAAAGACAGCATTGCATAACCAAATTAAGCATACAATTACACAAGTGACTACACACATAACATTTGCACACAACAAAGTAAGCAATTACATGCATACTAAAGTAGGAGAAACGAGGATCAAATCATCTACCTATTATTGCAACGACGTTGCCATTGCTCTACTTTCGGCTGGATCCCTGGCCGTTTTGGGGAAGGAGGCACTTCCTCATGTCAATGATCCATCGGTACATGTCGTAGCTCGTGTACGCCTCCTTGGCCGTGTACACGACATGAGCTTTGTCGAGTTTCTCCATCCAGGCCGAGTGCCAGGCACGCTTGTCCTTGTTGCACGAGTCCTTCATGTCTCTGTAGTAGGGGTCGATGATGGCCTCGGCGAGGTGAACCAGTGAGTCCTTCTCATGCTCCTTGCTGCCCCAGATCTTGTATTGGCCCTGGATGTCGACAAGATTTTGGTAGGCGATGCCCGAACTCTCGAGTGCCTTTACATTGTTGGTGATGTCCACCGTAGCGAACATGTAGTGGTGGCTTGTCGGATCTCGGGTTTCGGCAAACCCTCAAGGTTCGAACACTGGGGTGCGCACGAAGATTCCCCCCCTACCGATCCACGTCCTAGTTTTGCTAAGATCTCGCGGACTAACTCGACGAACTCATAACACAAGGGACACAAGATTTATACTGGTTCGTGCCACCGTCGTGCTGTAATACCCTACTCCAGTGTGTGGTGGTGGATTGCCTCTTGGACTGATGATGAACAGTACAAGGGGAAGAACAACCTCCTGAGGTTGAGGTGTTCTTGTGCCTGGTGTGTGGCTAAGGATCAGCTAAAGATCAGATGCCCCCTACGGTGGTGGCTAGTTCTACTTATATAGGCCCTGGTCCTCTCCCAAAATATTGAGCGGGAAGGGAGCCAACAACGGCCAATTCGAAAGGGGACAACTAGTACAACTTATCCTGACAAAAGTAGTCTTCGCCTGCAAAAGGCTCTGGTGGTGACGCTGCCTTGGGCTCCATGGTGACCTCCGTCTTGCCGTCCTGCTGGTCTTGGTCTCATTGCACCGGTATGGAAACCTTTACTTGACGCCTCGGTACTCTGCGCATGCGCTTGCCTCCTTAGCACCAAAGAGGAAACTGGTACACTGCGCGCGCTGGCGCCCGCCTGGTCTCGATCGTCATGGCTCACGTCATGAGAACCTCGCGAGGTTTGCCTTGCCTTGATCTCTCCGCCCCTCGCGAGCCTGCCTGACGAGGCCGCTCCTGAGGAGGTCTTGCATCATGCGCCTCGCGAGGGTCTTGAATGCCTTGTTGATGAAGATGGGCCGTGCAGGCCTGCTAGCAAAGCCACGCCGTGGGCCACAGGCAGGCAAGTCTGGGACCCCCTGCTCCTGCATCGTCGACAGAGCCCCGCCCAAGGTGTGCTGGGCTTGGCTTCGCCGGGCCAAAGGTCAATCTGGCGCCATGGGCCCCAATAGCCTGCGGCCTTGGTCGACGCGTGGCGGTTGATTGGGCGTGGGCGTCTCCGCTTCCCCACGTCGCCTAGGCAACTACCCGACTTGACAACTCCCTGCGACATGCAAGGAAAACCATCATTACCGTGGATCGTGGGGGCGCCGTTGGCCTTCTCCTGCTATAAATGAGAAGGGGGCAGAGCCCCCGTCGCCCATTTCTTCCCACTCCGCTTGCTCTTCCTTCTCGCTCCACTACTAGTAGCAGCTTCCATGGCGCCGATCCGAAGATTCTCCGCTGAGGAGAAAGGAAAGGCTCCCCGCGATGAGCCAGGGCCGCTTCCACCAAAGAAGAGGCCGGTCCACCGCCGCGACATTGTTGTGAGGGCAGAGGTGTCGAGGCCCTGGTGTGAACGGCTGCCTCCAGGGTATCCGTTGCCCTTGTATGTCCAAGCGGGGGGCTCAGGAGGAAGAAGCGACGAGTGACACCGCCCGCACCATGGCCATGGCCACCGCGCCACGGTGACGCGTGCCGTCACCCCCGGAATCCATGTTGCGGACTCCTCGTGCGAACTCGTGCTGTGGGCGCCGATGCCTCCGCGCTCATGGATACGCTTCCCGCGGTTCTTCTCCAACGTGATGCCGCCGAGGGGACCCCTCGAGCTCTGGTTGCACCATGCTGACTGCGACGCTCCGGTGACCGGAGGAGAGGTTGAAGTGGTCTCCTCCGGCAAGATCTTCATGACCCACGGCTGGGGTGAGGTTGCACAGGTCTGCCGTGCCGAGGGCGCCCTTGCGATCCACTTCAAGTACGACGGCGCCTCCACACTGTTCTTCAAGGTCTTCGACACGGAGGGCCGCCGCTTGGAGTGTTGCCCTGGAGGGGAGCGCTAGGACGATGCACGCACCGCCTGCGGCTCCTCCAACAGCAGCGATTCTTGGGAGTCCAGCGGTTCTCCTGAGTGCTACGAGACTCCGGAGACGAGCGACGACAGCTACGCGTCTCGAAGCCTCGCCACGCCTCGAGCAAGGCTGCTGCAGCGTCCAGCCGCCACCGTCGCTGATCTGGATGGGGTTGGCGCCGGCCTCCCGTGGCCCATTGTTGATGATGGCGTCAGCTGCGGGGCGTGTAGATAGGATTCTCCTAAGTTCTCGTCTTTTGTTCCCCGCGAGGGATCAAGAAGTACCCCGTGGGGGCGTGTAACGGGTCTGTAATGTCTTTTGTTGATATTATCCCTATTATGGAAATTTGTGAATCCTACCTCTTGAGCACTGCTTTGGTTTTCCCTTGAAGAGGAAAGGGTGATGCAGCAAAGTAGTGTAAGTATTTCCCTCAGTTTTTGAGAACCAAGGTATCAATCCAAAGAGGAGGCCACGCACGAGTCCCTTGCACCTACACAAACAAATAAATCCTCGCAACCAACGCGATAAGGGGTTGTCAATCCCTACACGGTCAATTATGAGAGTGAGATCTGATAGATATGATAAGATAATATTTTTGGTATTTTTGTGATAAAGATGCAAAGTAAAATAAAAGCAAAATAAAAGGCAACGAAAATAACTAAGTGTTGGAAGATTAATATGATGGAAAATAGACCCGGGGCCATAGGTTTCACTAGTGGATTCTCTCAAGAGCATAAGTATTACGGTGGGTGAACAAATTACTGTTGAGCAATTGACAGAATTGAGCATAGTTATGAGAATATCTAGGCATGATCATGTATATAGGCATCACGTCCGAGACAAGTAGACCGACTCACCTTTGCATCTACTACTATTACTCCACACATCAACCGCTATCCAGATGCATCTAGAGTATTAAGTTCATAAGAACAGAGTAACGCTTTAAGCAAGATGACATGATGTAGAGGGATAAACTCATGCAATATGATATAAACCCCATCTTGTTATCCTCGATGGCAACAATACAATACGTGCCTTGCTGCCCCTCATCACCGGGAAAGGACACCGCAAGATTGAACCCAAAGCTAAGCACTTCTCCCATTGCAAGAAAGATCAATCTAGTAGGCCAAACCAAACTGATAATTTGAAGAGACTTGCAAAGATAACCAATCATACATAAAAGAATTCAGAGAAGATTCAAATATTGTTCATAGATAAACTTGATCATAAACCCACAATTCATCAGTCTCAACAAACACACCGCAAAAGAAGACTATATCAAATAGATATCCACGAGAGAGGGGGAGAACATTGTATTGAGATCCAAAAAGAGAGAAGAAGCCATCTAGATAATAACTATGGACCCGAAGGTCTGAGGTAAACTGCTCACACATCATCGGAGAGGCTATGGTGTGGATGTAGAAGCCCTCCGTGATCGATGCCCTCCCGTGAGCTCCTAACAGGCCCCAAGATGGGATCTCACGGCATGTAAGGTTGCGGTGGTGGAATTAGGTTTTGGGCTCCGTGATTCCGTAGTTTGGGGGCACGAGGTATATATAGGAGGAAGGAGTACGTCGGTGGAGCAACATGGGGCCCACGAGGTGGAGGGCGCGCCTGGTAGGCGCGCCTCACCTCGTGCCCTCCCCTGGTTGATGTCTTGACGTAGGGTGCAAGTCCTCCGGATCACGCTCACATTCTGAAAATCACGCTCCCGAAGGTTTCATTCCGCTTGGACTCCGCTTGATATTCTTTTTCATTTAAACTCAAATAGGCAAAACATCAATTCTGGCTGGGCCTCGTTAATAGGTTAGTCCCAAAAATAATATAAAAGTGTATAATAAAGCCCAATAATGTCCAAAACAGAATATAATATAGCATGGAACAATAAAATTATAGATACGTTGGAGACGATCAAGTATCCCCAAGCTTAATTCCTGCTCGTCCTCGAGTAGGTAAATGATAAAAACAGAATTTTTGATGTGGAATGCTACTTGGCATAATTTCAATATAATTCTTCTTATTGTGGCATGAATGTTCAGATTCGATATGATTCAAAATAGAAGTTTAATGTTGACATAAAAACAATAATACTTCAAGCATACTAACTAAGCAATTATGTCTTATCAAAATAACATAGCCAAAGCAAGTTATCCCTACAAAATCATATAGTCTGGCTATGCTCCATCTTCCCCACACAAAATATTCATATCATGTACGACCCCGGTTCTGACCAAGCAATTGGTTCATACTTTTAACACGCTTCAGCCTTTTCAACTCTTACGCAATACATGAGCGCAAGCCATGAATATAGCACTATGGTGGAATAAGGTATAATGGTAGGGGTTATGTGGGAAGACAAAAAAAGGAGAAAGTCTCACATCAACGAGGCTAATCAACGGGCTACGGAGATGCCCATCAATTGATGTTAATGCGAGGAGTAGGGATTGCCATGCAACAAGTGCACTAGAGCTACAAGTGTATGAAAGCTCAAAAATAAACTAAGTGGGTGTGCATACAACTTGCTTGCTCACGAAGACCTCGGGCATTTGAGGAAGCCCATCATTGGAATATACAAGCCAAGTTCTATAATGAAATTTCCCACTAGTATATGAAAGTGACAAAATGAGAGACTCTCTGTTATGAAGATCACGGTGCTACTTTTAAGCACAAGTGTGGTAAAAGGATAGTAACATTATCCCTTCTCTCTTTTTCTCTCATCATTTTTTTATTTCGGCCTTTTCTCTTTTTTTATGGCCTCTTTTTTTTATTTAGTCCGGAGTCTCATCCCGACTTGTGGGGGAATCATAGTCTCCATCATCCTTTCCTCACTTGGGACAATGCTCTAATAATGAAGATCATCACATGTTTATTTACTTACAACTCATGAATTACAACTCAATACTTAGAACAAAATATGACTCTATATGAATGCCTCCGGCGGTGTACCGGTATATGCAATGAATCAAGAGCGACATGTATGAAAGAATTATGAACGGTGGCTTTGCCACAAATACAATGTCAACTACATGATCATGCAAAGCAATATGACAATAATGGAGTATGTCATGATAAATGAAACGGTGGAAAGTTGCATGGCAATGTATCTCGGAATGGCTATGGAAATGCCATGATAGGTAGGTATGGTGGCTGTTTTGAGGAAGATATAAGGAGGTTTATGTGTGATGGAGCATATCATATCACGGGTTTGATGCACCGCTAAGTTTGCACCAACTCTCAAGGTGAGAAAGGGCAATGCACGGCATCAAGAGGCTAGAAAATTGCGGAAAGGTAAGTGTGCGTATAATCCATGGACTCACCTTAGTCATAAAGAACTCATATACTTATTGCAAAAATTATTAGCCCTCAAGCAAAGTACTACTACGCATGCTCCTAGGGAAGGGTTGGTAGGAGTTAACCATCGCCGATCCCCGACCGCCACACAAAGGAAGACAATCAACAAATACTTCATCCTCTGACTTCGTTACATAACGGTTCACCATGCGTGCATGCTACGGGAATCACAAACTCCAACACATGTATTTTTCAATTCCACAATTACTCAGCTAGCACAACTATGATATTACTACCTTTATATCTCAAAACAATTATCAAGCATCAAATTTCTCATGATATTAATTAAAACAAATTGCCATGCTATTTTAAGACTCTCAAAATAATGTAAGTGAAGCATGAGAGATCAATAGTTTCTATAAAACAAATCCACCACCGTGCTCTAAAAGATATAAGTGAAGCACTAGAGCAAAAACTATATAGCTCAAAAAATATAAGTGAAGCACATAGAATATTCTAATAAATTCCGAATCAAGTGTGACTCTCTCAAAAGGTGTGTACATCAAGGATGATTGTGGTAAACTAACAAATAAAGACTCAAATAATACAATACGCTCCAAGCTAAACACATATCATGTGGTGAATAAAAATATAGCTCCAAGTAAAGTTACCGATGGAAATAGACGAAAGAGGGGATGCCTTCCGGGGCATCCCCAAGCTTTGGCTTTTATGTGTCCTTAGATTATCTTGGGGTGCCATGGGCATCCCCAAGCTTAGGCTCTTGCCACTCCTTGTTCCATAATCCATCAAATCTTTCACCCAAAACTTGAAAACTTCACAACACAAAACTCAACAGAAAATCTCGTAAGTCTGCTAGCTTAAAGAAAACAAAAGACCACTTCAAGGTACGGTAATTAACTCATTCTTTATTTATATTGGTGTTAAACCTAATTTATTCCAACTTTTCTATGGTTTATAAACTATTTTACTAGCCATAGATTCATCAAAATAAGCAAACTACACACGAAAAACAGAATCTGTCAAAAACAGAACAGTCTGTAGTAATCTGTAACTAATGCAAACTTATGGAACTCCAAAAATTCATCCAAAATAGGAAGACCTAGAAATTTGTTTAATGATCAGAAGCAATTGGAATTAATATTTTATCACGTTCTGGTGATTTTTAACAATTATTTTCGTGAACATAAAGTTTCTGGAATTTACAGCAAGATCAAATAACTATCATCCAAGAAGATCCTATAGGCTTAACTTGGCACAAACACTAATTAAAACATAAAAAAACATCTAACAAGAGGCTAGATCAAGTATTTATTCCTAAACAGAAGCAAAAAGCAAAAAACTAAAAATAAAATTGGGTTGCTTCCCAACAAGCGCTATCGTTTAACGCCCCTAGCTAGGCATAAAAGCAAGGATAGATCTAGGTATTGCCATCTTTGGTAGGCAATCCATAAGTGGCTCTCATAATAGATTCATAAGGTAATTTTATTTTCCTTCTAGGGAAGTGTTCCACGCCTTTCTTTAATGGAAATTGGAATATAATCTTACCTTCCTTCATATCAATAATTGCACCAATCGTTCTAAGGAACGGTCTACCAAGAATAATAGGACATGAAGGATTGCAATCTATATGAAGAACAATAAAATCTACGGGCACATAGTTCCTATTTGAAACAACAAGAACATCATTAATTCGTCCCATAGGTTTTTTAATGGTGGAATCCGCAAGGTGCAAGTTTAAAGAGCAATCATCAAATTCACGGAAACCTAATAAATCACATAAAGTTTTTGGAATCGTGGAAACACTAGCACCCAAATCACACAAAGCATATCATTCATGATATTTAATTTTAATTTTAGTAGTAGGTTCCCATTTATCAAAAAGTTTTCTAGGGATAGAAACTTCCAACTCAAGTTTTTCTTCATAAGATTGCATCAAAGCATCAACGATATGTTTGGTAAAGGCTTTATTTTGACTATAAGCATGAGGAGAATTTAGCACGGATTGCAACAAGGAAATACAATCTATCAAATAGCAATTATCATAATTAAATTCCTTGAAATCCAAAATAGTGGGTTCATTAATATCTAAAGTTTTGACTTCTTCAATCCCACTTTTATCAATTTTAGCATCAAGATCAAAAAACTCCGAATTTCTGGAACGTCTTCTAGGTAAAGGTGGATCATATTCAGTCCCGTCATTATCAAGATTCATATTGCAAAACAAAGATTTAATAGGGACACATCAATAACTTTTAGATCTTCATCTTTATTTTCATAGAAATTTGAAGAACACGCTTTTCACAAAGCAATCTCTCTTAGCATGCATCCTAGCGGTTCTTTCTTTGCACTCATCAATGGAAATTATCATGGCTTTGAGAGAATCATTGATAACATGCTTAGGAGGAATAGATCTAAGTTTTAAAGAATCAACATCAAGAGAAATTCTACCAATGTTCCTAGCCTATTCATCAACTTTAAGCAATTTTTCATCAAGCAAAGCATTGAAATTCTTTTGCGAATTCATAAATTCCTTAACACTAGTCTCAAATTCAGAAGGCATCTTATTAAAGTTTCCATAAGAATTGTTGTAGGAATTACCATAATTATTAGAGGAATTACTAGGATAAGGCCTAGGATTAAAGTTTCCTCTATACGCGTTGTTACCAAAATTATTCCTACCAACAAAATTCACATCCATAGGTTCATTATTATTCTCAATCAAAGTAGACAAAGGCATATCATTAGGATCATAAGAAACACTCTTAGTAGCAAATAATTTCATAAGTTCATCTATCTTTCCACTCAAAACATTAATTTCTTCTATCGCATGCACTTTTTTATTAGTAGATCTTTCAGTGTGCCATTGAGAATAATTAACCATAATATTATCTAGGAGTTTAGTAGCTTCTCCTAAAGTGATTTCCATAAAAGTGCCTCCCGCGGACAAATCTAAAAGATTTCTAGAAGCAAAATTCAATCTGGCATAATTTTTTTGTATAATCATCCACAAATTCAAACCATGCGTAGGGCAATTACGTATTTAATTACATCCTCTCCCAAGCTTGTGCAACATGTTCATGATCAAGTTGCTTAAAATTCATAATATCGTTTCTAACTGAGATGATCTTAGCGGGAGGAAAATACTTAGAGATAAAAGCATCTTTGCACTTATTCCATGAATCAATACTATTTTTAGGCAAAGATGAAAACCAAGCTTTAGCACGATCGCTAAGCAAAAAAGGAAATAGCTTCAATTTAACAATATCAATGTCCACATCTTTCTTCTTTTGAATATCACACAAATCAACGAAGCTATTTAGATGGGTAGCGGCATCTTCACTAGGAAGGCCGGCGAATTGATCTTTCATGACAAGATTCAACAAAGCAACATTGATTTCACAAGATTCAGTATCGGTAAGAGGAGCAATCGGAGTGCTAAGGAAATCATTATTGTTGGTATTGTAAAGTCACACAATTTGGTATTATCTTGAGCCATCATGACAAGCAAGCAATCCAACACACGAGCAAACAAGAAGCAAGCGAAAAAGACGAACTGAAAAGAGAGGGCGAATAAAACGGCAATGGTGAAGTGGGGGAGAGGAAAACGAGAGGCAAATGGCAAATAATGTAATGCGAGAGATAAGGGTTTGTGATGGGTACTTGGTATGTTGACTTTTGCATAGACTCCCCGGCAACGGCGCCAGAAATCCTTCTTGGTACCTCTTGAGCACTGCGTTGGTTTTCCCTTGAAGAGGAAAGGGTGATGCAGCAAAGTAGCGTAAGTATTTCCCTCGGTTTTTTAGAACCAAGTTAGCAATCCAGTAGGAGGCCACGCACGAGTCCCTCGCACTACACAAACAAATAAATCCTCGCAACCAACGTGATAAGGGGTTGTCAATCCCTACACAGTCACTTACGAGAGTGAGATCTGATAGATATGATAAGATAATATTTTTGGTATTTTTATGATAAAGATGCAAAGTAAAATAAAAGCCAAATAAAAGGCAACGAAAATAACTAAGTGTTGGAAGATTAATATGATGGAAAATAGGCCCGGGGGCCATAGGTTTCAGTAGTGGCTTCTCTCAAGAGCATAAGTATTACGGTGGGTGAACAAATTACTGTTGAGCAATTGAAAGAATTGAGCATAGTTATGAGAATATCTAGGTATGATCATGTATATAGGCATCACGTCTCAGATAAGTAGACCGACTCCTGCCTGCATCTACTACTATTACTCCACACATCGACCGCTATCCAAAGATGCATCTAGAGTATTAAGTTCATAAGAACAGAGAGTAACGCTTTAAGCAAGATGACATGATGTAGAGGGATAAACTCATGCAATATGATATAAACCCCATCTTGTTATCCTCGATGGCAACAATACAATACGTGCCTTGCTGCCCCCATCACACCGAAAGGACACCGCAAGATTGAACCCAAAGCTAAGCACTTCTCCCATTGCAAGAAAGATCAATCTAGTAGGCCAAACCAAACTGATAATTTGAAGAGACTTGCAAAGATAACCAATCATACATAAAAGAATTCAGAGAAGATTCAAATATTGTTCATAGATAAACTTGATCATAAACCCAAAATTCATCGGTCTCAACAAACACACCGCAAAAGAAGATTACATCGAATAGATCTCCACGAGAGAGGGGGAGAACATTGTATTGAGATCCAAAAAGAGATAAGAAGCCATCTAGCTAATAACTATGGACCCGAAGGTCTGAGGTAAACTACTCACACATCATCGGAGAGGCTATGGTGTTGATGTAGAAGCCCTCCGTGATCGATGCCCCCTTCGACGGAGCTCCGGAACAGGCCCCAAGATGGGATCTCACGGGTACAGAAGGTTGCAGTGGTGGAATTAGGTTTTGGCTCCGTATCTGGTAGTTTGGGGGTACGTAGGTATATATAGGAGGAAGGAGTACGTCGGTGGAGCAACAGGGGGCCCACGAGGGTGGAGGGCGCGCCATGGGGGGTAGGCGCGCCCCCTACCTCATGCCCTCCTGGTTGATGTCTTGACGTAGGGTCCAAGTCCTCTGGATCACATTCGTTCCGAAAATCACGCTCCCGAAGGTTTCATTTCATTTGGACTCCGTTTGATATTCTTTTTCTGCGAAACTCTGAAATAGGCAAAAAACATCAATTTTGGGCTGGGCCTCCGGTTAATAGGTTAGTCCCATAAATAATATAAGAGTGTATAATAAAGCCCAATAATGTCCAAAGCAGAATATAATATAGCATGGAACAATAAAAAATTATAGATACGTTGGATACGTATCAGTGAACGCATGTCCTGTTTAGGCTCGGTCTCCCCTTTCCGACCTCGCGACGGCTTGTTGCTCTACACTGACAGGTCCCGTCCCGTGCAAGCTGCAGCCGCCGCCAGGGCCAAGTCGCTGCGTCCGTGGTCAAGGCCAGGAGGTGAGCGGCCCGAGGTCCAGTAAGAGCTCCTGAGGCGCGATTGAGGGAGTCCTGGATTAGGGGGTATCCGGACAGCGGGACTGCGCACAACGTCCGGACTATTGAAGCGTGAAGATACAAGACTCAAGACTTCAGTCCGTGTCCGGATGGGACTTTCCTTGGCGTGGAAGGAAAGCTTGGCGATCCGGATATTATACTTCCTTCCTTGTAACCGACGCCATGTAAACCCTAGCCCTCTCCGGTGCCTATATAAATCGGAGAGGTTGGTCCTTAGTAGCAATGACAGGTCATGCAAAGGAAGTGGGTTCAACTACCGCAGCACACTACCGCAGTAACTAGATGAAACCCACTAGTATGTGTAGGAGTTGATTGAGCCATGTTTGTGATTCCTACCATGCTATGCTTGCTATGCTTAGAGTTGTGTCGTGTCCGGCTCATCGGGATGATGAACTGGAGTGAAAGGTTGTGTTGGTTCGAGAGTGAAAGTGTTGAACACGCTTTGGTAAAGGTATCGATGAGAGGCCATGTAGGAGTACATGGTGGGTTGTTTCATTGAAGCCGATCCTAAGAACTGAGATCCGTGTTTGTGATCCATGAAACAGTTACTACCACGCATTGGGATCCTTAATTGACCCTCTCGGCTTCTTAACCACTCTTGTCCTCAGTCCGGGAGTTGCAAGTAGTTTCTGGTGTTTGTAATGTGCTGGGGGCCGCACGCAACGCTGACCATAGGGGTGGGTTGTGTTGCGGTAGGCACCGTGGGTCTTGTACCGATTCGCCTGCTTGGTGTCTCGGGAACCTCAGAAACACATCGTTCGGGGTCAGATGGGAAACCTCGGCCGGACTCCTCATGGATGGAACCCGAATAGGCGATCAACCTGGACTTGGGACTTGTGTGTTTAGGTAGGCTGTGGCCGACACCCACGTTGGGCTTCCGCTTGAAGGTTGCCGAGTACATGTCGTGTAAACGGCGGTAAGTGGTGAGAGCGTGTGTGAAGAAGTACACCCCTGCAGGGTTAATATGATCTATTCGAATAGCTGTGTCCACGGAGAAGGACTTCTGGGTTACCTATATCAGTTCATAGACAAGTAAATGGATACTACTAAAAGCTTCAAGATAAGTGTGAGTATCGTGGATGGCCCTCTCGTGGGATGACGAGAGAGGTTCCACGGTGGAGTATTGTGATGGTGATTAGTGGACTCGTGTGCGACAAATGCTTTTCAAGTGGTGTCACGTAGGATAGCTTAGCCAAGAGTCAAAGCTGGCTTGTAAATAACTCCACCACCTTCTTGAGAATGTGCATGTATGATAGGATTCTGTGGTAAGACTTGCCGAGTACCTCCGTACTCATGTTTGCTTAATTAATGTTTTTCAGACGACAACACCGCCCCTTCCGATGGGTTCTATGTAGACCTTGACATCGATTTAGTGAACTAGCCACCCGTGGCGATCTAAGACTTGTGAAGGGCCATTGTAGATAGAAAGGCTCCAACAAGCTTTCTTTCTTTCTAGAGTCCAGATTCGAGACTAGTTTGCTTCCGCATGTGCTTGTATGGATGTATGACTTGAGTGTTGGGTCATGTGACCCCAACCTGTCTGACTAAGTTATGTATCGCTCCTCGGAGCCTGATAAATCCAGGACGTGAGTTGTAGAGTTTTGGTGTGATGCCTTGTGGTATTTCCTCATATCGGGCATATTATGCGGTATGATTGAAATGCTTGGTATGAGTGGGATCCGACAAACTAGTTGTTTATCCTTGGCAGCCTCTCATATGGGGAAATGTAGTCTCGTGCTTCCGAGCGATAGTAGTCCGCCATGCCGGTTCACCGAGTCCTGCTAGCCCAAAGACTACTGCTTGGACACTTGACTGGCCGGCATGTGTTTCACCTCGTTCCTATGTCTGTCCCTTCGGGGAAATTTCACGCGGTGGTATTCGGAGTCCTGCCTAGCCTGCTACAGCCCGGGATACCGGAGTCCTGTTAGCCCAGTGCTACAACCCGAATATATACGTTGATGACCGACATGCTCGATGTGATTCATGTATGCCTGTCCCCATAGGTTAGCGCCGCTTTGGGTTCACGACTAGCCATGTCGGCCCGGGTTCTTTGTCATGTGGATGCTAGCGACACTATCATATACGTGAGCCAAAAGACGCAAACGGTCCCGGCCATGGTAAGGCGACACCCGTGGGAATACTGCGTGCGTGAGGCCACAAAGTGATATGAGGTGTTACCGCTAGGTCGATGTGACTTGGAATCGGGGTCCCTACACATAGGCTAGCTCTCGTGGTTTAGGCTCTATGATCTCGTGGTAGATCTACTCTTGTACTACCCATATCATCAATATTAATCAAGCAGGAAGTAGGGTTTTACCTCCATCGAGAGGGCCCGAACCTGGGTAAACATCTGTGTCCCTTGCTTCCTGTTACCATCAGCCTTGACGCATGATCGGGACCCCTACCCGAGATCCGACGGTTTTGACACCGACATTGGTGCTTTCATTGAGAGTTCCTCCGTGTCGCCGCTACCGGCTCGATGGCTCCTTCAACCATCGCTAATAATACGATACGGACAGTCACGACGAAAGCACGACTTAGACCTGCTGTCGGACAAAGCTCGGGTATCACCCCGCATTAGCCTCCTCGGACCTAAATCCGAGCGAGCTGCGTTGCACGAGGATCGGAGGGCGGACCCGCCTGCGCAGGTTGCGCACTCATCGGCGTTGGAGCCAAACACGGGCCTTACCTCTGTGGTGGCCTATGACTCCGGACCCCTGGGCATTCCCGAACCGGTCGAGCCAGGTTGGGCCCCGGTAATGGAGTTCACTGCCGCGGATATTTTTCGGCACTCGCCCTTTGGCGACATGCTGAACTCGTTGAAAACTCTCTCTTTGACAGAAATTTCTGGGCCAAACTACGTCCGGTTCGAGTGGGAAGCATGCGATGAAGAAATTCGTTGCCCACCCACCACCCACTTCATAGCCACGGTCGATGATTTAATCGACGTGCCTGACTTCGACTCCGAAGACATCGATGGCATGGACGACGATGCAGGAGAAGATGCGGAATCTATGGGGCGCCGGACTTCCCCCTCGTCACACGATGTTTACATGGTGGATACGCCCAAAGAGGACAAAAGCGACAATCCGGACGATAAAACCCCCGGACAAAAGCCAAAGCGACGGCGCAGACGCCGTTCTAAGTCCAGCAATAGTAAAAATAGTGAAAAGAGCGCCAGAGGGATCGATACTACAATCAGCTCCGAAGGCAACAACGACCATACGGACCCAGCGATGGAGCAGGACGAACCAGGTCACCGTGAACACAGTTCGGAGCAGACGCCCGAGGATAACGATCCCGACGGACGAGGTCATCAAACCGAACCAAAGACAGAAAACAGTCCGGATAATGATGCAATCCCGGAAAAACACGTGGAACGAGATAACCTCCACAGAAAGCTTATGGCTACCACAAGAAGTCTAAAGAAGCAGAAGCAACGGCTCAAAGCCGCACAGGAAACGCTCAACCGTAGATGGAATAAAGTGCTGGGCACTGAAGAAAGATACGGCGATGATCGCCATACAAAGAGCTATCCAAAACGCAAGCTACTGCCAGAATTCGATGACGAAGCTGCACCACTTCATAACCGCAACAAAGCGGCTACCGATCCACATGAACACCTGAACAAGAAAGCTGGCGCGGTCAGGTCCATTTATGGACCCAAAGGACGCACCCCGGCGAAGGACTATGGTCGCCAAAACGATTACGCCAATCGAATACCAGTCCGAAATAAAGACCGGACACAACAACAGCCAACGACATGCCACAGCACGTCCAGATACAGAGGGGCTGCTCACCCCCTGTCCTTTACCGATGAAGTACTGGACCACGAATTCCCATAGGGCTTTAAACCTGTGAATATAGAGGCATACGACGGAACGACAGACCCAGGGGTCTGGATCGAGGACTTCATCTTGCACATACATATGGCTCGTGGGGATGATCTTCACGCCATCAAATACCTCCCCCTCAAACTGAAGGGACCAGCTCGGCACTGGTTGAAAGGCCTCCCCGAAAATTCAATTGGAAGCTGGGAGGAACTTGAGGACGCTTTCAGGGCCAACTTTCAAGGGACCTATGTCCGGCCTCCGGATGCTGACGACTTAAGTCACATAGTCTAACAGCCCGGAGAGTCCGCCCGCAAGTTTTGGAACAGATTTCTCACCAAGAAGAATCAAATTGTTGACTGTCCGGATGCCGAAGCCTTAACAGCATTCAAACACAAAGATCCGTGATTTAATGGCTCGCCGCATACACCTCGCCAAGAAAATCCAAGGACAATGGCAGCCTTAATAAGCCTTATGACCCGCTTTTATGCTGAGAGAAGATAGCTGGCTAGCCCAGAAGGCACCAGCGACCCCAGCACATCCGAAATAAGGGATGGCAACGGGAAGCCATGGCGTCATAAAAACAAACGCCAAAACAAGGAAGAAAGCCCGGATAACACGACGGTTAATGCCGGATTCAGGGGCTCTCGATCTAATCAGCAAAACAAGCCATCTAAAGGCAGCAAAGAGGACCGTCCGTTCTGAACAGAGTCCTAGACAGACTATGCCAAATTCATGGCACTTCGACAAACTCAGAAACCACACGCACATAGAGTGCCGGGTCTTCAAGCGAGGCCGGCAAATTAAATGCCGAACACAAGGAAAGGGAAACACCAAGTGAAGACGAGGATGAACCTCGCCGGCCGAACAATCGAAGGATGTAAAAATTCCTGACAGAGGTTAAAACAGTGAACATGATCCACACGACTCACACATCCATGAGGAGGCACGAATGTGCACAAAGAGACGCGCTCGATATAGAGCCCATCGTACTCACGCCTAACCACTGGATGCCTTATCCGATCACTTTCGATAACTTGGATGACCGAACTAGTATTCGGCACGGAGGATCAAAGGCCTTGGTGCTCGACCCGATAATTGACGGATATCGTCTCACCCGCGTCCTTATGGACGGCGGCAGCAGTCTAAATCTAATATATGAGGACACTGTCCGCAGGATGGGGATATACCCATCCAGAATTAACCAAAGCAACACCACCTTTGAAGGGGTGATACCTGGCGTTGAAGCAAATAGCAGAGGCACCGTCGCACTGGAGGTAACATTTGGCTCTCCAGGCAACTCCAGAAGTGAAGAACTACTCTTCATCATCGCACCCTTCCAAAGCGACTATCACGCAGTGCTCGGAAGAACGGCCTTCGCTCGCTTCAACGCATTGCCACACTATGGCTACCTTACACTTAAGATGCCCGGTCCACGTGGCGTCATCACTGTTAGCGGACTAACAGAGCACTCGTCACGCACAGAGGAATACGCGACGGCCCCCGCAGCCGGACTATAAGCGGCCTCCAACATCAGAAAACATGACTGGTCCTTAATGACCACAAACTTGGTTAGACGAGTCCGGTCGCCCGGATAAAATTGAACCAGGGCACCGTACATGTAATCCCATAGTGGACACCAGGGGCTATAAATACTTAACATAGTCCCACAACTGGCTCAACCTTATGGGCAGGCCAACATCTTACACTTTTATTACCCATCGCATACTTACGTTGTACTCTTCTACGATTTTTCCTTTTATTAACAGACAACGCTCGCGCGATACCCTTCCAGGATACGGCACAACGGAGACAAAGGCGCAGACGTGCAGCAGGGCCCCGTTCAACAGGTTTCTTTTTAGATTAAGCCCCTGTGTAAACCTTTTTATTGCCTCTTGTTTTTAAACCATCCCATGGATCTCATACCCACAGAGGATACTGCCGTTTTTGGCATCTCGCCACGACAGATTAACGCACGTACCTGAAAAAACAGGGTTTATAACGAATGGGCATTCTTGAGCCCATCGACTATTATAAAGTCCGAATACCTTCGGGAGTGTTCAAGCGCCACGAAGTTTGGCCTTATATGCAGCAGCTCAATCATGTCTTTGGTCAAATGTTGGGTTTGCCCGGCTCCTCGGGTTTGCCGCCTTACGTTCCGTTACTATCGGCTAAGGTGGCCAAGGAGAACTATGCGATTGTGCCCTCGTTATCCTGCATTTAGCACCTCGAGAGAAAGCCGAAAACTGACTGTCATGATACAGCGAGAGAATGTTCAACCACTCGAAGACTTATCGGAATCTTTAGGATCCCTCCACATTAACGAAGGACCGTCTCCCGGTCATGTACACACGCGTCCGTATTCGGATGCACGCGAAGGTACCAGGGGCTACATAGTAGCCCCAACATTAGACTCCCATGGCTAAGCGAAAGTGTTACAACTATATAGTTCGGTTGCCTAGTTTGACGTGCGATCACCTCCTTCATGGACCAAGACGTTGGATCAAGTGTGATTAAGCATATTTTTTGCGAACACCCCCGCATTTCCTGCGTGCGGGATGAAGCCAACGACTGATATCTTTCGGGTTAAACACTCATATATTTATATGTAAACGGCCACACAGGGGAAACAATAATACTTTCGGGCAAAAAGTATAAATATAGCCTTATAACCAAACTAACATTGTTTTTTACAATGATTCGACTCATCACTCGAATAAGAAATTCTTCGAGCACTGTGCCTCTATTAGGCGGGCACCTTCTGTGACCTGCGCCAAGTAGTGCTCGGCGGATCTCCCCCCGCCGGATCTTGGGTCGCTATAATATTGGCCTCCATATCCGTCCAATAGGCTTTAACGCGGGCAAGAGCCATCCGTGCACCCTCCATGCACGCCGACCTCCTCATGGCATCAATCTGAGGCACAGCCCCAAGGAACTGCTGCACCAAGCCAAAGTAACTGTCCGGCTTAGGCCCTTCTGGCCAAAGATGGTCTATCACAGACCGCATTGCAAGACCGGACAACCTGTGAAGCTCCGCTACAGCAGCCATCTTGTCATTTAACGGCAGCGGGCGAGTGGGAGCATTGAATTGCGACCAGAATAGCTTCTCCACCTCCTTATCACCCTGACCCTCGAAGAACTTGGCAGCATCAGCCGTACTCTTGGCCAAATCCGCATACACGTCCGCAGAGCTCCATCGCCCATCCAGGGGAGCGTACTTCAGATCGAAAAACTTCGTCCGCAGCAAGTAGGAACCTCCAGCCACGATTTTACCGGCTTGTTGAAGCTCCTCCCGCGCACCCCTGAGCTTGGTCTGTATTTCCTTGGTGGCATTGCATGCCTTGTCCAGCTCGGCCAAGCTATCCTTATGCTCTTTTTTGAGGAGCTCATACCGGTCAGTGACATTTTTCAACTCTACAGCCATTTCGGTTATCTTTTCCTCGCTTCGGCGATGAGCAGCCTATTCGGCTCTCAATTCTTCGGCCGCCTTTAGGGCAGCCGCATTGCTAACCCGAGCTTGTTCCTTGGCTTGGACAAGTTCTGCCCTCAGGGCCTCCACGGCAGCAGCACCATCTGCAGTCCGAACATATCACATTAATATCATGCCGCCTCCATATTTTCCTATACAAAGGAAGGTCGAGCGCATACCTTGTGATTTGTCCAGCTGCTCATTCACCAGCGTGATATCAGCATCAATTGAACGAATTCGCCGAACTGGTTGGCGGCCGGACTCACAGGTACCTGCAAGTGTTTGCAGCGCAGTCATTGATTTATGATCCTCCGTTTGCCGCCTAGGGCGGGCAACCAGAGTCTCAGGGACTACTATCTATATGGAGCACACCTAACGCGTGCCTCACAGCCAAAAATAGTGTATTTTCACTACATACCTCAAAGCCTCTGAGTAGACTTGTAAATGCTTCGTCCAAACCGCTAGTAGCGGAGGAAATCTTCCCGAGCACCGTGCTCATTAATGAGCGGTGCTCTTCCGAGAGCGCAGCTTCGCCCAAAGAGGGGCTCCGTGCCAAGGTCCGGCCGGATATCAAACTGTGCCAGACCCTTCCCATCGCCCCTCGTTGGAGCCAAAGGATCCGGGCTCAGGGCGGCTGACGCATTGGCTTCCGGTTTCGGCAGAGCCGGACTCCTCCGTGACGACACCTCGGCGTCGCCCGCTTCACGAGCCGGAGAGGTGGGTGGGGTTGCGCTCTCCATCATCTCCGGAGGAAGATCCCCTGAAGATGAACTCTGTCGAGAAGGGCTGCTAGCCGAACTGCGGGAAGACGAATCCTGGTTATTGATCTAGGAGGAACGCAGTACCTTCGAATTTAAAAATTAACTTACAGCTCGGTGGAGGGCTGGCCCGTTGGTGGGCACGATGCGGTGAGGGTGCCCGTTGGGGTAGAGCCCCCTGGTGTTATCTTTTTCCCGGGTTCGGGCATCTCCATCTCCGAGTCTTCAAAGGCGGCCCTCTTCTTCCCGCGCGGGGAGGAGGCCTTAGCCTCCCCTTCCCGACTACCCTCCTTAGGGGAGGTAACAATTCCCCCGGTTCGGATGCATAGCGTGTGGGGTTCGGATTCTTCGTCCTTCCCCTTGTATTTCCCCGGGGGCATCCTGCTGAGTACTCGGTCAAGCATCTTGGCCATGGTAGGGGCGGGCGAGCCTTCGGGAAGTGGCGCCGGACACCTAATTCTCTCCGCCTTGCTGAGCCATTTCTGGACGCGGATGATTTTCAGAATAAACAATCATAACAAATACAAAACACGGTGTCTGGTATCAAGTTTACTTACTTGGGTATCTAGGCGATTGCAGCTTAGGCCCGCATCCTCGGTGGTGTCCGGATACTTTACTTTCCGTCCAAAGAATAATTTGCACATCTCTTCGAGCTTCAGGCTGAAGAAGTGCTTGACGGTCCGCGGACCCTCCGGATTGAACTCCCACATCCGGAGAGGCCGGCGTTGGCATGGCAACATCCGCCAGATCAACATCACTTGCATTATGCTGACAAGATTAATGTCCCTTGCAAGAAGCTCCCGGATGCGATTCTGCAGTACTGGTATATCACAGCCGGTCCCCAATTCCGCCCCACGTCCGGCCCAAGACGCCAATCAGTGTGGAGGGCCCGAACGAAACTCGGGGGCAGCCGCCCACTTTGTGCCCCTGGGAGCCGTGACATAAAACCACCTCCGCTGCCACACATCGGATACTTCTAGGAAAGAACCCTCTGGCCACGGAGCATCGGCGTTTCTGCTTATTACGACACCTCCGCGCTCCACATGTCGCCCCTCGATCATCTTCGGCGTCACATTGAAGGTCTTGAGCCATAAGCCGAAGTGTGGGGCGACATGGAGAAAAGCCTCGCACACGATAATAAACGCATTTAGATATGGAGGATAGCGTTAGGAGCCAGATCGTGAAAATCCAACCCATAATAGAACATGAGCCCTCTCACGAAGGGATCGAGGGTGAAACCCAGGCCGCGGAGGAAGTGAGGGACGAAAACGACACACTCGTTGGGCTCCGGCGTAGGGATGACCTGCCCTGGAGCAGGGAGCCTGTGCTGGATATCTGCGGTCAAGTATCCGACCTCCCTAAGCTTTGCAATGTCCTTCTCTTCAATCGAGGAGGCCACCCACCGGCCTTGAGGGTCAGATCCGGACATATTGGAGGATTCCGAAGGGGTGGAGCTTAGGTTTTGGGTGTTAGAACTCGAGGTGCGAGAAGGCGCGATGAAGGTGAAAAAGGAGGCGTAGGTCTCGACCCCTTTATAAAGAGGGTGAATATCAAGAGTCCCCGGTGTGACCGTTTGGGGCTTATCTAAAAAACATACGGGTTATACCAACAGCCATCGTGGGGTCACGCGTGCTCATATTGATGGAAAATCCCGTAATAAGAGGAACACGATCTGTGCCTCGACGGGACGTGCCAATAAAACCGCCTCGCAACACGAGTTGTTGTGGGGCAGGAAATGTCGGTTCGCGTTGGACCAAGCCCCGATGCAAGGGCATGACGCACGAAGATTGCCAGCAAATCAGATCTATACCATACGAAGATCCTCTTGCAGATCTGGACACGGTCTACGTGTTCGATAATTACCTTGGAGTATTCAGAGGAGGAACCCACCCTACAATGCTGAAGATAAGACTGCGCGCCAGACTCGTCGTCATTGAAGCCTGGTTCAGGGGCTACTGAGGGAGTCCTGGATTAGGGGGTATCCGGACAGCCGGACTGTGCACAACGTCCGGATTATTGAAGCGTGAAGATACAAGACTCAAGACTTCGGCCCGTGTCTGGATGGGACTTTCCTTGGCGTGGAAGGCAAGCTTGGCGATCCGGATATTATATTTCCTTCCTTGTAACCGACTCCATGTAAACCCTAGCCCTCTCCGGTGCCTATATAAACCAGAGAGGTTGGTCCTTAGTAGACCGATCACAATTACAATCATACCATCATAGGCTAGCTCTTAGGGTTTAGCCTCTACGATCTCGTGGTAGATCTACTCTTGTACTACCCATATCATCAATATTAATCAAGCAGGAAGTAGGGTTTTATCTCCATCGAGAGGGCCCGAACCTGGGTAAACATCTGTGTCCCTTGCTTCCTGTTACCATCAGCCTTGACGCACAGATCGGGACCCCCTACCCGAGATCCGCCGGTTTTGACACCGACAGCGATACTTAGGAGGTCCCCTTTAGCGCTCAAGCAGCCATGGTAAGGTAAGAAAGGGAGGCGGCGTTGCCGTAACAGGACTGCAGCGAGCGCGACTCCTAGGCTCCAACGATTAGCCGGTCTAAGCGCGAGACTTATCTTGTCGATTCGGGGTTGACTCCTCGTGACGCGCCAGGCTCGTGCGTAGGCGTCCGCAGCATAGCTATGTCGGGCCCATACCAGTCTCCCCCTCCCCCACGCTCTCCTTAGTGCTCTACGTCCTCAGGTCCCGGCCCTCGAGCAAGCTCAGCCACCGCTGGTATGTCAGGTCGCGTGCCATGGTCAAGGCCAGGGATGAGGGCTGGAGAGCCAGTAAGAGCTCCTGAGTCGCGATGCTCAGGAGCCCCCCTTTAACGCACAAGAGGATTACATGGAAGAAGTGGGAGCTCGCGGTGCCGTTTGTTGTTATCCTCATGAGATTCCTGCAAGCCAGCACAAGGAGGAACACAAATCCGTTATGGCTGCCAGGTCTTCCACCGTTGCTCATGAGGAAATGAAGGCAGTGAGGGCCTGGTGAGGTGACGTGCGCGGGGCGTGCCGCGAGCCAGAGCTCGACCGCTCAGGTTTGTCGACGTGGCAGGGACGGACCCGTGCACAAGCGCCGTGCCGGCGTGAGTAGCCCCCGTGGTAGGTGACCATTAAAGAAGTAGTAGTCATAGATAGGTTAAGCATGGAAAGCAGCAGGCTTAAGTAAATGCGGGAAGGGTACATGCCACTGGGTCAGGCCCGAGTGGCTTGGGGATGATGCAGCCCGAGGGGCGCCCCCAGCGAGGTAAGCCAAAGACATAAAGGGGATACATGCCACAGGGATGGACCCACGCTGACCTGGGAATGATGCAGCCACTGGGGCGCCTCCCACTGAATAAACTTGGAAAATGTCACCTGGTTCTGTTGATGAAGGAGAGTTGGGGCAGCTGAAGGTACGCGGGGAAGGGGTTGCTCCTCATGAGCCACCGGGGCCTTGAGCCGCGGGAGGCTCTGGGGGCCTGGGTGGTTCCTTGAGGACCGTCTCCATCTCTGTAAGGACATCATGGTGCCTAGCCTCCTGAGCCGCCAGGATGCTTCACAAGTTGCGGTAATAGGCGGTCGCCACGCTCGGCAGGCCAAAAGGCATGCAAACGTAGCTGTGAGGTGGGCCCTCGCAGCATCCCACGCGCGAAGGCCAGAAAAGCTCCTAAGAGGCAGCCCTGTTGAGCCCTGGGACGTTAATGCAGACGCGCAGCCCGACATCTTCACCTGGATGGGGAGATGCGCCTGGTGAGCAGCGGCCGCCGCGCATGGCCCTTGCGTCTTGCAATTCCTGAGTGGTCTTGGTGATAAACTCCTTTGCGGTGGGCGCTCCTTGCCCTATGTTCTCCTGAGGGAAACATGCCATGAAGCACGCCTCCAAGTGGTGCCCAAGCGCCTCCCTCGTGATGTTGGCAAGGTCTGAGGCCCTCCAGAAGAGAGCCCCCGAGCCCCGCCCGAGAAGGGCGCCGAGCGCGCTTTCCTATGCGATGGAGGGAGACGCCCCAGGTGAGGGCGCCGATCCTGACGAGGCGCCGCTTGCCTGAGGCCCCGCATGGTGCTGCTGCTTCTTCTTCTTGGGGGTGGCCTCAGGAAGGCGCTCGCCCTTGCTGTCGGGGTCGTCAATTGCTGCAGCTTGGAAGGCACGCTCGAGGGAGCACACCGCATCTTTTTCTTCGCACAGGACTGTGATGATTCCGCCGCTTCCCAGCATCTTGAGGACATTATAGCCGTGATGGGTCACCGCCATGAACTTGGCCAGGGCTGGGTACCCGAGGATCGCATTATATGGCAGGCGGATGTAGGCGACGTCGAAGTCGATGAGCTCGGTGCGGTAGTTGTTGCGTTCTCCGAAGGTGACAGGGAGGCGGACCTGCCCTATCGGTGTGGTGGAACCGTCGGTCACTCCAGAGAAAGGCTTGGTAGGTCAAGCTGGTCATATGGCACTTGGAGGTTGTCGAACGTGTCGACGGACAGACGTTGAGCCTTGCGCCGCCGTCGATGAGGGTCTTGGTAACTTGCACATTGTCGATGACCGTGAACAAAGCATTGGGAGGCGCCCGCAGAGTAGCCGCAAGACTTGAGCTGATCTGCCGAATCGAACGTGATGGGGCACTTGGACCATCTGAGCGGGCGCGTGGCCTCGAGCTTGGGGAGGACTGCATTCACTTCACGAGCAAACTGTTTGAAGATACGCTGTGAGGCTGGGGCTTGAGCTCCGCCCAAGATGCAGGCGATAGTGCGCGGCTCGTGGAAGCCCCCAGCCCCCTCATCCTAGTGGTGGTCGTCGTTCCTTCTTGGCGGTGGCGGTGGCGGAGGGAGTCTGGCATTGCCCTGAGGACGATCCTCACGAGGCTGATCCCTCCAGGCGCCCTCGTGAGGCTGATCCTGCCAGCGGTCCTCACGAGGCCGGTCGCGCCACTCCTGGCGCGGGCCACGGTCGTCCCAGCGTCCGCCACCATGTCCTCCTCCTCGGCCGTAGCCCCGGCTGTTGCGCTCGGGGCGTTGACCAAAGCGCCCTTCACGGATGGCTCTGTGCTCTTGACAATCGCTGGTGTTGTGGCTATGCAGGTTGTGGAAGGCGCAAAACGGTCGACTGCCCTTGGATGACTCGGGCAGGTCTCGGCCGCGCTTGGTGTCCGGCTCCGCCGCAAGCACGGCTGCTCCCTTACGCTTCACGTCCTTGGCCTTGGCTTTCTTCTCATCCGGGTCCACAGCTGGGAGCTCGAGGAGGGAGAGGCGCCCCTCCTCAGCTCTTGCGCACTTGGTCGCCAGGTTGAACAACTCCCGAGACGTGCACAACTCCTCGTGGATAGCGAGCTTCTCCTTCATCTTGAAGTCGCAGACGCTGAGGGAGTCCTGGATTAGGGGGTGTCTGGATAGCCGGACTATAGCCTTTGGCCGGACTCCTGGACTATGAAGATACAAGATTGAAGACTTTGTCCCGTGTCCGGATGGGACTTTCCTTGGCGTGGAAGGCAAGCTTGGCGATACGGATATGTAGATCTCCTACCATTGTAACCAACTCCATGTAACCCTAACCCTCTTCGGTGCCTATATAAACCGGAGGGTTTTAGTCCGTAGGACAAACAATGATCATACCATAGGCTAGCTTCTAGGGTTTAGCCTATCTGATCTCGTGGTAGATCTACTCTTGTACTACCCATATCATCAATATTAATCAAGCAGGAGTAGGGTTTTACCTCCATCGAGAGGGCCCAAACCTGGGTAAAAACATCGTGTCCCCTGTCTCCTCGTTACCATCCGCCTAGACGCACAGTTGGGACCCCCTACCCGAGATCCACCGGTTTTGACACCGACATTGGTGCTTTCATTGAGAGTTCCTCTATGTCGCCATCTTTAGGCCCGATGGCTCCTCCGATCATCAACAACGATGCGCTCCGGTGAGACTTTTCTCCCGGACAGATCTTCAGATTCAGCGGCTTTGCATGGGCCAATTCGCAGCCATCTGGAGCAGATCGAAAGCTACGCCCCTGGCCATCAGGTCAGATTTGGGAGTTTGAACTACACGGCCGACGTCCGCGGAGACTTGATCTTCAACGGGTTCGAGCCACAGCCAAGCGCGCCGCACTGCCACGACGGGCATGATCTAGCTCTACCGCCGAACAAAGGTCCTCGAGGTCAAGACCAGAGTCCGCCCGACCTTTAGCTCAGAGTCGATCAAGCGCCGATCGTGGACGGGTGGCTGGACATCGCCTGGGGCTGCAATCTCTATGGAGATTGAGCCATACACGCATTCTGGCCCTTATGGCTTCGTGACTCCAAGGTGCCGGACTCCTCTCCGACTCCGAGCCTTCCACGCCCCCGCCAATCGAATCCGATTGGGCGCCGATCATGGAATTCATCGCCATGACATCTTTCAAGACTCGCCCTTTGGCGACATCCTGAATTCACTAAAGTCTCTCTCTTTATCGAGAGCCCTGGCCGGATTATGGTCAGGAAGGTTGGGATACGGACGACGAAGAAATTCAAAGCCCACCCACCACCCACTTCATAGCCACTGTCGATGATTTAACCGACATGCTCGACTTTGACTCCGAAGACATCGACGGTATGGACGACGATATAGAGGAGGAACATGAACAAGCACCTATAGGGCACTGGAGAACCACCTCATCTCACGATGTATACATGGTGGACACACCTAAAGGAATCAACGATGAGGAACAACGGGATGCTACGAAGGATCATTCCCTCGAAAAGCAGCCAAAACGGCAACGTAAGCGCCGCTCAAAGTCCCGCTTCGACAAAGACAACAGCCATACAGACCCAGCCATAGAGCAGGGCGAACCGGTGGACGATGAACATGCTATCGAGCAACCGTCTGAACATGACAATCTGGAGAAACAACCCGTCCCCGACGAAGATAACAGTCCGAACGATCTCACGCAGGACAAGTTGCTGGAGCAAAAGAACCTCCACAAAAGGCTCGTCGCCACTGCACGTAGCCTGAAAAAGCAGAAGCAGAAGCTCAAAACAGCGGAAGATGCACTCAGAATCAGATGGAGCAAAGTGCTCAACACCACAGACAAATACGGCTGGCGCGATAACCGAACGAAGAGCTACCCAAAGCGAAAACTACTGCTGAATTTGATGAGGAGGCCGAGAGCCCCCGCAATCAAAAAACAAAGAGGCCACCCGGTCGGATGGACGACCCCGTGGCAAACAGAGAGCGGCAAACAGCGCCGCACACAAGCCGGCACGCGATCCGCACAGGGATTCACACCAAAAAGATGGCCCAGTTATCTACGGGCCAAGAAAGCAAGCTCTAGTAAGCAAGGCAACACATCAAGTATCCGAACATCACGGTACACCTAAATATAGGGGTGCCGCACACCCCCTATGTTTCACCAATGAGGTGCTGGATCATGAATTTCCAGCGGGATTCAAGCCCGTAAGCATAGAGGCATACGACGGAACAACAGACCTTGGAGTCTGGATTGAGGATTACATCCTCCATATACACATGGCTAGGGGAGATGATCTCCACGCCATAAAATACTTACCCCTCAAGCTCAAAGGGCCAGCCCAGCATTGGCTTAAAAGCCTTCCCGAAAACACCATTGGAAGTTGGGAGGAGCTCGAGGATGCTTTTCGGGCAAATTTTCAAGGGACCTATGTCCGACCTCCGGATGCCGACGATTTAAGTCACATAACTCAACAACCCGGAGAGTCAGCCCGGAAATTTTGGAACAGATTCCTCACTAAAAAGAACCAAATAGTCGACTGTCCGGACGACGAAGCCTTAGCAGCTTTCAAACACAACGTCCGAGATGAATGGCTCGCTGCACACCTCGGCCAAGAACAGCCAAGAACAATGGCCGCATTAACAAGCCTCATGACCCGCTTTTGCGCGGGAGAGGATAGGTGGCTGGCAAGATGCAGTACCAGCGACCAAAGTACATCCGAAGTCAGGGATGGAAACGGGAAACCACGACGCAGCAAGGACCAACATCGGACCATGGGAAACAACCCGAAGAGCACGACAGTCAACGCCGGATTCAAAAGCTCTCGGCAGAATCATAAAAAGCTGCCCCCCTAAGGATAACAGGGACGAGCTATCTAACTTAAACAAAATCTTGGACAAGATATGCCAAATCCACAGTACTCGAGAAGCTCGCAAACCATACCCACGAGGATTGTTGGGTCTTCAAGCAGTCCGCAAACTCAACGCCCGAACACAAGGGGCTCAACACACCAAGCGAGGACGATGACGAACCCCAAAAGCAGAGCACCGGAAAACAAAAGAATTTCCCACAAGAAATCAAAACAGTAAACTCACTTCACGTGACAAAAGGGAAAAGTAGAGCGGCGCCCATAGAGGTACGTGCCATACGGCCTATCCCGAAGGAGTCCCGCCACTGGTTGTTAAAACCAATCACCTTCGACCATCAGGATTACTCTAAAAGTATACGAAATGCAGGTTGGACTGCCTTGATATTAGATCCGATAATTGGTGGACTCCAATTTTCACAAGTCCTAATGGACGACGGCAGTGATCTAAACCTGCTATATCAGGACACAATCCGCAAAATGGGGATAGACCCAACCAAATTTCGCCATAGCAACACTTCTTTTCAAGGGGTAATGCCAGGCCCATATGCCCATTGTATGCGGGCTCTCTCATCGCTAGAAGTTGTGTTCGCTCACCCGACAACTTCGCCATGAAAAATTTAACCTTCCACCTTGCCCCATTTACAAGTAGCTATCAAGCACTATTGGGACGCGAAGCTTTTGCCCGCTTTAACGCAATACCGCATTATGCATCTCTTACACTTAAAATGCCCGGTCCACGCGGCATCATCTCATTAAAGGGAAACATCAAGGGTTCCTCGAGTCCTGAAAATTGTGCGGTTGCCTTGACAGCCCCACAATAAACCGGCTTCACCAATACAAGCACTTAGACAGGTCGTCCAGACCCCGGACACGGGTGGACGAGTCCGGCGTAAACATACAAGGGCTCACTGGACGCATATCCCCGTACAAGGGGCTCCGCGCATCCACAACAAGAGACAATAAAGCTCAATTTTATTCATTTTTTGAATTGTACTTCGTTTATTTAATATAATGTACATTTTCGCACGACCTTTTTCAACTAAGTTCCTCTCTTTTACAGATGAACATTGTGCTACACCCGCCCGTGATACGGCACAACGGAGACACAAAGCAGTATACATGCAGAGGGACCCGTCAAGGATTCTTTTCAGATTAAGACCCCGCGTAAACCTTTTTCACTGCCTCTTGTTGATACACATCCCACGGTTTCTTGCTATAATCGAGGAGGAGGTGGCGTTTTGGCATGGGCCACGCCGAAATTTCACACGCACAGACACCGGGGCTTATTACCAAGGGCGATTGTTCAATTCGCTTTCCTAAAGACCGAATACCTTAGGGAGTGTTCGGCGTCTCGAGTTAGGCCTTATATGCATCAGCTCCAAATCATGTCTTTGGTCAAATGTTGGGTTTGCCCGGCTCCTGTGTTTTGCTGCCTTACGTTCAGTTCTATCGGCTAACGCGGCACCAGGAGAACTACTGCGATTGTGCCCCGGTTCGGCCAGGCGAGCACCTCAGTAGAGAAAGTCGAAAACCGACTGTCATGATATAGCATGAGACTGGTCAACCACTCGATGACCCGCTGGAATATTTAGAATTCCTCCGCATTGATGAAGGGCCGTTTCCCGGCCAGGCACATACGCGCCCCGAATTCGGGTGAGCGCGGTGCCCCTAGGGGCTATATAGTAGCCCCACCGTTTAACTCCTATGGCTAAGTGAAAGTGATAAAGCATTATAGTCCAGTTGCCTAGTTTGCTGCGCTTATCACCTCCTTTGTAGGACCAAGACGTTGGATCAAGTGTGAAAATGCGCTTTCAGAAACACCCCGCATTATATGCGTGAAATAAGCCAAAGACTGCCATCTTTCGTGTTATATACACATATACATTAACGGCCGCACAGGAGGTATTTTTAATTCTTGAAGGCACAAGTATAAAAAGCTTTTATATTCCATCGAAACATTGTTTCACAATAATACATGTTATTCGAACATAATATCCTTCAAGCACTGCATCTCTATTAAACGAGCGCCCTGCAGAACTTCCTGAAAATAGTGCTCGACAGGTACTCGGCTTTCGTCCGAATCTTGGGATGCAACATCGGTGGCCTTCATCTCCGCCCAGTATGTCTTGACACGGGCAAGAGCCATCCGCGCACCCTCTATGCATGCTGACCGCCTCATTGCTTTGATATGCGGCACCGCACCAAGGAATTGCTGCACCAAGCCAAAATAACTCTTCGGCTCGGGCCTTTTCTGCCACAAATGAGTCACGACATTCTTCATGGCAAGTCCGGACAACCTATTCAGCTCCGCCCATTCGGCCAAACGATCGGTTAATGGAAGTGGACGCTCCGGACTACGGAACTGCGACCAAAAAAGCTCTTCCATCTCGCGATCCTTTTGATCTCCGAAGTGTTCGGCCACGTCCGCGGCACTAGCCGCCAAGTCCAGATAAGCATCCTCACTACTCCACAGCCGGTCCAACTGAGCATATTTAGGATCCGTGAACTTCCTCCGCAGTAGAAAAGGCTTTCCAGCCGCGATATCTCCGGCCTGACGCAGCTCCTCCTTCATAGCTCTCATCATAGAGCGAGCATCCTTGGCCTCGGCGGTGGCCTTCTTCAGGTCCTCTTGCTCCGCTCGACCTTCTTTTTCAAGAAGCTCGCAGCGGTCGATAGCATTCTTCAACTTCACGGACATCTCGGCCATTTCCTTCTTGCTTCGGCAGTGAGCAGCCTGTTCGGCTTTTAGCTCTTCGGCCGCCTTTAAGGCAGCATCACTTTTTCTGGCCTGCTCCTCGGCCCAGTGCAAGCTCCGCCAAGGTTCTCCATGGCACCGGCACCATCTGCAACAAGCATACATGTTTAAAGGCACGGGCATCAAGCTCCCTTACCAGGTGTCCACGGAGAAACCGCGATACCTTGTGACTTCGTCAAGCCGCTTATTGACAAGCGCGATGTCGGCATCCGCCACGTCAAGTTGCCGCTTTAGTTCGCAAATTCGTCGATCCGGCTAACCACCGGACGCTCCGCCACCTACATAGGAAGGCGACATATTATAACACTCGATTATGATCCTCGCACGCCGTCACTTACGACAAACGCACCGAGTCTCGAGGCTACTATCTACAGTAGCGCATCTTATATATGCGGAACCGTCAAAAGGTACATCATTGCACGTACCTCAAAACCTGTCAGTAAACTTCTGGCGGCCTCGTACAACCCGCTTTCCGCAGACGAAATTTTTCAATCACCGTACCCATCAATACACGGTGATCCTCTGAGATAGACACTCGCCTGAGCAGATCCTTCAACTCCTTCGACCGTGCACCAGGAGGTGTCGGACTCGTCTGATGGCCTTTTTCGAAGGCCGGACACGGAGGGCTTGGGGGGGGGGTCTACGACAGCCCCCCGCCCCTGCCGGATTCGGAGAAGCCCTCCGCGACGACACCTCAGGATCGTCCGCCTCGCTAGGCGGTACGGCAGGGGGAGGCGTTCCGCTCTCCATCATCTCCGGACGAAGATCCCCTGAAGACGAGCTCTGCTGAGAGGGGCTGAGATCCGAACTACAAGGTAAATTTTTGGTTATCTTCAAAAACAAGGCGGGGATGTATCTTTTTAAAAAAAAACTCCCCTCTCTACTTACGGCTCGCTGGAGGGCTGATCTCCTTGGGGAAGTAATGCGGCCGGGGCATCTTCTGACGCAGGACCCTCTGGCGAAGATTTCTTCCCGCGCTTTGAGGCCTTGGTCTCTGGATCTTCAGAGGCGGTGCTCTTCTCCCCTTGGATGGAGGGATTCTCGATCCCTCCTTGCTTGGTAACCTCCTTCACGGAGGCAGTAGCTTCCTTATTCCCCCCTTCGCCTTCTTTTGAAGGCGCAGCCTCTAGCATCTTGGTTAACACGAGATCCGGCGTGGTCTCAGGGAGGGGGGCCGGACACCTGATCAGTTTTGCTTTCGCTATCCACTCCTGCTTAAGGGACAACTCTTTTAAGGGCAAGTTTATGATAAATATACGGATAGCGTGTCCGGGTACGGGACTACTTACTTGAGCATCCGGGCGATTGCAGCTCAGACCTGCGTCCTCGGTCAAGTCCGGACACATTGCTTGTGATCCGAAGAACAATTTGTACATCTACACGGGCGTTGCGCCCATAAAATGTTGGAGAGCTCGTGGTCCCTCCGGATTGAACTCCCACAGGCGGAGGGGGCGACGTTTGCAGGGCAAGATGCGACGAATCAGCATGACCTGCGCTACTACGACCAGATTGATCTCTCTCTCTAGGAGGTCTCGAATACGGCCCTGCAACAAGGGCACGTCCTTGGACGGCCCCCAGTCAAGCCCTTTATTAACCCACGACGCTAGCCATGGTGGAGGACCCGAGCGAAAGGCAGGTGGCGCCACCCTTTTGGTGCCCCTGGGAGCGGTGATATAAAACCACTCTTGTTGCCATAGGCTGAGCTCCTCTTGAAAAGAGCCCTCGGGCCATGGAGCGTCAGCATTATTGCTTATAACAGCCCCTCCGCACTCTGCCTGTTGCCCCTTGATCATCTTCGGCTCCACCTTGAAGGTCTTGAGCCACAACCCGAAGTGAGGGGTAATGCGGAGGAAGGCTTCACACACGACGATGAATGATGAGATGTGGAGGATGGACTCTGGATCCAAGTCGTGAAATTCCAGCCCGTAATAAAACATGAGCCCCCTCACGAAGGGGTCCGTCAGGAAGCCTAGCCCCCGAAGGAAGTGAGACGCGAACACCACGCTTTCACCGGGCTTGGGAGTGGGAATAACCTACCCTTGAACAGGCAGCCTATGCGAGATTTCGCCGGTTAGATACCTAGCATCTCTTAGCTTTAGGACGTCTTCTTCCGTGACGGAGGAAGGCATCCACCGACCTTGGAGGTCGGAGCCGGACATCATCGAAGGTCCAAAGCGCCTGAATCTGGAGCTTTGGGTGTTGGAACTCGAAGTGAGGGGCGGATTCGATGGAGAATGAGAAAAAGGAGCGGGGACTTGGTCTCTTTATAAAGAGGTTGAATACCAGGAGCCCTCCCCGTGACCGTTTGGGACTCGCCTTCGATAGAGGAGGCGTGCCAACAGCACGATTGGGTTACCACGCCCGTATTGATGAGAATCCCGGAATAAGGGGACACGATCTACTGCTTTGATAAGACGTGCCAAGGAAACCGCCTCGCTAAACGCTACCGAGGTGGGACAAGAAAACGATTTGAATAAAGGCTTGGCCGTGGTGTGATGTCACGCCGCGGAATACGTCAGCAAATTGAACTTGTGTAAATATTATTTCTCTACGGTGGTATGTGGAACTTATTTTGCAGAGCCGAACACTATCCTTGTGTTCAAAATCTTCTATGAAGTATTCGGAGGAGGAACCCGCCTTGCAATGCCGAAGACAATATGCGCCGGACTCGTCGTCATTGAAGCCTGGTTCAGGGCTACCGAGGGAGTCCTGGATTAGGGGTGTCCTGATAGCCGGACTATAGCCTTTGGCGGACTCTGGACTATGAAGATACAAGATTGAAGACTTCGTCCGTGTCCGGATGGGACTTTCCTTGGCGTGGAAGGCAAGCTTGGCGATACGGATATGTAGATCTCCTACCATTGTAACCGACTCAGGTAACCCTAACCCTCTTCGATTGCCTATATAAACCGGAGGGTTTTAGTCCGTAGGACGAACAACAATCATATCATAGGCTAGCTTCTAGGGTTAAGCCTCTCTGATCTCGTGATAGATCTACACTTGTACTACCCATATCATCAATATTAATCAAGCAGGAGTAGGGTTTTACCTCCATCGAGAGGGCCCGAACCTGGGTAAAAGCATCGTGTCCCTTGTCTCCTGTTACCATCCGCCTAGACGCACAGTTCGGGACCCCCTACCCGAGATCCGCCGGTGTCGGTGTACTAGAGTAGGGGTACCCTAGTATCCGTGCTTGCAGACTGACAGTTAAAGCACCAGCGGCAAGGTTTGCCTCGTCACCGCCAATATCCTCCGTGGCTCCTTTCGAGCCATTCAAGAACAAAGTATTTGATCAAGAAGACAAGGCCCCGACAAGAGGAGCTTGTCGGGAAGGCCACTAGGCATACGGAAGGCAAGGCCCCGGCAAGAGGAGCTTGCCGAAGGCTCGAGCGCGACAAGCCTCCGTCGCGACAAGGTTTCGATCAGCGGCAAGGCGCTTGCCGCGGCATGCAACTCTCTCCCCTCCGCTCCAGCTCATCCAGTGGACGTGTCGCCATGGGACCGTTCCATGGGCGCATGTCGAGAGGTCAGGCAGCCAGCGGAGAGCAGCGATAAGCGGCGCGACAAGCTTCGCCATCGTGGCGAAGCGGAGGCGCACTGACGGCCTTTGTTACACTGTTTGGGCGACAACGACGGCATTTATTGCTTTTGTCCCTTGCCGTCGAGTTAGGTATTTTGCAATCGCATAATCGCTCAAGTAGGTGTACCAACTCCTGTTTTACATTTGTACCCCGCCTATGTTGCCACCGCCGGAGACCCCTTGAGCATATAAAAGGAGGCCCGAGTGCAACGTAGAAGGGTTCGCCTGCTCGTTCATTCGACCCAATCGAGACCAGGGACACTCACGTTAGGTTTTGTAGCCCTGCATTGCTCCCCGGCAAGAACACAATAGATCAAACAAGCAGCGGTAGGAGTTTTATCTCTCCGGAGAGCTCCGGCTGGGTAAACTGCTCGTGTGCATCGCCTCGATCCGCTCTTCGTGCGATCTCCGCCCCCCCTCCGAACCACAAGGGCCTGCTCCGCCGCCCCATAGGTGTTCGTGGGTGCGATCAGCCTCCCGACATCTTTGGCGCGCCCGGTAGAAGGCGTCGAGGCCGTGTGAATCTGATCCAGCGTTCACATGAGCAGCGTCATCAACATCTTCCTCAACATGCCACCGAAGAAGAAGGCTTCGGCAGCGGCGAAGCCGTCTGCTGCGTACCCACCCTCACCGCAGCAAGCGGGTGGTGAGGCAGACGCTGGCGGAGGAACGGGCGCCGGCGAAGGTGTTCGCGACGTTGCCAAGTCCAAGGACAAGGCACAGCAAACCTCGGCGTCCGCGCATCCCCCGCGCCCATCTCAGGAGACGCGGGACCAACAACGTCATGGCATCCACAACGCCATACATTCGTTGGATCGAGACCCTCAAGACCAGCATGCCCGCCAACATGCTGGCACGAGTGAGATACGGTCGCCCGGACGGGCGCCGCTTCCTTCTAACGTAGTTAGAAGTCCGGCGTGTCCCGCTCCTTGCACCGCTTCTCCAATGCCGCCTACTACTCCAGCGAAGCTCTGGCGAGAGCTCACCGCTCCTCGACTACCCTCCAACGGCCGACAAGGTCGACGAGTGGAGGGCCACTATCCAGAGCCTCATCGGCTTTGCCAACGGCGACGCTCCGCGGCAACCAACGCCATCATTGCCGCGGCGAGACGACAAGGCACGAGCCGGTGGCGACGAGACTGTCGGAGGTGCAACCACCGTGCACTCTCTGCCAAGAAGGCCAAGATCGCCGACTCACCGGATCCACCTCGACAAATGACTCCGCTGCGTCGTTGGATCCGCGAGCTCGCCGCGCGATCAGCGCAAAGTTCTTCATGAGCGACAACAAGAGGACGCCGAACTCGCATCGAGCGCAGAAGAGAAGCGCGATGTCGATCCGACAAGCCGCTACCGGGCCTTCGTTGACATGCGCGCCCGGAGGAGCCAGCGACTTGCCGTCTGCGGTAGGTTGCCCTGCGTTCACTCGTGAGCTGCGGCAAGTCCGATGGCCCAGCGTAAAAAGTTCAAACCAGACGCGTCGAGAAGTATGATGGCAGGACGCATCCGTCGGAGTTCCTCAAGATCTACACCATCGCGGTGCAGGCTGCGGGGGACGGGACGACAAGATCCTCGCCAACTACTTCCCGCCGTGCTCAAGCCCAACGTCCGATCTTGGCTCATGCACTTGCCGGACAGCTCCATATCCTCTTGGGCAGATCTGTGCCATCAGTTTGTTGGCGCCTTCACAGGTGGCCACAAACCTCATGGCCAAGAGAGTGACCTTCACTTGCTCGCCCAGAAGGAAGGAGAGTCCCTGTGCAAGTTCATTCAGAGGTTCAGCCGTGTGCACTACAACATTCCAGACGTCCACCCTGCCGCGGTGATCAGCGCATTTCATCAGAATGTGCGTAACCGCGAGATGAGGGAGGAGATGGCGATAATGCAAAGTCAAGGACGTCGATGAGCTGTACGCCTTGGCCGACAAGTGTGCATCGTTGAGGAAGGGAGGAGACTCCACGGAGAGAATGCGTAAGCGAGGATCTCGGCAAGGATGACACCGCCCGGCAAAGAAGGGCCGTGGCGAGGCAACAGAAGAAGAAAGCCGGAGAAGTGCTAGTAGTCGAGCAGTCCGCAATGGAGGTGGCGACAAGAATGCCAAGGCCGGTGGCTCCGGCAAGGAGGTTGTCACCGACGCCAACCACCCGGTCGGTGGCGGCCGCCGACAAGCGTGACAGCTCAAAGCAAGCGATCAGCAAGATCCACCGCACCAAGGGCCACGATCTCCAGAGCTGCAAGAAGGTCGAGCAGCTTGTCGAATGCCAGAGAGCTGAGTACGAGCGGCGCGACAAGGAGAAGGCCCAGGAAGGTCTTTGGGAGCAAGCAAGAAACGCCCCACGGGGACGCCACGGCAAGGCCAAGCAGCGACGAGGAGATCGACCTCCCCACGGCCACGACAAGGATGAAGATGATGACGACGACGAAGATATGGAAGACGACGACGCCGACGAGCAGGAGTTTCAGAAAGCCACAGAGGTTCTTCAGTTGACGGAGGTGCTTCCTCGCATACCTCCCACCGCCAACTCAAGCAAGTGATGCGGGAGGTCAATGCAGCGGAACCATCCGTGAGAGTCACGCAAGCCTCTCAAGTGGTCCAGCACGCCTATCATTTTTGATATTGAGGACCACCTGATCGCATAATCATGCGATCGGGTGCTTGCCGATGTTGGCCTCACCAACCATCCGCAACCTCAATGTCACAAAGATGTTAGTTGACGGCGGGGCCGGCTTGAATCTGATCTCCTCCGCGGTGCTCCAGAAGCTTCAAATCCCTGACAGCGAGCTCGAAGAGACCGGTACCTTCCAAGGAATCAATCCGGGAAGGAGCAAGCCGAAGGGGAAGATTACGTTGTCGGTCACATTTGGCAGCGAGCTGAACTTCAGGACTGAGAGGGTCACGTTTGACGTTGCCGATTTCCCATTGCCTTACAATGGGATACTTGGCCGTCCAGCACTCGCCAAGTTCATGGCAGCCTCTCACTACGCCTACAACCTACTCAAGATGCCAGGCCCGATAAGCGCCATCTCTGTCCATGGCGACAAGAAGGATGCCCTTATCTGTGCCGACAAGATCTACCGGGATGCAGCCGTGACAGACTGCCCAACACTTGCCATCAAGCTCCGGGGAAGAAGACCAAGTCCAAGTCCGGCAAGGGCTCGATGCTCACTCCGCAAGCGCACCTCCTCGTGCTGCGCTACCGTCGAGGACGCACCATCGAGCTCCACCGGCAAGTGCAAGACGATGGTGGCTCCGGCCAAGACCAAGAAGGTGCCCGTCAGGAGAACGGCAACCGTGGTACCTTCACCATCGCTGCCTCTCGACCCTAAATAGGAAGGCGCGCTCGTTGCTTTCCTGCTGCGAATGTCGACGTGTTTGCATGGCAACCGTCACGATATCCCCGGTGTTCCCAGGAAAGTGATTGAGCACCGCCTGGCCGTTTTGTCCTCATCGCGCCTGGCCAAGCAAAAAGTCGAGGAAGCAAGCGATAGTGCCAAGAATTCATAGCGAAAGAGATCAAGAAACTGGAAGCAGCAGGCCTTGTCAGAGGAGTGCTCCATCCTACGTGGTTGGCCAATCCTGTAGTCGTGCGCAAAGCAAATGGGAAATGGAGACTTTGTATTGACTTCATGGATGTTAATAAAGCTTGTCCCAAAGATCCATTTCCCTTGCCGCGCATTGACCAGATTGTTGACTCCACGGCTGGATGTGATTTGCTTTCGTTTCTTGATGCATACTGAGGATACCATCAGATCTTCATGGCTGAAGAAGATGAGGAGAAGACCGCATTCATCACACCATGTGGCACATACTGTTTCATACGGATGCCTTTCGGTTTGAAGAATGTTGGTTCAACATTTGCAAGGGTAGTCCATGACGCTTTTGAGCCGGAAATGCACAAAAATGTAGAAGCCTACATGGATGACATAGTGGTCAAGAGCAAGGACAAAGCAACTCTGGTTCAAGATTTGGACGAGACCTTTGCGAATCTGCGCAAGATCAACCTCAAGCTCAACCCCGAGAAGTGCGTGTTTGGAGTCCCTTCCGGCAAGCTTCTCGGGTTCTTCGTGTCTCAACGAGGGATTGAAGCTAATCCCGACAAGATCAAGGCCATTGAGCAGATTGAAGCACCAAAGCGCGTCAAGGATGTACGAAGAGGTTTATTTCTAGGTCTGCTGAGCGCGCCCTGCCATTTTTCAAGATTTTGAAAAAGGCAGGTCCAATGAAATGGACTCCCGAAGCGGAGGCTGCGCTGCGGGACTTGAAGAGATACCTGTCCTCCACTCCAACACTTGTCGCACCTAGGCCACAAGAGAAGTTGCTGCTATATATAGCGGCAACCAATCAAGTGGTTAGTCCTGCGTTAGTGGCGGAGAGGAGGCGGATGACGAGCCAAACAACCGCGGCAAGCACATCCAACGACAAGCAAGGCTTCGCCCGACAAGCTCTGGTCCCGACAAGGACGAGTCCGCGAAGACGCATGAGCGACATCTGAGAAAGGATGGTGCGGCGCCCAGTCTACTTTGTCGATTCCCTCCTGCGAGGGGCTAGGTCAAGGTACTACGGTGTGCAAAAATTGCTTTTCGGCCTCCTCATGGCCTCGAGAAAGCTGCGCCATTATTTCCAAGCACACGAAATCACAGCTTGTCACTCGCTTTCCGCTGAAGAGGATACTGCGAGAATCCGAAGCGGCAGGCGGGATTGTCGAGTGGGCACCGGAGCTGTCAAGCTTTGGTCTTAAGTTTGAAAGCACATCAACTATCCAAAGCGAGCCTTGGCGTAATTCATAGCGAGAATGGACGCCAACACCGGATGAAGAAATTCGAGACGAGCATTCCCGTCAAGGAAGCAAGCAAAGAGTGGTCGATGTACTTTGATGGTGCCTTCTCGCTGCAAAGGCGCCGGTCTTGGCGTGTTGCTTATCGCACCCACCGGAGAGCACCTCAAGTACGTCGTCTGGATGCACTTTCCCAAGGAGCAAGCGACAAACAATACTGCAGAGTATGAAGGTTTGCTTGCCGGTCTCGTGGATCGCTGTGGACCTTGGGATCAAAAAGCTTATTGTCGGGTGACTCACAACTCGTCGTCCGCCAAGTGAACAAAGATTACCAGAGTCCGTTGATGGAAGCCTACGTCGATGAAGTGAGGAAGCTGGAAGAGCACTTTGACGGCCTGCAAATGGAACATGTTCCAAGAGCTCAGAATCATATTGCTGACGGCCTGTCAAAGTGCGTTGCACTTAAGTTACCTGTGGAACCAGGGATCTTCGTGCTCAAGCTGACTCAACCAACCGTAACACCATCAACAGGACAAGGCAAGAAGAGGAAGTTGGCCTCTGGTGAATACTTTCCGGCCAAGCTTCCCGAAGCCGTCGTTGCAAAGGTCCCCAAGATCAACACCAAGCAGTCTTTGAGGAAGCGATGCTGCTCCGGCAGCACCCGAGTTTGTTTCGTTGAAGCAGACGCTCCCGACAAGTCTTGCCCCGGCAAGCTTGTCGGGGAGCATCGAGCTCCGGCAGAACCGCAGGTTCTTGCCGCGGAAGCTGATGTTCCCGCAACAGCAGATGTGCCTTTAGTCCTTGTTGTCGAGCCACAAGCTCCAGCATGGGCACAACAGATTGTCCATTTCCTTCAGACAGGAGAACTTCCCGAAGAGCAAGAAGAAGCGGAAAGAGTAGCCCGGCAGTCAAGTATTTACCAGTTTGTCGACAACACACTATACAGAAGTAGACTAAACGGCGTGAAATTGAAGTGTATTCCTGTGGAAGATGGATGTAAGCTGTTGGCGAGAGATACATGGAGGCATATGTGGTCACCACATTGGCGCCAAAGCACTTGCCAAAAAGCTTTCGGTAGGGTTTCTTCGCCGACAGCCCTCCAGATGCAATCGCACAAGTAACCAAGTGCGAAGCATGCAGTTCCATTCCAACAGATACACCAACCAGCTCAAGCTCTCCAGACGATCCCTTTATCCCGCCATTTTTGGTCTGGGGCTCGACATCCTCGGCCCCTTCCCCGAAGCGTCGGGGCTTTGAGTACTTGTACGTCGCCATCGACAAGTTCACAAAGTGGCGGAAGTGGAAGCGATGAGGAAGGTGACACGGTCGGTGATCAAGTTCTTGGTCAATTGTTTGCCGTTTGAATCCCCAACCGGATCATCACCGACAACGGCACACAATTCACGCAGTCGCACCTTCATGCAAGACGTCCAAGACCTTGGCGCCAAAGTCTGCTTTGCTTGTTTGCTCACCCGAGAAGCAACGGTCAAGCGAGAGAGGGCAAATCTTTGAAGTGCTGCGTGGGCTCAAGACCGTAACTTTCGACAAGGCTGCACAAGTGCGGAAGAAACCGGATCGAGGAGCTGCCGGTGGTTCTTTGGTCGATCGTGACGACGCCAAATCGAGCCATCGCCGGACACCCTTTGCTCTAGTCTATGGAGCGCAGGCGGTTCTCCCACGGAACTTCAGATACGGATCGCCTCGAGTACTCGCTTATGATGAGCTTGAGCAAGAGCAGCTGCGACAAGATGACGCGCTGCTCCTTGAGGAGGATCGCCTTCAGCCGTCAGGCGAAGCTGCTCGCTACCAAGAAGCTCTGCGCCGCTACCATAGCCGCAGGGTTAATGCCGAAGTCTCGAGGAAGGCGACCTTGTTCTTCGCCGTTCAGTCCGCCAAGAATTCAAACAAGTTGATGCCGAAGTGGGAAGGCCCTTATCGGGTGAAACGTGTCACTAGGCTCGGCGCTGTCCGCTTTGAGACCGAAGATGGCATTCCGGTGAGCAACTCACGGAACATTGAGCATCTTCGTAAGTTTTACCCATATATGCGCGGTTGTCGGAACCTGTTCCGGCAACCACCTTTTGTACAAGTCTTGCCGCTGTTGCACGTAATCCTTTGTACAAAGCCGCGTAGACCCCATGCATCGAAGAAGCTCACGTGTTGCGCATAAACTTGTCAAGTTCATGCTGTCATCAATTTATTGCATGCTTTGGCTAACACTTTGTGCAGCAACCACACCCGGTAAGCAGAATCGAGTCGCTAGGCTCCATAACGTTATTTCCTCTTCTTTTTCTTTTATCAAAGAAAGGAAGGCTACCTCGCGCACAAGATAACCAGGGGGGAAGGAGGAGATAATATTATGGACCGTGCACCGCTGAGGAAGCTTCACCTCATCGGGAAGCAAGAGATGTAAAAGCTAAGTTGCCAAAGTTTGAGCAATCAGTTTTAAAATTTTAAGTTATCTTCCTCGAACGATAAGTACTTTGTATTGAGAACTCAATGCGCAGAGGAACCAACTCACGGCTAGTCGCTACTTTACTTTGTTTCGAGTCCGCTCAACAACTTAAGTGAGCTGCGGCTAGTCGCGACAAGGTTGCTTGTCGGAGGTGGCATCGCCAAGAAGTTGCCGACGTTCAAGACTTTTCGGCCTTTCATGACAAAAGTGCCCGCACCGACAAGTCCCCTAAATGCGTAAGGCGTAAACGCATAAAGGAAGAAATCAAGTAAAGGAAATAACGTTGCATTGATCGATTCACCTAAGATAGAGTATATTATAGAATAACTTGTCGCTGATCTAACAAAGTTTTCTAAACATGGTCACAGCCGACAAGGGAAAGATAAGGTTGGCGGCCTAGTCCACGCGGGTCGCCTCAATCCGCTTGATCTTGTTCACCTTGTCCACAATGGGTGCGACAAGGGCTTTGAGCTCCTCCACGTTGGCTTCGGGCGGCAAGGATCTGAGGACGCCGTTAAGGTTGAGGCCCGGGTTGCGGAAGGCCACCTTCATCAACACCTTCTCGAGGGCCCCTGCACAAACCTGGCGCGATTCCTCGGCAAGCTGCTTCGGGACCTCCTCCCGAGTCGCCTGCAGGCCCGCCACGCCTTTGAAGAACAAGCTGAGCTTGGCGCTGGGTTGGAGATGCTCGTCGGAGGAGTACGCAAAGTCCGCCATCCCAAGCTCCATCACTCGTTGTGGATGTCGGCGGCGGTGTCCACAAGACCTTCGGTCCAAAGTGCTCCACGCTCTCCCTCAAGGTGTTCTCGACGGAGACAAGATTCGCCAAAGAGCTCCTCCTTGGCCTTGATCGCCTCCAACAAGCCCACCTCCCGCCTCTCGGGCGCCATCCAACGTCTGCGTGAGTGGTCAGCTTCAGCTCAAGATCCGCCTTGGAATCCTTGGCGGCGTCGAGCTCCTTGGCCCTATCGGTGAGACGGCTGCAGCTCACCAAGGGTGTAGGCATCCTTCAAGGCTCACGCTTGAGCACGGCAATCTCTTCGCCGCTCTTCTTGAGGGTGGCCTCCACCGGTGCCACCTTCGCCTTCAGCTCTTCCTTGGCGGCCTCGGCGGTGCGGCAGCGTCGCCCGCTTCTGGCGCCCAAGCGACTCACTCGCTGCAAGGTCCTCTTCGTGGCTGTCCAGGTTGACCTTCCGCTGCGCCAACTCGCTTTCTGCTGGCGGCGAAGCTTCTCGGCAGCCACCGCTGCTCCTCATCACCGCGGCCTTCTCAAGGATGAAGGCCGTGCGCTCTTCATGAAGTTGCCCCTGCGCTTCCGCCCACGTCGCGGAGGGCTTCTTTGTTGGCGCCGAGCTCCTCGGCGCTTCTCCATGTCCGCTCCGCCCTCGCGATTTAGCGCCTCCGGGTCTCCAACTTAGCCTGCCGGGAGCGGTAGAGCGGCAGCTTCTTCAGCTCCTCCTCGAACTTCGCCGCCACTGCTGCTTGGCGCGTCCACCAGCGTCGGCCAATGAGGAGGTGAGTAGCTTCGCCGTCGAAGGTCTCGCCCTCGGCCGCGCCTGGAGCTCGGTTCCTGTGGGAGCTTGATGAAGACGCCATGCGGCCTTGAGTAGGCACCAGTGGGGCTCTGAGCTGGCCTTGGCAAAGCCGGGGAGTCGGCTGTCGGTAGCGCTTGCCGCTCCTGCGGCCTCGGGGCCGTCGACGATCGGCCGACCCTCGCCCGGCCTCTGCGTCGGCAGCCTCGGTGGCCTCCTCGCCAACAGGCTCATCGGCTGACGGCCTCTTCTTCCACGACGATGACCTCTTCTTCTTCGGGCGGCCTCGTCGGTGTTGCCGCGCGTTTCCTCCTCGCCGGCGGCCTCGACCTCCATCGGGTCTGCGTCAGACGAAGAAGGGGCAGTCAAGCAGATGTTTAAAAAGAGAAACAAAAGAAAGCAAGCCCAAGGGAGATTTTCGCGTAAGGGAGTTACCTGCAACGGGATCTGCAGCCATGGCCTCGACCACTGGAGGGTCGCTGGCGCCGTCCCTTGCCGGGGTAGCCTCCCTTGCCGGAGTGGCCTCCCTTCCCGGGGTGGCCTCCCTTGTCGGAGGGAGCTCCCATGCCGGGGAGTTCCCCCTTGGCGGCGTAGTGGCAGCGGGCAAGATCTCGGAGGCGGCTTCCGAGCCCTCCTGATGAGGCTGCTCCGCTCCTACACAAACAAACAGTCAGAAATCAACGAAGAAAGGGCACCCCTGCACACGTAATAGTAAGGAGAAAACTGCACACTTACTCCGGGGCATCTTGGGGGCTGCTCAGAGGAAGGGTTGCGGGTCCGCAAGGCGGTCTCAGACGCGTCCCCTGCCGCCACGGGAATCATCCTCAACGACGATCGCCGGGATCTTGGCCCTCTTCGCGCTCTCGGGCCAGCGTCCTGAAAAGAAAAGAGTCCAGAACGAAGCAAATCAGATTTAAGATGAAGCAATAAAAATTGAAGAAATAGCACAATCTCGAGAAGCTTACTTTTCGCCTTCCTCCTCGGAGCTGAGCACGGAGAAGTCAAACTCCGGCCCGCCTCCGGTGCGATGAGGCGGGGGAGTGGGCTCTCTTGGCCGCTTGGCGGAGGCGTCGGCGGTGGCCTGAGAAGATTCCGCCCCGGTTGTCGCCAGCAGTGTGGCGCTCCGCAGCAACCTCGCTTGCAGCGGTGGAGCGCGCGTCGGCGCTACTCTTGTGGGCGGTGCATCGCCCGGCTCGTCTCCAACTCTGCGGAGACGCCTCCTCGGCGGAGCCGGGGGCTCTGCTGGCGGCAAGTCGCTTGGCGGTGGGGAAGAAGCGCCCTCGGCGGGTCCACTCGACCTGGCCTCGGGCTCGACAAGCTCGTCCTCCTCGCCGGCGACCTCCCCTCGCTCGGCAGAGCTTGCCGCCCTCGCCGCGTCCGCCTCCTCCACGGTGAACCCGAAGGCTCCAGCGGCAGCGGCTGCTGCCGCCTCCTCCATCCTGGTGGCGATCCTCGCCATCTCTGGTCGGTGGTGTCGCGGGTGAGCCTCTTACGCTTTCGTCGGCGGCGGATCGGCACTTCTTGCAAGTCATCAAAGAATTGCTGCACGATCTCGTCCGGGGCTCCTGCCATGTTGGGACGATTCCGTGGAGTCGCCGCAGTGGCATCATGGTGCGGATGCGATCGGCGCCGAAGTTGTTGCACGATGGGGACGACCCTCGCGGCAACCTGAACCACTCACGGATGTTCGAGTCGTTCTTGAACAGCTCGAGCAGCACTGAGTCCAGCTCCATGACAGTGAAGTTCCAATTCAGGCCCGGGCGCAGCCTCATGATGTCCGCCGCGTTCTGGAACTCCCAAGCAGGCCTCCTCCTTTCCTGCAAGGGAGCGATGCGGCGGCGAATGAAGTCTGCGCCAACTGCCCCTATCAAAACCCGGCAAGCACGAGGCGCAGAATTGGTCACAACTATCTTCAACTTCGCATCCTCCGGCGTAAGTTACTCCAATCCCTGCCGCGCACTATTGGGGTTTGGCGCCTGGCGGTGAAAGGCGTGGGTTCTCCTCACGACCCAGCCAGCTTGGCTCTCCACCTCCCACTTGTTCCTAACTCCCCTCTAGGTAGGCCTCTTTCTTGCCGATCCTAGAGACCGTGCTATCCCTCCGGCAAGTGGCTCTCCTCTCGACGCTGGGAACAAAGAAATGGCGGAAGAGTGCCACGCTCGGTGGACTCCGACAAAGTTTTCGCACAAATGTGCGAAACGGCCATGGTCAAGATGGCGTTGGGGGTGAAATCAAGGAGGCGGAGACTAAAGGTGTTCATTATGTCGCAAAAGAACTTCGGAAAACGGGCGGCAAAGACCGCAATAGAATAAAAGGGCGAAGAAAGGGTACCTGTTGAGGCCAAATCAGCGGCGGAGGCGGGAGCACCCTCGTCGCGGATGCGCACGAGTCTCCGCCGACCGTAAAAGGTAGAAGACGCCCCGCAGCCTCCGTGCGCCGAAGCTGCGGGGGGAAGATGGCTCGCTCCTTGCGAAGCGCCGCGAGCCGTTGCGCCTCGGCCGACTTGACGCCCTTCTCCTTATCGGCCTTCGGAGCCATGGCGAGGGGGGGGCGGAGGAGGTCGACGGCGGTGAGTGTGCTTGCGGTGAAAGGGGGGCGGGGCGCTGCTCTCTTCGCACCGGAGAAGAAGAGGGGAGCGGCGGTGGTTTCTTGACAAGACAGCAATGACAGGGGTGGTCGGCCTGCCTCTGTTTCCTCCGCTTATAAAGGGGAGGAGGGGGCGGACGTTCCGCTTATATTAATAAAGAACCCCCCACGACCGCGCCCACGATCTCTCGCACGACGCCACGTCCGGTGCATGCCGTTAGTGGGGATCATGGTGGGTCCGGGGCGAGTTGCGACATGGTCGAGGCCGCGTGCAGGTCCGCAGAGCGCTCGGGCCTGGCCCGACAAGCGCTTCGGCACTGCAGTACGGCCCAGTTCGGGGCTCTGTCGGTGTACTAGAGTAGGGGTACCCTAGTATCCCGTGCTAGATGCCGCAGACGATTCAAACACCAGCTGCAAGGTTTGCCTCGTCACCGCCAATATCCTCCGTGGCTCCTTTGGAGCCATTCAAGAACAAAGTATTTGATTAAGAAGACAAGGCCCCACAAGAGGAGCTTGTCGGGAAGGCCACTAGGAATACGGAAGGCAAGGCCCCGGAAAGAGGAGCTTGCCGGGAAGGCTCGGAGCGCGACAAGCCTCCGGGCGCGACAAGGATTCGACCGCGCCAAGGCGCTTGCCATGCATGCAAACTCTCTCCCCTCCGCTCCAGCTCATCCAATGACGTGTCGCCATGGGACCGCTCCATGGGCGCGTGTCGAGGCTGTGCAGCCAGCGGAGAGCAGCGATAAGCGGCGCCGACAAGCTCGCCATCGTGGCGGCCGGAGGCGCAATCGACGGCCTCTGTTACACTGTTTGGGCGACAACGACGGGCATTTATTGCTTTTGTCCCTTGCCGTCGAGTTAGGTATTTTGCAATCGCATACCTTTGTTCAAGTAGGTGTACCAACTCCTGTTTTTACATTTGTACCCCCGTCTATGTTGCCACCTGTCGGAGACCCCTTGAGCATATAAAAGGAGGCTCGAGTGCAACGTAGAAGGGGTTCGGCTCGTTCGGTTCATTCGACCCACTCGAGACCAGGGACACTCACGTTAGGTTTTGTAGCCTGCATTGCTCCCTGGCAAGAACACAATAGATCAAACAAGCAGCAGTAGGAGTTTTATCTCTCCGGAGAGCTCCGAAGCTGGGTAAACTGCTCGTGTGCATCGCCTCGATCCGCTCTTCGTGCGATCTCCGCCCCCCTCCGAACCACAAGGGGCCTGCTCCGCCGGCCCCATAGGTGTTCGTGAGTACGATCAGCCTCCCCGACAGCCGGTTTTGACACCGACAGACGCCATCAGAGAACGCGGAGATGATGGCCTCGTTCGTCACCTTGGGGATCTTGAGGCGGACATTGTTGAAGCGCTGGATGTACTTCTGGAGGGTCTCTCCTGGTTGTTGCTTGACGCGGCGCAGGTCACCCGCGGCCGGCGGGCGGCCGCGAGTGCCCTGGAAGTTGGCAACGAAATGGTTGAGCATCTTGTCCCAGGAGGAGATCAAGCCTGGGGGTAGGTTCAGGAGCCAGGAGCGGGCGCCATCCTTGAGAGCCATGGGGAACCAGTTCGCCATGACTTTCTCATCGCTGTTGGCCGCCTCGATGCTCAGCTCGTAGAGCTGCAGGAACTCCGCGGGGTCGGGGGTGCCGTCGTAGCGAGGAGGCAGGTCTGGCTTGAACTTGCCAGGCCAGGCGACTCTACGCAGCTCAGGGGTGAAGGCATGGCAGCCTGCCGTTGTTACAGGGACTCGACGCTGGTGGAGAGCTTGCTCTTGATGGGGTCCACACACCGCTACTGCAGGCGGCGCGCGGTCTTGCCGTGGTGGCGCAGGGAGCGTAGGGGCATTTTCTCGTGGCCGAGGGACTTCTTGGCAGCTTCTTTCTTCTTGCGCGAGCTCCGGACGCGGTAGGTCGTGCCGTGGGGCCGCTCGCCTTGGCGCCAAGACTCCATCTTGGGGCAGAGGTGGTGGAGGCGCTCCATCGGCCACGACGCCCATGGCTGACAAAGGGCGAGGCAGCGAGAAGGGCGGCGCAGGGAGCCCCCTGCGGCACTGACAAGCTCGGCGATGCGGTCGAGCCAGTCCTTGTAGAGGTCGTCGATGGGGCGGTAGCGCAGGAGCTCACGCGCCATGCACAGAGCAGTCTGCGCATCCACGGGAGCGCGACGAGCATGAGACGGCAAACCGGCCAGGGTCAGCGATGGAGTGGCGGTGCGGCCGTCCCGCCGCACCGAAGGGTGCAGCAAGGATGCTTGCTGCTCGTTCCCCGCCGGGCCGGTGGCGGCGTTGGCGGCAGGCAACAGAGAACGACGGGGTGGCCCGCCGACGGGAGCCGTCTGCGGCGCGCGGGCGACGAGGGCAGCCCGGCGCTCAGCGAGAGCATGGTGAGCGTCCGCCATGGAGACGATGAAGCAATGAAGCGCAGATCGACGGAAGGGAGGCTATGGCGCACACCTACCTGATGCGCCAAATGTCGGATCTCAGGTTCCGGCAAGCCCTCAAGGTTCAAACACTGGGGTGCGCACGAAGATTTCCCCCCTACCGATCCACGTCCTAGTTTTGCTAAGATCTCGCGGACTAACTCGACGAACTCATAACACAAGGGACACAAAATTTATATTGGTTCGGGCCACCGTGTGTAATACCCTACTCCAGTGTGTGGTGGTGGATTGCCTGTTGGGCTGATGATGAACAGTACAAGGGGAAGAACAGCCTCCTGAGGTTGAGGTGTTCTTGTGCCTGGTGTGTGGCTAAGGATCAGCTAAAGATCAGATGCCCCCTACGGTGGTGGCTAGTTCTACTTATATAGGCCCTGGTCCTCTCCCCAAATATTGAGCGGGAAGGGAGCCAACAACGGCCAATTTGAAAGGGGACAACTAGTACAACTTATCCTGACAAAAGTAGTCTTCGCCTGCAAAAGGCTCTGGTGGTGACGCTACCTTGGGCTCCATGGTGACCTCCGTCTTGCCGTCCTGCTGGTCTTGGTCTCGTTGCACCGGTATGGAAACCTTTGCTTGACACCTTAGTACTCTGCGCCTGTGCTTGCCTCCTTAGCACCAAAGAGGAAACTGGTACACTGCGCGCGCTGGCGCCTGCCTAGTCTCGATCGTCATGGCTCACGTCACGAGAACCTCACGAGGTTTGCCTTGCCTTGATCTCTCTGCCCCTCGCGAGCCTGCCTGGCGAGGCCGCTCCTGAGGAGGTCTTGCGTCGTCCGCCTCGCGAGGCTTGGCCCCTCGCGAGGGTCTTGAATGCCTTGTTGATGAAGATGGGTCGTACATGCCTGCTAGCAAAGCCACACCGTGGGCCGCAGGCAGGCAAGTCTGGGGACCCCCGTTCCCAGAACACCGACATGGCTGTTGACAAACCTGGCGAAACGCTCGCAAGGCCTTGTGGCCAGACAGTAGTGGTAGACGAGTACGTGGTGGCGCACGCACATCTGGGCGATGACGACCTTGGGACGAGACCCGACACGAGCGTGGGTGTACTCGAGGTCGAACGCGACCACCTTGTACTTCTCCTCGGCAAGCAACAACTCCATGATGTGGATGGAGTGCTCCACCCAGACCGGATCATTGGTGTACACCACCGAGAGGTCCATGAACCTTCTGTGGGTGTCCACCACGGCACGCATGGTGAACTGCTGCTCGTCGTCGGCAGCCGCTCGGAGCGCCATTGGAGCCGCACAGGATACCCTCTAAGAATTTCTCATGGTGGGTGTGCTTCTTGCAATTGTGGGGCGCGATCGAAAGGTTGAAGAGACACAAGGGTAGTTGAAATGGCCGCTGTAATAAATGGGGGCCGGCCGGCCTGTAATCGTCATGTCTTGTCACGATGTTCATAGCAGAGGATTCCAGAATCCAGTGCACGCTTGACAACACTACACCCCAGGCGTGAGCTCGAAGAGGCGCCAAATGTATCGTCGGTGAGCCTATTCCCGTGCTACTGTGCTGTTTACCGTGCAAGCTTCCCGCCCGGCTAGTTTGGCCACGCGTCGGCTAGAAGAGGGACAAATCGTGAGCATTTATTGGCAAAAAGCTTTGTAAAAACGAAGTGTGTGGAATGACTTCGGTTGTAAGTTTACCCTTGGGTGATGAGGTTAAAGTTACACAGAAGGGTGATGATGGACACTCGAGTGCGATAATTAATTCTGCGCTCTACAGTGCACATGGTGGAAGAAACCAACTGTGTGTAATAATGTCAAAGATCGAGTCGAGTTAGCTATACATATCGTGTGCTATGAGATTGACAAGGTAAACTGATTCGAGAATGGTTAATAAAATCTAAGACCATTGCATATTAAGGTCAAAATAGTGCTAGCAATATACATGTCTCATACGATGCCATTTCAACGATTGTACCACAAAAGCTAGAAATGTTACAAGGTTCAAATTCCAGAGTTATATGGCTCAAATTCGAAGATTACAAGGTTCAAACTGATATTAGAAATGAAATTCAGCTCATCAGCTACAAACACTCACGCTGATCCGCTGAACATGAATATCAGAGAGGTTCAAACTAATATCACCACTTCTAAGTCTGGTTTCGAAACCTAACAATTTCTGCAAAGGGGTCAGCCACTAAGAAGTCATGTATGGGCTTGACACAATGACTTCCGATTACTCTGTAATATGAAGTTCCAAAATGAAATTCAGCATTTTTGGAGCCTACTCCATTCTGCCAGAAAGCGCCAGTAGCGATCAACAAACCATTCATTTTTGTGAAATAAATGTAGGGCAAACCTCATTTCCTTTAGCACCCTTGCTCCGAGAACAAAGAACCTGGCGAATATAATCTCCGGTAAGGTCCCTCGGTAGTTCTTCAAAGTAATTTCTGAGAGATGTAGATCTAGGCATTCGACGTGATTGTTATATTGTATCACATTATCTACCACTGGGCCTAATCTTATCTGCAAAAGAAGAGAAAGTGTTAGTGCCTACATGCAGTTTTGAACATTACGACATGCCTATTTGGTTTGCAGGATTTGTAAAATGCACTAACATGCCATCTTCGATCTGACATGATTAACATGGGATTTGATTACATTCTAGAAAAATGTAGCCTTCTTCACAAGATGTTGGAGTGGATGATAAGTTCCCTAAGAAAACTAGTACAGATGAATCCAAAGGAGAAATGCTTATTGATTGTAACCATATGGATCAAGCAACCAATATGGGGGGGGGCATGTATGTACTGAAATCCTCCAAAAGAACCTTCAGAAATCATAGTACATTGTCATTGTAAACTTGGAAAAAGGTGTCACAAATTGAACTCCCTTATGGTTAACATTTAACAGGAAAGGAACATCACCTCGATATATAGCTTCTCTAGGCACGGAAAGCATCTCAGGAAACTAACAACTTGCCCCAGGTCGGGCCCGATAGATTCTAGTGCAAGACCTTCACTGTGCGCAGTTTCGAGGTCAAGCTTGTCGGAATCATTTTCTGAATGACAGACGAACAAACATCTTCAAAATTAGAAATAATGTTAATTTGTAAAAGGAGAGGTAGAAGGCGGCTGTTGTACCTGAACGGGTGTGGATCCAATAATAAGAATAATAAGTTCGGAGTATTTGTCAAACGAGTAGCCCACCACTGTCAATTTCGGTGCAGAAATGACATTGATTCTTGTTGGACCTTCTTGATCAACTACAAGTAATCTCTCAAGTGCAGGTGTGTCCTGGATGACCATACCGTGGTCCACCTTTTGTGATGTCTTCCTGCCACACCAGCAACACACATAAATAGTCCAGAGAGTCATGGAGGTGATGTGGAAGGTACTCAACCCATTGATTGCCTGAAGACGAAGGTACTTGAGTGCAGTACAGCCACGGACCAGGCGCTCCATGTCACCCTTTGAGAGGCAGATGATGACGAGCTCGAGTTGCTTCATCGTGGTAGAATAAGAGCGGGCGCGTCATTAAGGGGCGGGAAATGGCAGTTCCTGAACTTGGCGACGCGCAGAGTAGGTGCGAGGCGGAGTGCGGACGTTGGCAGCGACCGCATATGCCCATCATCAAAAGTGAGCTCCTCGAGCTGATCTAGGGCGGGGGATCGGAACCAGTCGTCAAGCTTGGCTCGGTCCTTGCCGTTGGAACAGAACTTGCCCATTCTAAGGCCTTTGGTTGGGCCAAGGTGACTGCCGAGGATCTTGGAGAATGCATCCAAGCTTTTGTGATAGCCATGGCAAAGCTCGTGGGTGTCGATGAGGTCGATAAGGCTGGAGTTCCATAGGGGGCGCCATCGCCGAGAAAGGAGGGTTGTCCGCACCCCATATTTGATTGGGAGGAGGGAGATGATGACTCTCAACATATCATCGGGGAGGCTGTTGATTAAGTCTAGGCCTGCTGGAGTCGCTATGTTCTAGCTCGCCCGCCTCGCTTTTTGGTAGCCCGTTCTCCACCTCCGAGTCTCCTTATCGGGCGCTTCTGATAGAAATGGGAGTAGAGGGAATATTTAGTTAAAACAGGGCAATAGAAAAGTGTATTGGTAACTAGAAGTTATTAGGTAGGAATATAGTAAGAAAAGGGAATAACAATTGGTTGCTTAAGTACTACACAATTCATTTGACATTGCTGGCTAAGTCAACATATGCAGATAGTTGAAAAGAAAACTTACTTCGAACAAAGTCTGGACAAATGATTTTGTCGGGGAAGTTAGCATATATCTCATGACCAGGCCCTTCTATGTGCAGTGCAATTTTAGTGCCAGCTTTCAATAGATATAACTTTGCAATTTCATTCCAAAAGTTAGTGCCAAAATAGGAGTCACCACGTTGATCAAGTCTCAGTAGCAACGATTGTAAATCCATGGTTTGTGTGCAGTATGACATTCGTGGAGCCTTGATGTATGTAAAGGGAAAAATTGTGCAAATATGGTAGGATTGTTGCATAGTGAGGGATGTCCTGAAGAAAATGGTAGGATTGTTAAAGAAAATATGGTAACATGCAAATATGGGCCCAAATTGAAAGAACTATACAACAGTTGAAATCGAAGGACAAAAGTCTATAATTAAACAGATAGGGTAAACATGATGTCATGGAAATATGAGAGTAATCGAAAGAACAATACATCATTAATTTTCCTAATATAGAAAGAAGAGGGGGGAAATCCCATTTAACGTATATGGTGCATGTGGAACCTTTTATCCAAATGTAGCAATATTTAGAATATCTTCAGGAAAGTGGGCCATGCCAACCGATTTAGGGTGATATTGAACATACCGCGCGCGTCCTCAAGTTATCTGGTATGATGAGATGGAATATCTGGCGGCGGTCGCCAAGTCCTGAAGTGTTGGCGCATTGTACATTCTATGAATGAAAGAAAACCCTCAAATCAGCTCGAATAAAAATGAATTCACGGCGATTTCCGTCGGGTGATTAAAGGAGGCAGATGAACTGGGATAAGAGATGAGATAATATCTCGTTAAATTAGTTACCTTGTCGTCCATGAGAAAGAACCCTCAGTACGGCAGATTCCCCAACCGAGCGGAGCTGGGTCGACCGCGAGCAGCATCGAGAAAGTCGATGGCGATAGGCGGCGGCAAGCAGAAGTGGCGAAATGTGGTGGGCTTTGCCGGGAGCCTGGCAGCGGCGGCAGGCATCGAGCTAAGTGTTTACCGCCGTGATAGGCGGTGCCATGGCATAGACGTGGAGGAGCTTGTGCAGGTGTGAATGGGGAACGTACCGGAGGGGCCGAGGGGGTGGCAGGCGGGGTGAGGGTTTTTGTGACTTGGGGATGGTGAGGTTTTTTTTTTTGAATTGGGTGGTGAGGGTTTTCTGTCCCACAAAGAATTTTGGGGGCGACGGTTTGCTAGAGCGAACCATGTGTGATTGACGCAACAGGCAAAATGAAAGTCATTGCATACGGTTCCAATTTTGGGAACCATGTGTGATTGACGTACTACCTCCGTCCTGGTTTATTGGTCCCCTGTTGTAATTTTTACCAAATTTTGGCGAAATATTTAACATACTCAGACATGGATAATAAGCATACACGTACATAAGCATAGTTCAACCGTCATTAAGCATACTCAAGCGTACATAGTTCGATCCATCCCAAATCTCATCTCACATGCGGCCGGCACGATCCTAAAGATTCTCCAGGTACTCGGCGTACTCGCCGTGTGCCACCCTGCAAGAATACTTCTGCTTGAAGGAGCCAATGACCCGTCCTCTTGCATGCACCAGAACACTTAGATACGCGTCATGAATCTCGTGGTTGCAAAATGGGCATCCATAGTCGTCGTTCCAGGTCCTAATACACCTGTTATGCATTCCCGCATAAAGCTCCCTCAAGATTCGCCTCTTGTACCTCCTCTGGGCATCTTCATCCTCGCTGTCCATGTCGTCAAACAACACATATACAAATAGTAAAACAAATTTGGCATCAAATCACTGATTACATGCCGTGAAGTAGGATTAGGAATTTATGGCTATTTATTTATACATATCCAGAGATTATGGTTCGATTTTTAAGCACAATCGTCTATGTACAGACCAATCTTGAAGAAAATAATGGCACAAACATATGTAGGTCATTCAACAATAATTGTCAAGTCCTGGCTAGGAATTATTAGCACGAACACTAACCCTAGTCGGATTAGTTGTAGAAATCATTTGTATAGATGAAACAACTAATCACTTATCACCTGTACTATTCAAATAATCAATACACAACACGGATCTAACGAAACTTACTAAGATTTTATGGATTGGGAGAACATAACCACAGTATTTCTATTCCAAAAAGGGGGAGGAAGGAGTAACCAGAGAAACCCTATGATCTATTTGACACATAAATGGATATAGATGACTAACCAGTTGTCCGTCGTCGTCGGAGTCATCGCCGGAGTGGTCGTCGGAGTCAGTGTGGAACTCCGCCTCCGGCTGTGGAAGCTCGACGCCGTCGATGATGTCAGGGTGCAGCGATAACTCACCGGCGGTGACGGCAACCTATGTCTCCATCTCCACTCCATGCTCCGGTGCTTTAGCAGCCCCGGTGTCGCCACTCCCTCCGATGGGGCGCTTCGGCGACATCCTCATACACTGACGGCTTTGAGGACTAAGAGCGGCGTCGAGGATGCAAGCGGAGAGAGAGGATTGTGTGTGTGTAGTGAGGATGGGGGGTGCGGCTGCTCGGGCGCACCATTAATATGGAGTAGTGGGAGTTGTGGGAGAGAGGCGGGCGGCGGTCAAACCGATGTCTTGCCTACCGGTGAGCTTGCGCACCGGACTGCTGGCATGCCTACCAAAGTTTCACACAGCTACTCACACGCCTCCCAATGATATTGCCCAGCGAACATGCCTCCGTCAATTCACACACTTGCACGCACGCCTCTCCATCTGCCTGCGTGGCGGATTGCTCACATGCGTCCCGTTGATAACCCACAAGTATAGGGGATCGCAACAGTTTTCGAGGGTAGAGTATTCAACCCAAATTTATTGATTCGACACAAGGGGAGCCAAAGAATATTCTCAAGTATTAGCAGTTGAGTTGTCAATTCAACCACACCTGGATAACTTAATATCTGCAGCAAAGTATTTAGTAGCAAAGTAGTATGGAAGTAGCGGTAACGGTGGCAAAAGTAATAGTAGCAATTTTGTAGTAATTGTAATAGTGGCAATGGAAAAGTAACTTAGCAAAGATCAATATGTGAAAAGCTCGTAGGCATTGGATTAGTGATGGATAATTATGTCGGATGCGATTCCTCATGCAATAGTTATAACATAGGGTGACACAGAACTAGCTCCAATTCATCAATGTAATGTAGGCATGTATTCCGAATAAAGTCATACGTGCTTATGGAAAAGAACTTGCATGGCATCTTTTGTCCTACCCTCCCGTGGCAGCAGGGTCCTATTGGAAACTAAGGCATATTAAGGCCTCCTTTTAATAGAGTACAGGACCAAAGCATTAACACTTAATGAATACATGAACTCCTCAAACTATGGTCATCACCGGGAGTGGTCCCGATTATTATCACTTCGCGGTTGCCGGATCATAACACATAGTAGGTGACTAATGACTTGCAAGATAGGATCAAGAACTCACATATATTCATGAAAACATAATAGGTTCAGATCTGAATTCATGGCACTCGGGCCCTAGTGACAAGCATTAAGCATAGCAAACTCATAGCAACATCAATCTTAGAACATAGTGGATACTAGGGATCAAACCCTAACAAAACTAACTCGATTACATGATCAATCTCATCCAACCCATCACCGTCCAGCAAGCCTACGATGGAATTACTCATGCATGGTGGTGAGCATCATGAAATTAGTGATGGAGGAAGGTTGATGATGATGACGACGACGGATTCCCCTCTCCGGAGCCCCGAACGGACTCCAGATCAGCCCTCCCGAGAGAGTTTAGGGCTTGGCGGCGGCTCCGTATCGTAAAACATGATGAATCCTTCTCTCTGATTTTTTTCTCCCTGAACGTGAATATATGGAGTTGGAGTTGAGGTTGGTGGAGCGTCAGGGGGCCCACGAGGCAAGGGGCGCGCCCAGGGGGGTAGGAGCGCCCCCACCCTCGTGGATAGGGTGTGGTCCCCCTGGTCTTGATTCTTTCGGCAGTATTTTTTATATATTACAAAAATATTCTCCGTGAAGTTTCAGGTCATTCTGAGAACCTTTATTTCTAGACAAAAATAACACCATGGCAATTCTGCTGAAAACAGCGTCAGTCTGGGTTAGTTCCATTCAAATCATGCAAGTTAGGGTCCAAAAAAAGGGCAAAAGTATTTGGAAAAGTAGATACGATGGAGATGTATCAACTCCCCCAAGCTTAAACCTTTGCTTGTCCTCAAGCAATTCAGTTGACAAACTGAAAGTGATAAAGAAAAACTTTTACAAACTCTGTTTGCTCTTGTTGTTGTAAATATGTAAAGCCGGCATTCAAGTTTTCAGCAAAGATTATGAGCTAACCATATTCATAATAATGCTTAGGTCTCATGTTTACTCATATCAGTGGCATAATCAACTAGCGAGCAATAATAATAAATCTCGGATGAAAACACTTTCTCAAAACAATCATAATATGATATAACAAGATGGTATCTCTCTAGCCCTTCCTAAGACCGCAAAACATAAATGCAGAGCACCTTTGAAGATCAAGGACTGACTAGACATTGTAATTCATGGTAAAAGAGATCCAGTCATACTCAATATAAATTAGTAGTAATGGATGCAAATTACAGCGGTGCTCTCCAAGTGGTGCTTTTTAATAAGAGGATGATGACTCAACATAAAGGTAAATAGATAGGCCCTTCGCAGAGGGAAGCAGGGATTTGTAGAGGTGCCAGAGCTCGGTTTTTGAAATAGAGATAAATAATATTTTGAGCGACATACTTTCATTGTCAACATAACAACCGAGAGATCTCGATATCTTCCATGCTACACACATTATAGGCGGTTCCCAAGCAGAATGGTAAAGTTTATACTCCCCACCACCAACAAGCATCAATCCATGGCTTGCCCGAAACAACGGGTGCCTCCAACTAACAACAGTCCTGGGGGAGTTTTGTTTGCAATTATTTTGATTTGGTTTGAGCATGGGACTGGGCATCCCGGTGACCAGCCATTTTCTCGTGAGTGAGGAGCAGAGTCCACTCCTCTTGAGAATAACGCGCCTAGCATGGAAGCTACAGACAGCCCTAGTTGATACATGAGCTATTCGAGCATACAAAACAGAATTTCATTTGAATGTTTAGAGTTTGGCACATACAAATTTACTCGGAACGGCAGGTAGATACCGCATATAGGAAGGTATGGTGGACTCATATGGAACAACTTTGGGGTTTTTGGAAGTGGATGCACAAGCAGTATTCCCGCTTAGTACAAGTGAAGGCTAGAAAAAGACTGGGAAGCGACCAACTAGAGAGCGACAACAGTCATGAACATGCATTAAAATTAATGAACAATGAGTGCAAGCATGAGTAGGATATAATTCACCATGAACATAAATATCGTGAAGGCTATGCTGATTTTGTCTCAACTACACGTGTGAACATGTGCCAAGTCAAGCCACTTGAATCATTCAAAGGAGGATACCACCCTATCATTCCACATCACAACCATTTTAATAGCATGTTGGCACACAAGGTAAACCATTATAAAATCCTAGCTAATTAAGCATGTCATAAGCAACTATAATCTCTGATTGTCATTGCAAACATGTTCCATTCATAATAGGCTGAATTAGGAACGACGAACTAATCGTATTTACAAAAACAAGAGAGGTCGAGTTCATACCAGCTTCTCTCATCTCAATCAGTCCATCATATATCGTCATTGTTGCCTTTCACTTGGACGACCGAATGGTATGGATAATAATAATAGTGCACGTGCATTGGACTAAGCTGGAATCTGCAATCATTTAATTCAAGGGAGAAGACAAGGTAATATAGGCTCTTGGTTAAATCAACAATAATGCATATAAGAGCCACTTCAACATTTTCAATATGGTCTTCTCCTCTCGACCCCCAAAGAAAAGAAAATAAAATAAAACTATTTACACGGGAAAGCTCCCAACAAGCAAAATAAGAACGAGAAATCTTTTTGGGTTTTCTTTTAACTATTACTACTGCAGGGATGAAGAGTAAACTAGCTAAAAGCTACAACTATTTTTTTTGGTTTTTCTTAAGGTTATTCAAGCACACAAGAAGAAAGCAGGAAAAAGAAAATAAACTAGCATGGATAGTACAATTAAAAAGTATGAGCACTGACAACTAGCATGAGTGTGTGAACATGAATGTAATGTCGGTGGGAAATACGTACTCCCCCAAGCTTAGGCTTTTGGCCTAAGTTGGTCTATGCCGAAGGATCAAAGTGGTCCTCTCCAATGTACTGAGGAGGATCCTCAGGGTGCCACTGGTTAGCGATCTCCTCCAGATCCCACTGATAAACAGAGTGACAGTGAGGATCAAGTGGTGGCTCCGGCTCGGGCTCTGGAGCTGATGTTAGGCTCCGGTAGGCATGAATGGCCTCCGGCAGAACAAGGTACATGCCTGAAAATATGTTGAACAAAGAAGGAGCAGGCAAGGTGGTAGTCTCAAAGTAATTTTTATCAAATATCAGTCTATAGTTAAGCATCTTCTTCTTATTCTTAACAATAAAATCATGTGCTAGCATACTCTTATAGTCTAGAAAAATAGGAGGCAACAACTTTTCCTCTTTATCATAGTGTCTAATAGGCATCTCAAAATATTTAGCAAGATGCGAAGCAAAGATACCTCCAAAGATGGGACCCTTCGTATGGTTCAGATTTAACCGCTTAGCAACAATAGCGCCTAAACTAAAAGTGGTATCACAAAACAAAGCATGGTGCAGAATAACAATATCAGGAGCACTAAGATTTCCACGGTTCCCGCAACCAATCAAGCATCTACTAGCAAATATTCCAAAGTAACATAGAATAGGAAAATGTATGCTAGTAATTCTTGCACCTGAAACTTTCCTTGTTTTACCTACAACAATTTCATTAATAAATCCCTCCACATCATTACGGTGTAGTTCTTCTATGCTGCCCTCAAAGGGTATCTTGCATACCCGACAAAATTCACGAAGTGGCATCTCCTTAACCTCATCATATAAATGAAACTCCACCGTTGGTGGTGATTTCCTAGCATGAAAGTAAAAAATTTGCACGAAAATATTAGTGAGGAGGAGATACTGTTTGCGCTGGTCGTGGAGGAAGTCGGTGAGGCCCGCATTCTCAGCCAAATAATAAAAAGCATCATGAATCCCGACTGCCTTCAAGAACTCATCACAAGGCCATTCACACGGCCGAACCTCCGCGGGGGCGAGGGAGATTATATTTGGGCTTGTTATTCTCCTCACTGTGCTTATCCTTAGAGCTTCGGCTTGAAGAGCCCCTCAACAATCTCTTCATCATCTTCTTTCTCGAAGAACAATCCCCAAATAGTTTTATGAGTGGAGCTTTGAGCAAGGAGAACGAAAATCACAGCAAAACGAGCTAGAACACGAGTTTGAGCTGTGTGGTGATTTTTTCTGGAGGAAGACGAAGTGTCTGGGTGCTGCAATAAGTGGAGGGGGGCCACCAGGAGCCCATGAGGCAGGGGGCGCGCCCTGGACCCTTGTGGCCAGGTGGTGGCTCCCCCTGGTGTGTTCTCAGTGCCAGATATTCTTAAATATCCTACAAAAAACATATTTCAATTTCAGGGCATTTGGAGAACTTTTATTTTCGGGGTATTTTTATTGCACGGATAATTCAGAAAACAAACAAAAAATACAATTTTTGCTTTATTTAATCTAAATAACAGAAAGTAAAAGGAGGGTACAGAGAGTTGTGCTTTCTAACTTCATCCATCTCATGCTCATCAAAAGGAATCCACTAACAAGGTTGATCAAGTCTTGTTAACAAACTCATTCCGAATTGCATGAAACCGGAGAATTTTCGAATAGCACTAGGTTACCTCAATGGGGATATGCACATCCCCAATAATAAGAATATCATATTTCTTTTTGACAGTAGGAAGAGGAAATTCAAAACCTCCAATAGTAATAGTTGGAATTTTTCCAATAGAATTGATACTGTGGACTTGAGGTTGTTTCCTCGGAAAGTGTACCGTATTCTCATTACCATTAACATGAAAAGTGGCATTGCCTTTGTTGCAATCAATAACAGCCCCTGCAGTATTCAAAAAGGGTCTACCAAGAATAATAGATAGACTATCATCCCCGGGAATATCAAGAATAACAAAGTCCGTTAAAATGGTAACGTTTGCAACCACAACAGGCACATCCTCACAAATACCGATGGGTATAGCGGTTGATTTATCGGCCATTTGCAAAGATATTTCAGTAGGTGTCAACTTATTCAAATCAAGTCTACGATATAAAGAGAGAGGCATAACACTAACACCGGCTCCAAGATCACATAAAGCAGTTTTAACATAGTTTCTTTTAATGGAGCATGGTATAGTTGGTACTCCTGGATCTCCAAGTTTCTTAGGTATTCCACCTTTAAAAGTATAATTAGCAAGCATGGTGGAAATTTCAGCTTCTGGTATCTTTCTTTTATTTGTAACAATATCTTTCATGTATTTAGCATAAGGATTCATTTTCAGCATATCAGTCAAACGCATACACAAAAAGATAGGTCTAATCATTTCAGTAAAGCGCTCAAAATCCTCATCATCCTTTTTCTTGGATGGTTTAGGAGGAAAAGGCATGGTTTCTGAACCCATGGTTCTCTTTCTTTACCGTGCTTCCTAGCAAATAATTATCTCTTATCATAACGTTGATTCTTTGATTGTGGGTTATCAAGATCAACAGCAGGTTCAATCTCTACATCATTGTCATTGCTAGGTTGAGCATCATTATGAACATCATCATTAATATTATCACTAGGTTCATGTTCATCACCAGATTGTGTTTCAGCATCAGAAATAGAAATATCATTGGGATCCTCATGTGTGTCAACAATAGGTTCACTAGAAGTATGCAAAGTCCTATCATTTTTCTTTTTCTTCCTCTTAGAAGGACTAGGTGCATCAACATTAGTTCTCTGAGAATCTTGCTCAATTCTCATAGGGTGGCCCTCAGGATATAAAGGTTCCTGAGTCATTTTACCCCCTCTAGTCATAACTCTAACAACATTATCATTTTTCTTATTATTTAATTGATTGAGCAAATCATTTTGAGCTTTAAGCACTTATTCTACTTGAGTGGTAACCATAGAAGCATGTTTACTAATAATTTTAAGTTCACCTTTGACTCTAGACATATAATCACTCAAGTGTTCAATCATATAAGCATTGCTTTTCAATTGTTTAGCAACAGAAGCATTGGAGTTTTCTTGTTTAACAACAAAATCATCAAACTCATCGAAGCATTGGCTAGCAAACTTAGTAGATGGGATTTCAGCTTTATCATATATATAGAGAGAATTTACCTTTACTACCTGTGTTGGGTTGTCAAGACCATGTATTTCTTCAACAGGAGGTAAATTCTTAACATCTTCAGCTTTAATACCTTTTTCTTTCATAGATTTCTTTGCCTCTTGCATATCTTCGTGGACTGAGAAATAGAATACCCCTTTTCTTCAGAGTTGGCTTAGGAGTTGGTTCAGGAAGTGTCCAATTATTTTCATTAGTCAACATATTATTCAATAGCAATTCAGCTTAATCAACAGTTCTTAGCCTGAAAACACAACCAACACAACTATCCACGTGGTCTCTGGAAGCATCGTTTAGTCCATTATAAAAGATATCAAGTATTTCATTTTTCTTGAGAGGATGATCAGGCAAAGCATTAAGTAATTGGAGAAGCCTCCCCCAAGCTTGTGGGAGACTCTCTTCTTCAATTTGCACAAAATTATATATTTCCCTTAAAGCGGCTTGTTTCTTATGAGCGGGAAATATTTAGCGTAAGTAATAAATCATATCCTGGGGACTACGCACACAACCAGGATCAAGAGAATTAAACCATATTTTAGCATCTCCCATTAACGAGAACGGAAATAGCTTAAGGATATAATAGTAGCGAGTTTTCTCATCATTAGTGAATAGGGTGGCTATATCATTTAATTTAGTAAGATGTGCAACAACAATTTCGATTCATAGCCATAGAAATGATCAGATTCAACCAAAGTAATTATCTCAGGATTGACAGAGAAATCATAATCCTTATCGGTAATATAGATAGGTGAAGTAGCAAAAGCAGGGTCATATTTGATTCTAGCATTCAGAGATTTTTCTTTCAGCTTAGCTAATAATTTTTTAAGATCATTGCTATCATTGCAAGCAAGAAAATCTCTAGCAGTTTCTTCATCCGTAACATAACCCTCAGGCACAACAGGCAATTCATATCTAGGGGGAGAATCTTCATCATCACTTTCATCAATATTATCAGTTTCAATAATTTCATTCTCTCTAGCCCTAGCAAGTTGTTCATCAAGAAATTCACCTAGTGGCACATTATTATAAGGCATAGAAGTAGTTTCATCATAATTATCATGCATAGTAGAAGTGGCATCATCAATAACATGCGACATATTAGAATTGATAGCAGAAGCGGGTTTAGGTGTCGCGAGTTTACTCAAAACAGAAGGAGAATCAAGTGCAGAGCTAGATGGCAATTCCTTACCTCCCCTCGTAGTTGAGGGATAAATCTTGGTTTTCTCGTCTTTCAAGTTCCTCATAGTGATCAGCAGATATAAATCCCAAGTGACTCAAAGAATATAGCTAAACTCCCCGGCAACGGATCCATAAAATAGACTTGAAAACCCACAAGTATAGGGGATCGCATAGCAGTTTTCGAGGGTAGAGTATTCAACCCAAATTTATTGATTCAACACAAGGGGAGCCAAAGAATATTCTCAAGTATTAGCAGTTGAGTTGCCAATTCAACCACACCTGGATAACTTAATATCTGCAGCAAAGTATTTAGTAGCAAAGTAGTATGGAAGTAGCGGTAACGGTGGCAAAAGTAACAGTAGCAATTTTGTAATAATTGTAACAGTGGCAACGGAAAAGTAACTTAGCAAAGATCAATATGTAAAAAGCTCGTAGGCATTGGATCAGTGATGGATAATTATGTCGGATGCGATTCCTCATGCAATAGTTATAACATAGGGTGACACGGAACTAGCTCCAATTCATCAATGTAATGTAGGCATTTATTCCGAATATAGTCATACGTGCTTATGGAAAAGAACTTGCATGACATCTTTTGTCCTATCCTCCCGTGGCAGAGGGGTCCTATTGGAAACTAAGGGATATTAAGGCCTCCTTTTAATAGAGTACCGGACCAAAGCATTAACACTTAATGAATACATGAACTCCTCAAACTATGGTCATCACAGGGAGTGGTCCCAATTATTGTCACTTCGGGGTTGCCGGATCATAACACATAGTAGGTGACTAATGACTTGCAAGATAGGATCAAGAACTCACATATATTCATGAAAACATAATAGGTTCAGATCTGAATTCATGGCACTCTGGCCCTAGTGATAAGCATTAAGCATAGCAAAGTCATAGCAACATCAATCTTAGAACATTGTGGATACTAGGGATCAAACCCTAACAAAACTAACTCGATTACATGATAAATCTCATCCAACCCATCACCATCCAGCAAGCCTATGATGGAATTACTCACGCACAGTGGTGAGCATCATGAAATTGGTGATGGAGGAACGTTGATGATGACGACGGCAGCGGATTCCCCTCTTAGAGCCCCGAACGGACTCCAGGTCAGCCCTCCCGGGAGAGTTTAGGGCTTAGCGGCGGCTCCATATCATAAAACACGATGAATCCTTCTCTCTGATTTTTTTCTCCCCGAACGTGAATATATGGAGTTGGAGTTGAGGTCGGTGGAGAGTCAGGGGGCCCATGAGGCAGGGGGCGCACCAGGGGGTAGGCACGCCCCCACCCTCGTGGACAGGGTGTGGCCCCCCTGGTCTTTATTCTTTCGCCAGTATTTTTTATATATTCCAAAAATATTCTCCGTGAAGTTTGAGGTCATTCCGAGAACTTTTATTTCTGCACAAAAATAACACCATGGTAATTCTGCTGAAAACAACATCAGTCCGGGTTAGTTCCATTCAAATCATGCAAGTTAGAGTCCAAAACAAGGGCAAAAGTGTTTGGAAAAGTAGATACGATGGAGACGTATCACCCGTCAACTCACGCTTTGCAAGACGCTTGCACACGAATTCGCATGCGTATATTGTTTTTCTATTTGGATGTTTAATGATGTCGTTTTATTGCTTAACCGAAGCATGGCACGTATCCATTGTTGGTCTAACGCTCACGGTTCGAATAAATAATCCGTTTGGGATATTGGTTCCCAATTATTAATAATCTCCCGTCTGTAATTAGATAAAGATTACATCAAAACTGGTCTCAAATTTGACAAAAAGTACAATGCCACTTTGTATTGGTGTCCATATGACAACACGATAGGTTTCATGAACTTCAAATAAGTTTTGGATGTACTAGAATTTAAAAATCAAGATTCTCAATGTTTGAAATTTGTTGCACAGGGAGTAAACATGCACCTAGTGAGACACATGTGGTTTTGCAATCCATTTAGGTGCACTGTCACGTGTGCATGTAGCTCAAATTTGATTTTTGCACATTATACCCATAGAAAATCAATCAATCAATGTACTAAAACGTCTTAATGATCTCTGTGATTTTTTTAAATTAAAACGTCCCTCCTTTTGTAACATGTATGTTCACCGCGGGGTAATTAATTTAACATGCATCGTAGTTGCGGTGGATTCACGGTGTGTGTGTGGGTGTGTGCGTCTGGGGGTGGCGGGTGGCTCGCATACACTCTGAGTTGTGAGCCACCGTGTGGGTTGGCCGTTTTGTTAGGCAGGCTGGTGCCACATCAGAGTCGTGAAATTGTTATTTAAAACATTACATAACCCTTTCATACATAAATGTTTTGGCCACATGCAGTCGATGGTTGTCCTACACGACCCTGGATACTCGTGTGTGACGCTTTCTGTGGGCCCGCGAGGTCGTCGTCCATCACTTTGACGAACAGCCGGCAGTGAGGTTAATTTGACCAGTAAGGTAGAATCTTTTTTGTTTGTGTTATGGTGGTATATAGTAATCGTCGAAGAGGTGGGAGGGGACTAGCATATATACTATACGTATGCGTCCATGAACAAGTACACCTCACTCAGTGTCGGGACTTTTTGGTTACCGAGGCACGTGCCACATCAAATTTGTGAAATTGATAATTCAAACATCACACAACACCTTTTTGGGCCACATGCATATATATCCTAGCTAGGACACTCACATGTGACGCTTCCATCTGTGGGCCCATGAGGCCATCGTTGATGCATGCATCACTTTGACCTACATCGGGAGAGGTTAATTAATTTCACCATTGATGAGGATTCTTTTGGGTTGTACATATATTACGGCAGGAGCATATAGTATGCGATGAAGAGGGCGGAAGGGGACAATCATATGTAGTACGCTTGATATGAACCTCGCTCTGTGTGGGTGCATGGTTTACGGTTTTTGAGGCATGTGGCACATCAAAGTTGTGCATTTTGGGTATTCAACATATATATGTTTGGCCCACATGCAAAGCGGTGGTGGTTGTCCTCTCGCACCCACTTAAGCGGTTATCAGCGATATCGATGCTTTCCATCTGTGGGCCCGCTTGGTCCATCACTTCTTTTTGCCCGACAACAAGAGAGGTCAATTTGACTTAGGAGGGGATTATTACTTTTGCTCTGGGATGACATGCATGATACACTTTGAGCACACACACATGCATGTGTACGCATGAATCCCTCCCATCGAGTCGAAGTGGCTAGTACAACAACACCATCATGAACCGATCTCGCTCTGTGTGGGGAGCTAGTGTATGATTTTCGACACACGTGCCAGATCAATGTTGTGTATTCAAACATGCATGCACGCATCATCTCCATACATATGCATGTAGTTGTTGCCTTTGAATGATACACTCCCTCGCGTGATTATCGGCGACAAGCCTATATATTCATGGGCCCGCGTGGACATCCATGATCACCTTGACCAACAACAAGATAGGTTACCATGGCAGATTCTTCATTTGGTTCGTGTTATCGTAGTATAGGTCATGGTGAGATTCAGACCTAATTAAGTTTGAGTGCATATACTATGCATGCACGGATGCATATATGAATCCCCGTCGTTGGCTTGAAGTGTGGTGTAACATACATATGCATCGTCAACCTAACCCTCACTCAGTGTGGGGATTTCTAGTTCGAAATCATGGTGCCACATCAAAGTTGTTCCATTGTTACTCAAAAACACCTCTCCATACATATGTTTGGGCCACACGCATGCAATGGTTGTCTTGAGGACTAGCTACTTGCGTGATTATTGGCGAGCTAGCCCATCTCCGGGGTCGCATGGACGGCCATCACTTTGACCAACAACAAGAGAGAGGTTGTATGACCAAGGTGGATTCTTCTTGGTCCGTTTTACGATCCATCTTGGTGAGATATATGCCTCTCTGGCCCGCGACTGAAAGTGTGTGTGTGGGGGGGGGTGCTACATCACACTTTGCTAGGTGAACCTCGGTTGGGGGGCATGCATTCATAGCTTAATTAGGTTTCCCTTCGTGGCGACACGAGGGGGGGTGGGGGCTGCTAGCAACTTCGCACTTTTCTAGGTGAACCTCGGTTGGGGAGGGGGCATGCTCACAGCTTAGGATTCCCTTCGTGCGACACGAGGGGGCTGCTAGCTACTTCACACTTTGCTAGGTGAACCTCGGTTGGGGGGGGGGGCATGTGCATTCATAGCTTAGGATTCCCTTCGTGCCGACACGAGGGAGGGGTGGCTGCTAGCTACTTCGCACTTTGCTAGGGTGAACCTCGGTTGGGGGGAGGGCATAAATTCATAGCTTAGGATTCTCTTCGTGCCGACACAAGGGAGAGGGTTTGCTAGCTACTTCGCACTTTGCTAGGTGAACCTCGGTTGGGGGGGCATGTGCATTCATAGCTTAGGATTCCCTTCGTGCCGACACGAGGGAGGGGTGGCTGCTAGCTGATGACCCACAAGTATAGGGGATCTATCGTAGTCCTTTCGATAAGTAAGAGTGTCGAACCCAACGAGGAGCAGAAGGAAATGATAAGCGGTTTTCGGCAAGGTATTCTCTGCAAGCACTGAAATTATAGGTAACAGATAGTTTTGTGATAAGATAATTGGTAACGAGCAACAAGTAACAAAAGTAAATAAGGTGCAGCAAGGTGGCCCAATCCTTTTTGTAGCAAAGGACAAGCCTGGACAAACTCTTATATAGAGACAAGCGCTCCCGAGGACACATGGGAATTATCGTCAAGCTAGTTTTCATCACGTTCATATGATTCGCGTTCGGTACTTTGATAATCTGATATGTGGGTGGACCGGTGCTTGGGTGCTGCCCTTACTTGGACAAGCATCCCACTTATGATTAGCCCCTATTGCAAGCATCCACAACTACAAAAGAAGTATTAAGGTAAACCTAACCATAGCATAAAACATGTGGATCCAAATCAGCCCCTTACGAAGCAACGCATAAACTAGGGTTTAAGCTTCTGTCACTCTAGAAACCCATCATCTACTTATTACTTCCCAATGCCTTCCTCTAGGCCCAAATCTTGGTGAAGTGTCAAGTAGTCGACGTTCACATAACACCACTTGAGGAGAAACAACATACATCTCATCAAAATATCGAACGAATACCAAATTCACATGACTACTTATAGCAAGACTTCTCCCATGTCCTCGTGAATGCAGGCGTAACTACTCACAAAGCATATTCATGTTCATAATCGAGGGGTATTAATATGCATAAAGGATCTGAACATATGATCTTCCACCAAATAAACCAACTAGCATCAACTACAAGGAGTAATCAACACTACTAGCAACCTACAGTACCAATCCTGCACTTAGAGACAAGAATTGGATACAAGAGATGAACTAGGGTTTGAGAGGAGATGGTGCTGGTGAAGATGGTGATGGAGATTGCCCTCTCCCGATGAGAGGAGCGTTGGTGATGACGATGGCGATGATTTCCCCCTCCCGGAGGGAAGTGTCCCCGGCAGAACAGCTCTGTCGGAGCCCTAGATTGGTTCCGCCAAGGTTCCGCCTCGTGGCGGCGGAGTCTCGTCCCGAAAGCTTGCTTATGATTTTTTTGGACGAAAGACTTCATATAGCAGAAGATGGGCACGGAGGCCCAACATGGGGCCCACGAGGCAGGGGCGCCTGTGGGTAGCGCCCCACCCTCGTGGCTGTGGTGTGGGCCCCTCTGGTATTTCTTCCGCTCGATTTTTTATTATTTCCAAAATAGCTTTCGTGGAGTTTCGGGACATTTGGAGTTGTGCGAGAATATGTCTCTAATATTTGCTCCTTTTCCAAATTGTAATTCCAAATGCCGACATTCTCCTCCTTATGTAAACCTTGTAAAATAAGAGAGAATAGGCATAAGTATTGTGACATAATGTGTAATAACAGCCCATAATGCAATAAACATCGATATAAAAGCATGATGCAAAATGGACGTATCACTAGCTACTTCGCACTTTGCTAGGGTGAACCTTGGTTGGGGGGGGGGGGGAGGGCATGCATTCATATCTTAGCTAGGATTCCCTTTGTGCTGACACGAGGGAGGGGGGCTGCTAGCTACTTCGCACTTTGCTAGGTGAACCTCGGTTGGGGGGCATGCATTCATAGCTTAGGAATCCCTTCGTGCCGACATGAGGGAGGTGGGGGGCTGCTAGCTCTACTTCACACTTTGCTAGGTGAACCTCCGTTGGGTGGCATGCATTCATAGCTTAGGATTCCCTTCATGCCGACACGAGGGAGGGGGGCTGCTAGCTACTTCGCACTTTGCTACGGTGAACCTCGGTTGGGGGGGCATGCATTCATATATAGCTTAGGATTCCCTTCGTGCCGACACGAGGGAGGAGGGGGGCTGCTAGCTACTTGCACTTTGCTAGGTGAACCTCGGTTGAGGGGAGGGGCATGCATTCATAGCTTAGGATTCCCTTCGCCGTGCACGAGGGGGCAAGCAATACCGTGCGCTTATGAGAGGTGCCACATCAAAGTTGCATTTGGTATTTGAAAATCAAACCACCCTTTTGATACATAAATTTGGTCCACATGCAAGTGTGTTCGTGTTCTGACCCTCTCCCGCGTCATTTTTCGCCAAATTTATGAACATTAGACAAGTCGGATGGCGCAACGCAACAGACACAGTTCACTCAAACTAACCGTGTGCCACGCCGGTGCACATATCAGGCACACATCCGCACAGTACATTGGGCTCCACGAGGCTCCCCCTCTCAAAAATATCTGCCCGCCTCGAGGGTTTTTCTGTTTCATAACACACGGTTGGTATCTCCGGACCGTGTGCGATGTTTCTTGTTCCCAATCCCGCCTGCATCGAAAATATCTACCCGCCTCGAGGGTTTTTCTGTTTCATAACACACGGTTGTTATCTCCGGACCATGTGCGATGCACTATCATCAAAAATTTTAATAGCCTGGCATTTCACTCCCGCGTTTGACTCCCGCGTAGTAAAATTTTCAGTACCCGCGCCATTTCCTCAAACACCCCGCCCCCCCCCTCCACACACACACACACCAAAACCTCCTCGGGTGTGCGCCCACACACACACCCCCTCCCTCGCTCGAAACCTTAGAAATGTACCCCCCCCCCCCCCGCGCCGCCGCTGCAAGGCCTCCATTGTCAACATCTGTCGGTTTGCCCGTGCAGCTTACCCACCGATCTCCATACCCAGGCCGCCCTGAGTTTCTTAGATGACGCCTGCCAAACGCCCCCTTTCCCACAGATCCCCATCCCCATCCCCCACTCTAGAGCGTCGCAGCCTAAGCCCGGCTACGCTTCCCGTGGAGCTCGAGGAGCGACTGGCCCAAAAGAGGTGTACAGTGGTATCTTCGCCCGACGTCGCCGAGGAAGCTGACGACCATTATCGCGGCGGCAGCACTCAAGCAGCGGGCTAGAGTATGCGGGCATGTCTCGTCCGTCGGCTCGACATTGAGGTCATCGGCAATGACATACTGGCGGGCTATGTCACAGGTTAAGTGGCCCACCCCAACCCCTTGGGTTCAACCGCCGTCGATCTCATCCATGGCCCCGCCGCTGATCTCCTGTGTCTCACTGTCAACAATTTGCCATTCTACATCGCCCTCGAGCCCCTTTTGTCATTTCTGAAGGACACGTTCTGCGACGCTGGCTTGGATCCACAGCTTCCAAGTCAGACCTCATCGACGGCGACCACGAGGAGGGCACCCTCTCTGGCTCTTCCAAGGGGAAAGAGCTCATCTGCTCTTCCAAGGGGAAAGCGACTGTCTGCGACATCACGGAGGGCACCCTACAGCCGTGCTCTTCCAAGGGGAAGGAACCCATCTGCGACAACATGGAGCGCATCCAGGGTCCGTGCTCTTCCAACGGGAACGAGCCCATCTGTGACAAGTGAGGAAACCCATGATTTTTTTATTTCAGTTGTTCACAATGTGATGCTCTATATGTGCAATTATTTATCATGCGGTACATTTCATCAATCCAGCTTTTAAACATACCGATAGGAATGCATATATTTGCTTCTTTATTAAAGCTGTTATAGCTAGCATATGCCTCTTTTAAAGTTTTTTGATTGTTCGGTTGTTTGTAGTTAGCATATGTTCAGTTTCAAGTGCTATCTTTGGTTGTTCGTAGTATGCCTTGTTTATTCGATTATTCACAACGTGATGTTCTATATGTGCAAGTATGAACTGTGCAGTTCAATTTCATCAGTACCAGTTTCAACAATACCACTATGAATGACTACATTTGGTTGCTACATCTTGTAGTTAACACGCCTTTCCATTTTTATTTAACCATAACCAGTGTACTTAGACTGGCACAATACCAGTTTGAATTACCATGTTTGCTTGTTGTTAAATGTTAGGCCTGTTGCGGTTAGCACACCTTTCCACTTGTTTTGCTTTACTAGCGTGCTTAAACCGGCACACTGAAGCTATCTTTTGGAGATTATTTTGTCTGCCATGTGTAATTTTGGTTGATATTTAGCCTATTGTGCTTAACATGTTTCTTGATGTACCTACACAGGACAATTTTGGGAACGAATGATGTTTTCCATCGAGGTTAGTGTCATCCCATGGCTTATATCTGCTCACTGTTCAGGATATCGGTAGCTGGTACCATATAGGCCGGCGGCTGATAAGGGACTAATCGGTGAATCGGACTATTAACTGAATATATCTACAACCCATTTTTCCTTAGGTTAACTAGGACCATATGTAATATATATGAGGCTACATAGAAACATGCACTGTACTTAATGTATAAATATGCAATCCTAGGCTACATAGCAACAAGGAAGAGTGTTACATTAATGTTCTAATGATGTCTAGATATACGTAGAAGAGTAGCAGCAGCAACAGCAACAACACAACCCTGTTTGGATACTCAACTTAGCTAGAGGTTAGAGTTAGTTTCTAGCTCATTACTAACCCTGAACTAACTCCATCCAAAGAGTTGTTTGGATGGCAGGGTTAGATTGACAATAAATGCACTAGGAGAACCAGCTCCAATTAGCACCTCTTGGGTTGGATACTAGTTTTTTTGGGTGGGTTATAGATGCAACTAGCTCAAACTAGCCCTCACGGTTAGATATACTTTAGGGCTATTTGAGCCCGAACTAGCTCAAACTAACTGTAACCCGTGGATACAACAGCAGATAATTTGTAAGAATGAACTAAACTCCTTCCGGCCCATGATATAAGATGTTAATTCATCTAATATGTGAGTATATTGGATGTTATAAGATACTCCCTCCGTTCCTAAATATTTGTCTTTTTAGAGATTTCAAATGGACTACCACATACAGATGTATATAGACATATTATAAAAGACTGTTGTACTACATCATTGTGCAATTGCTGTTTAGCTTCTAATATTAACTTGGTGCTTTTAGGTACATATGTCATTGGTAAAGATCCGCGTTTCGACCCTTTTCTGTGTATGGGGAAATGAGATATCGATGAACCAGCATCAAGTGAGGAAGCTGATAAAGATTGTTAGTAAAATGGGTCCAAAGATGGCAATTAAACTATTTGTTTACACTTTATCCAAGAGAACAGCGAACTATAGGATGGTAAGTAAGAACTCTGCAGCCTTATTTTTACTACCAATAATGAGTTGTGCTAGATGACAATGTCTGAATCTATTTCCTTTGCAGTGGTTGCCAAAGCAGTTTACTCAAGATTACCTCTCAAACTACATGATTGGTGGGCATGCAAAGGTTAAAGTATTTCTACCAGAACACGATGATTATCTAGATGTTTTCATGAAGACCGTGAAGGATGGGAGGTCGGCCATCACAAGGGGTTGGACTAGAGTCGTGCATGCCTTCTGCATGGAGGATGGCACAATATAGGCATTCCGCTTCACCTTGTTCAGCAACCAGAATATATTTCGCCTCTTTCTTTACCGTCTTTAATAGTACAAGTATACAATTGTGGTTCATCATTCTTTATTTGGTTCTTATGTAATTCTTGAACATATGTACCTATGAATCGAATAATGCATTGGTTGTTTGAAACTGATGGATATGAATAAAGCTGTAGCATACATTCAAATTCAAATCCAAATCCGGTACAATTTGGAAAAGCAGTAATTAAATTACAGTGACATTACGCTCTCTAGGTTGTTACGGCACACACGGTTGGTAGAACACAAACATTTGCGACATGCACCATAATCGGAGACGGTTCACAGAGAGGAAACATGTGCAAGCATGCACACATTTGCCGTTTGCAAAGCGTGTGCGATGTCAGGCAATATCACAAATGGTGCGGGCAAACTAAAAGTTTGTGTTAGTTGCCTTATCATACACGATTTGCAACCATGAACTATTTCTAATGAAGTATGCATCGTAAACGTTACACCACATAATAGCGTGTGCGATAGTTGTCGTGTACGACGATGTTACGACAGTCCGATGTTTTGTAATCCTGTCCGACACTCGTACGACGATAAGCTAATCTTCTTAACGGTGAACCATTTGTGATGGGCCACGCATCATACACGTTCTATAATAGTGAACCATTTGTGATGGGCCACGCATCGTAAACGTAGCACCACAGAATACCGACTACGATGGCAATGCGAGCAGAAACGAGTAGGAGTACTGTAGGGGCCCTATCCCCGACGGTTTCTGGGTCGTGTGGGAAGGACCCCCTATCCCCCACACTTACTTGGCGACGGTTCCAAATGCCGTCGTGGAAAGGGTTTTAAACCGTTTGTTTAGGACCGACGCGCACCAGTGTACCCTTTCTGGAAAAAAGAACCCCATAACTAGCTCCAATTGGCTGTGTTGCCACATGACCACCAGATGGTTTGATTGAGCCCAGCCGAGATGGTTTAGTAGGAGAATGTGGATATTTCTCAAAAAAAAAAGAACGCGTGGAAAAAGTGAAGCAACGTGCAATTCTTTTTAAATGAACGTATAGTTTTATGGCATGAATTCTACTTCCCGCTTTTACAATATTGAACTAATATCGGCATTTATACATCACTATAATTTCTTTTTCTTTGAATCTATTAGCACATATATTACTTCTTTTCCCTTTTACCAAAATCACTCTGTTATATTAAGACATGCCTTGCACGTGTATACATACTAATAAATGTAGGTTTTTGGATGCGGCGAGGAGGCGGGTATAGCTGGGAATGCAGCGGGCGGTGCCCTGGGCCAGCGCGCCGCTTCAAATGGCGGACGCAGTGAGAGGTCGCGTCTGCCCTGACCCCCTTGACTGTGGACCTTGACGGTGTACGTCACCTTGTCTCCAGATCTGAGATGCCACGTGTACCAGATGAATGACTCCAAGCTCGACCACCATGATGCAAGAGGTGCGAGCCGAGGAACACTGTTGGAGACACCCCCAGTAATTTTCCTCGTCATCATCTGAGTCCTAAAAGATCTCACCCACATCATCATTAGGCATGCAGTCGCCTTCATAGACAACCTGCGCAGAAGGAGTAGAGGCGACTGGGGACGCACATGTCGTGGGCACTCCGTATGTGCTCGTGTGCGTGCAGCGTGCGTGCTTTTCCATCGGTGCTAGCTCTAAGGCCGAGGCTGCGGTCGTCTTCATCTCCGGCTAGTCGTTGAGCAACGACGGCAAAGAGGTGCTACAAGAGATGCGTAGGCGTCGTTGTGTATGAGCTTCGCCATAGCACAACGAACCGGACGTCGCCGCAGATGGCGCACGCCTCCATGCATCTGAGTGTGTGAGCATGCATGTGTTATTCACGTGCATTCTGTGGCTGAGTGTGTTTGCATGCATGTGTTGTGTACGTGCGTTGTGTGCTCCATGATGTGCGCGTTTGTGCATGAGTTGGATAGGCATGAGTTAGTGCGTCGGCGTGTGTACATGCGTGGCTGCATGCATCCTATACATGTGTGGCTTCTTGCATGGTGATCAATATAAACTAATAAAATATCTTCAACTTAGCATCTTGATGTATCGTCTCTAGTGGTTAGCGAAGAGTTCATGTTCTTTTATTTGTTTATAGGTGGGCAGGCGGCAAAAAACAGGGGAAAACGCGTAAGGTTCCTTGCAGACACTCCACCGCGAGGTTCCTTGCTCCTTCTCGGCATCGGGAATCTATGTTCTTCCACTCTCTTTTTTACGTGAGCTTTGTTCATCATTTTGCCAACACGCGAGACATCTAGCATCAAGGTGCACGTGTCATGCAAGAAAATGGAGATAATCAGATAAGCAGTGCGTAAGTGAGTCGTGCACTTCAATGGCACCTACTCCTACTACGCAATATTTTTTTTCTCCTCTATGGAACGTGAATAGTGCACGTACTCAACGACGGAGCACGGGATAGTAGCCATGACATGGTCAGCCCTTTTTTGGAGAGAGTACGTACTAAATAACTTTGATGTGTCCCGTCAACTCGCAGAACGACAAGAAGCTTGCTTACTATGCCTTCTCCCTCGCCAACGTGTGCGCGGTGGCTCGCAGCACGAGGAGAAACTTTTGCTTACAAGCGGTGGACGTGCAGTAGTTCATTTGGTGTCAGATTGCCACAAGTACTACTGTAGTACCACCATTATTGTTTGACTTCCGGAAGAGGTGAAGAGCCAAGCGCAAGGTCACCTACTAACCTTAGGCTAGCCATAGTGGGAGTAACATAAGTAGGAGTACCTCTTTTTTTATTCTAGAAATAACCACACGCGAATATTGGACGGTAGCAGCACAACAACTGAATCAAAAATCGAAATCTTCCCGCCCGGCGCCAACTGAGCTCGCCGATCCACATTGATGGCAAGCCAGGGCGACACGACCTCTCACTGCTTTCGCCGTTGAAGCGGCGCGCCGACCAAGGGCATCGCCCGCTGCACGCCCGACATTTCAGACTACACATACTTTGTGAGACAAAAGGTGGGGCCATTATTAATGATATAGTATTATACTAAAGGGACTAACTATTGTAAGCAGGCTATGTATTACTCCCTCCTTTCCGGTTTATAAGGCTTATCTCAACTTTTTTGTTTTTCCAATTTAGAAGGCTCATCTCCATCTCATTTTTAGTTTCCAATGCGCATTAAATATTTGCATGCAAGAATTAAAAAGGAACACACCAATGCATGTAATGTTCCTACTCATCTGGTGGTCAGGCATGCATGCACTGTAATTAATTCAAATTAATGCATGATTTTAATTAGGGTAGTTTTGTAAAGTACGAGATACATTCCTCCAATCACAAAATGCCTTGGTTGATGAGATTTGAGATTTGAGCCCTATAAACCGGAGTAGGTTGGTTCTAGATGATGTGTCAACTTCATATAGCCGGATGTTGGCTATACTATTGACCATGCTCTAAGTGTGGTGTGAGTCGGAAAATTTATTAAGTCATTAATTAATAATTAATGGACGCCTTAATTACTCAGCCATTTCTGATTCTTTTGGATAGTGGGGCTATTATTGACTTGGACGTGAGGTTTGGGCCAAAGGCCTACTATTATACTTGGTCTTACTCGCACGATCGACCTGACAGGCTCTACCCTAGCCGCCATTGTATCATATGGTTTCGCTCCGTTCCAGATCTTAGCGCCGCCACGCAATTCTTCTCCATCCCTCCTTCCGGCGTGCACTGCGAGAAGGGACAACAGTCCTCCGAACCCTGCCTTTCGTGATCCTTTACGGGAGAGGGGCGACCAGGTTTTTGGGGAGCACACTCCTGTGACTGCTGCCAGCGACGACTTCCTCAACGACAACCTTCTTCCCCGACCTCGGTAACCTCTTCATCAACGACATGAGTGACAACATCAACCACAGCGGTTCTGCTCCCGCTGTACAGTATGTGATTCTGTCCTCCTGGTTTAGTCTGCATCATTACTTTGATCTTTGCAATTGTCGTCATGATCTATTTACTGTTGATTCGGATTACATCTCATAGTAAATTGCTCATATATTCAACAATCCAATCCAAAAACCTGATTATAGACAATTTACTCCGAGTGGTTTTGCTGCACTTTTGAAGCCGCCTACTTTTAAGGGGGTGCAATATAAAAGGTGGCGCACAAGAGCAATATATTGGTTTCAGATCATGTACTGCTATGACGCCACTAAGGGTAAGCCTGAGGGCGATCTTAATCCACCACAGCATGAAGCTTTTGAGAACATGGATACCCTCTTCAAAGCCACCCTGCTGAGTGTTCTTGAGGATTCCATTGTGGATTCATATATGTCATTTGACAGCGGCAAAGATATGTGGGCTATGCTCGAGGCCACGTTTGGGGCCTCGGGCGCTGGCAACGAATTGTACGTCATGGAGCAATTTTATGACTACAAGATGACTGATGAGTGCTCCGTTGTTCACCAGACTCATGAGATACAGTCACTCGCTAAGGAACTTGAGTACTTCAAGTGTGTGTTGCCGGATAAATTTGTTGCTGGGACCATCATTGCCAAGCTTCCACCTTCATGGAACGATTTTGCTACTTCTCTGAAAAACAAGAGACATGAGTTTTTCATTTCGGATCTCATTAGCACACTTGATTTTGAAGAGAAGGCGAGAGCAAAAGACACACGTGCTCGGGTCGCTGAGGGAGCTTCTAGTGCCCACATGGTACACGAGAAGAACTTCCAGCCCAACCAGCCCCAAACAATAAGAGCAAATCTCAGGGGAAAGGCAAGTTTGATGCAAAGAACAAGCCGTCACATTCTACCAACTTCAAGAAGAATTCTCATAACGGGAAGGGATACAAACCTCAATTTTGGTAGCACCGCACAAAACTTATATGGCTGCATCTACCTGCTGTCAGCTAACCTCATTGTGCTCCAGGTATTCCTACATTCGTAACTAGGTATAATGACCACCGCAAGATGAAATAAGCTTATTCGTACGTTGACTTGCTGATTGCAGTGCAGAACGATCCTGTCATGTGTGGAGTAGCAAACAAGCAGTGCAACCAAAGGTGGAAATCAACCAAGGACTTATGAAATTATATATAATCTTCCCCAGGCAGGTCAGTATCCCCTTCGTCCAGATGATCATGTTTTGTCATGCCGAGCTATTGATATTTGCTACTGTTTTGCAACACTGTTTAAGTATAGCTATTGTTTTCCTATCTTTTCAGCTTCATGACAATGAAGATGATTTCAGGGGAACTGCACAATATGGACTCATGTTGAGTCATCTCTTTTGCCTCATGTGTTTCTTTGCAAATGTGTCGATCAATTGCAAGATGAGGTAGCTAGCTAGCTGTGGAGTTGCCAACATGCTCAAAGTGCTCGCAACATTGAGAAGAAACGAGCATGCCGGAAATTAATGCGTCTTGTGAGGAGGCCCTTTGCTCAGAGAAGCATCGACCGATTTTCTTTATTTCCACACCTTCTCACAGCTTTGTATTGGTTATAGTATGGTGAATCATTGAGATGCATAAACATGTTGAACTTTTGTTCTTCTGAATTTTAGTATGCATACTGTATCTTCTGAAGCTTAGTCTAATGTAAATGTTGACTAGCCTGTGAACCTTCACAATCTAGTAAGTATATTGTAGGCATGTTATTTGACACCTCACTTTGCGGCTCTGCCAAAGGTGTGAGTGCCTGCATCCAGTACCGCATCCTCTAATTTGGTGGATGCCAAGTTGAAAAAGGTTACCGATGAGTAGCCATAAGCTGGAGGCGTCTCTTTTTTATTTTGAATGGGCAATAAGCTGGAGAGTGTCTCGGGCTGCCTCTAGCACAAGGCCCTCCAGTATGAAACACAAGCAGCCGACTGGGCCGATACAAAAGCCTATCCATCTTAAAGCCCATTTGTTTTTGTTTTTGCGAGGAGAAGCAAATATTTCTTGAAGAGGGGGCGATCCCAGGAAAACCCTCCTTTCTCCTCGCTTCCACTTACGCTTCTGTCTCGCCCCAATTCCCCCCACTCCCCATCTTCCTCACTCTTCCAGAAAACCCCTGCTCACCTTCTTCCTCACTCGTACAGAAAACGCCTGCTCCTCTTCTTCCACTCCTACATAAAACCCCAGCACTCCTTCTTCCCCACTCGCACTGCCACTAGGCTCATCTCTGGCTACTCTGCTCAAACCCGTGAGCTCGGCGCGACGCCCACAAGGAAAATGGAGTCGGCTGGCCCCAGCGCCAAGAAGATGAAGCTCCCGCCACCAGCGACGCCAGTTGTAGATCCCGCACCCGGCATCGCGGGGAGAAGCGGCGAGCCCCCCTGGATCTGAGGAGCCGGTAGAATCTTCGGTGGACCGCATCAGCGATCTCCCGGACGTCATCCTTGAGGAGATCATCTCGCTTCTCCCCACCAAGGATTGCTGCCGCACACAAGTCCTCTCAACTCGGTGGTGCCCTCTATGGTGCATCGTGCCCCTCAATTTCGACTGTCGTCAGATATCTGTCCTTCCTGAATTTTATATCCTCAGAGCCATCGTCTCCTCTAACCAGCAGGGCCCCGTTCAACGCCTCTGCATCCCGACACGCTACCTGCTGTCCATACCCGGCACGGTGGACGCTTGGCTGACATCCCCTGAATTCGGAAAACTCCAGCAGTTTGAGTTCTACCATTACCACGAAAGTTTCATACCACGAACACACCAAGAATTTGTGCCCACACCACTGTTGTCCATCTCGCGGTTTTCCTCCTCTCTCCCATCTACCAGACGATCTGGTACAAATGCTTCGACTCCAATTGCTAAAAAAAACTTTCGCGTGTGGTGCTTTATGTGTCAGAGGCCTCACTGCACAACATCATCCACTCCAGTTGCCCTGCCCTGGAGCGCTTGCTGATTGTTTTGGGAATAGAAATCCCTATCTGTTGTCTCCAAATAAAGTCACCTCACCTTAAAAGCATTAGAATTTGTTTTGTAGGACAGCAGCTCATTATCAAAGATGCCCCTTCACTTCAAAGGTTGCTCCTTGATCATTGTTATAAACCTTCATAAATAACTGTCGTCTCTGCGCCCAAACTGGAGACCTTGGGTCTAACTAGTGGTCTAACTAGTGCTCCGTTTGATGATCACAACAAGTTGGTGTTTGGCTCCTCACTTTTTCAGGTACCGATATTATCATCTACACGTTTGTAATCATAAGCTGCATTTTTCATTTGTGCGCATAAGTTTTATATCATCTTGGAGTACACTTTGGGTACTAATATTATGTTATATGCTCAATGAAAAGTTCGTCTATGGATAGCCTATAAATGCTGCTGGATTCTGTCAAGATCTTATATATCTGAATGTATAGTTATGATCTGAACATAATTATTGGCTTGCTGCGATGCTTTCGGTCCCTGGAGAATTTATATATAAAGGTGATGATTTTATGCACATTGAAAGACCGTATATATTGTACTAGAATTAACCGTTCAGCTGTTGCTCTTTCGACATACTCTTTTTTCAGACCTTAACTGTTTTCAAATCTTCATGTCTACTTAGGTACTACAACCACATGGAGAAAAACGTATAACCAATCGGTGGCGTAATAAGCACCACGATTTTTTCAGTTCTCATGACATTCGTTTGAGGACAAAAACGATGGAAGGATATGCATCCAACCAGGCAAACATAAGCTTTGTCACATTCTTCCTGTTGAATGCGAGGTTACTATTTTCCATGAGGCTTAAGTTTTACCGCAAGAGATCACGGACGGACACGTTGAACAGCAAAAAAAGAAGTTTCAGGTGGACAAATGGGCTTCTAAATGTGCTCGGCTTCTATTTATAACAAGTTGTATTCATCGTGCAATATTTTTTTTTTTTGCACATGATGTTGATTTTATGGATCAGACCGATCCATTTGTTTGTGACTGCGAAAAAGAGTGGTTGGGTTAGATGTTACTGCCATGTTCAATCTGGGTTTTGTCTAAAAATTTGATGAACAATTAATCCTTGGGCTTTTTGTACCGTTTGTAAGCTTGAGTTGCATGTTGTTGCCCTCGTACTCCCCTCCACCTGCCACTACACTGCCGCATCTTCCACGGCTGCTGTTCGTTCCCGTTCGAGGCCTCGCCGTCGTTCTCTGCCTTGGTTCGCTCGCTGTGCCCGTCGCTGTCTGGCGTTGTCAACATGGTCAACAACCAAGAGGAATCAGGAGATGACTGTACGTGGAGAGGCTTACAGTAGGGACCCACCAGGGACATTGCATTACACAAGCAGGTGCCTCATTATTACAAGCCAAAAAAATTACTTCCTCCTAATTGTTTGACAACTAGGTCCCACGCCATTGTCAATGTAGTCAATAAACAAGAAAATTACACAACGAGCTGATAACACCAGGGACCCAACAGCTCGCCCAGTTGTTTTTTAGTTTCACAGAAGGAGCTCAACTTGTTGTCTTGAAAGGGGGTCAGGTCTGCCTAGCCCACGCTTACGCTTTTATTTAAGCACATGACGAGCCCAGTTGATATCTTTTTTCTTTCAGAAAATGGCTAGCCCAGTTATTTTTTTGGATAATACCAAAACCGAGGCCTACTTGATTTTCTCAGCCCTGCTGGGCAGCAAATCTTTCAAGACGAAGAGGGAGGTATGTAAGTAGTAAGAAATGGGCTTCCCCGGAAAATGGGCTATAAGTTGTAAGAAATGGGCTGTAAATTTTTAAACCGAAGCCAACCGGCAATTACATTAAAATATCATTTTTTCTGTATTTCTCTACTCTCTACTCTTATAAAAACCAAAGCCAACCGACAATTACATTAAAATATCGTCTTTTCTTCCACAAGATAAACTACTCATACAAATGCATCTTCACGTTCCATGCAACGCACGGGCATCTTGCTAGTTAAGATTTTAAATTTCATTCATTTTTTTGCAGAGAATTGTTTTTTGAATTTTATTTTGATATAATTTTTAAAAAATTATTTTTAACGCGACTCGAAATTTCGTGATTAAAAGAGTTCGGACCCCACCGAAATATGCAAAATTTCGTTGAATTTTTTAGTAGTGCCCAGAATATATGGTCTGTAATGCTAATAAAAAGAATATGTGCTTCAAATATCCTTAAGAGTTAGCGAATGGGCTGTAAATTATTGAAAATAATGGCTAATGGACTGTATGTCGTTTTCCACAGATTTGGAGGCTGACTTCTGGGCCTACTAGGTTGACGATGACGCTATCCTAATTTTTTTTTGACGCGTATGCAAGGCTTTGTCAACTTAGTCAACACAGAGCAGTGATTGTTGGATGTCCATCCAACGGCCGCCGTGCTTCTTCAATCTCTGATCTTCCTGCTCCAGCCGCCCAAACCGGTAGCCGTGCGGGCTGCTGCTCCCTCCTCCCGTGGCTAGATGTGTTGCCGCCAGGCCATCCCTCTACCCACCCGCACATCCTGTTATTTTCCTGCGACGTCAGCCTCACCCCGCAGCCAACCATTCAGCGCTCGTACTCCCCTCAGCGTGGGCATCCGCTGAGGTGGCTCCGCCGGCTCCGGGTCGTTCCCTTCCTGGGCCTCGCCCTCATCCACCGCGTTTGTGCTCTCGACGCGGCAAGGTCAACATGGTCAACAAACAACAGCCATTGGAAGAGGCTGACGGTAGGGGTCCACATAAGGAAATGCCTCCTTATTACGCGCAAAATAATGACTCCTCCACCTGACAGCTGGGACCCACCGGAAGGGCCTCTGTATTTCTTGAAAAAAATGTTCCCCCGCTGTCACCTCAGACCCACCAGCTATATCTTCGCACACAAGGAAGTGCCTCCTTATTACGCACAAAAAAATAAATACTCCCCCTCCTAGCTGGGACCCACTATTGTGGGAGGCTGACTTGTGGGCCTACTAAGATGACGGGGACGGAGGGCTTTGTCAACTTAGTCAATATGAACGATTCTAGCTCCAAGAATCAGACGATGTCCATCCAGCAGTCGTGAGTGCTTCTTCAACCTCTGGTATTCTTGCTCCAGTGCCCAAACAAGCATCGCCTGCGTCACCGCTTCCCGCCTCCCGTGTCCGGGTCTTTGCCACCGCCGCCATGCCATCCCTATATACTCACCCACACCTCCTGTTATTCTCCGGCAACGGCAGCCTCACACTGCAGCCGAAGCAGTCAACCCACGTACTCCCCTTTGCGTGGGCATCCATTGCCGCGTCTTCCTCGGCTCCGCGTCGTCCCCTTCCTAGGCCTCGCCGTCGTCTACCGCCTGTTGCTCTCGGCGCGGCGTGGTCAACGTGGTCAACGAACGACTTCGATCAGAAGAGTACTGTACGTGGAGAGGCTGAAAACCGGGTCCACGGCCGCAACAAGGAAGTGCCTCCTTATTACGCGCAAAATAATGATTCCTTCACCTGACAGCAGGGACCCTTCGAACGGGCCATCGTATTTCACAAAAAAAACGTTTTCCCTGGCTGTTGGGACGCACGAGCTACATCTTCGCACGCAAGGAAGTGCCTGACAGTCGGGACCCACCCGGTCGAAGCGTACGTAGCATTGTCATTCTGGTCATGAACGTGTACGTACATACGATCGGTCTGTCTGCAGGCTGCACCGATGAACCGTGGTCGTGTAAGGAAGGGCACGTGTCGTAGTAGAGGCGCACACGTAGCATGTACACATACGTACAATGGTCAGGGTGCAAGAAAGTAAATACGGCCACGTACATACATACGGGCGGGGTCTCGAACGCCTACTCGCGCATACATACGGCCAGGGCTCGTGTACATGGCTGGGTCGGAACAGAGAAACTGCGTCGTCATCGTGTTCATGGGAAGGCAACGCAACGCGTGCTGTTCATTGGGAGCCAACCGTCTTGGACGGAATAGCCAATGGAAACGAGGCTGGCGTCTTTGCGGAAACGGAGGAACGGCCTTGTGTTCGACCGCCACGGTCAACGGGATCCTGTTCATCGGGAGGGGTCTGGCGTACCGCAAAATGGAGGAAACGGACTTCTCTTGGACCTCCTACGGTCGAAACGGGGTCCTGTTGATAGGGAGGGGTTTGGCGTACCGCAAAACGGAGGAAACAGACTTGTGTTGGAGCGCTACGGTCGAAACAGGGGTCATGTCCATCGGGATGGGTGTGGCGTACCGCAAAACGGGACTCCACGGGATACTGTTCATCTCCACTATCGACTGCCTCCACGGGCTACTGTTCATCCACAATCGACGTCCTCCACGGGCTCCTGTTCATCCATCGTCGACCTCCTCCAGCCTCCACCTGCTCCTTTTCATCCACGGGCTCCTGTTCATCCAGCCTCCACCGCTCCTCCACCGGCTACTGTTCAACCAGCCCTCTCCACGGGGTCCTGTTCAACCACCCCTCCACGGGCTACTGTTCATTCAGCCCTCCACCGGCTACTGTTCATCCAGCCCTCCACCGGCTACTGTTCAACCAGCCCTCCACGGGCTCCTGTTCATCCAGCCCTCCACGGGCTCCTGTTCATCCAGCCTTCCATGAGGGCCTGTTCACCCACCGGCTCGATCGATCGGGGTCCTGTTCATCCAGCAGCAACGGCCTCTACTACCACAGGTTCTTGTTCATCCAACCCCCCACCGGGAACTGTTCATCCAAACTCTCAACAACGCTTATTGTTCATCAAGAGGCAGCAGGTTCGATCGGCTTCAGTTAGCAGCAGTAGCGAAGGAATCACTTGGGTTCAGTTAACAGCAAGGGATCGATCGGGGTTCATTAACGTAGCTAGTGCAATCGCTCGGGTTCAGTTAGAGCCCAACGCCTCGCTCGGGTTCGATTAAGCGCCACGCCTCGCACCTGCAGCGCATACGTGTAATACGAGAAAGCAGCGCGCATCGCTCGGCCCCGACCACCCACCGTAACCGGAACTCCCGATATTTTCCTCGCCCTTGCTTCTACCACGGTTTTTTCCATCATGGACGGCCCAAAGAATGTCATGCAACAAGGCGTCTCCTACCGCCTGTGACGAAATGCCATTTTCTGTCATGATTTTTTGTCATAGAATTAGGAGCCCACCACATCTATAATGATGCCAGGTTTTGTCACAATTATCGTCATAGAAGTGTCATAAGCATGACATAATTTTTTTCGTTCGGCCTAAAATGTCACGAATGTGTCTTTTTTTTGTAGTGCTTGCCGGCGTATTAAGCTCCCTTATGTTCTAGCTACGGATTGCACAGTTTGTGTTACTCATCTGGCACAATTGTCATCTCCAGGAACAGCAACACCACCAAATTCTGACAGCTAATTTCATTGAAAAGAAACTGGTACATAGCCAAACACGCCGGGGGACGCTGCCGACCACCAATAGACCCCAAACCTCGACGGCGACAGCTAAACCATGTACCACTACAGTTACATGGAGAAACTAAACCTAGCTCAAGCCGACCTACTGTCGACTGCCCTCGGAAACTACTACAGAGACGATGTCGAGCTAGCATGACTACACTACGGCCTCCTCGGCATCGGCGTAAGGTCCTGTCAGGCCCACGGCCACGCGCAACGCCTCCTTGTTGAGCCTGGTCAGCTTGGCGATAACGTTGATGTCGTCATCAGTTAGCGGCTCGTTGAACATGCAGATGAGGGCTTCAGCTGCCTTGGCCGTCATCTTCTCCTCTGGCCCCACCGGGCCCGGTCTCTTCACCAACTGGAGCGTGGCACGCTGGGCTAACGGGGTGGTGTCGTTCTGCGCAGCCTGACGGGTGCTCTGCACTGGTGGGGGCATTTATATCCGGCTCCCTAACTACATCCGCGCCCGTCGAGCATTGACCACGCAGCAGAAGACGCGGCGGGGAATCCGGATCTGGGGGAAGGAGGTGCAGCAGCAGCGGGGGGTGGGCGGTGAGGCCGTCCTCGGACCAATGGCCGGCCCGCCTCTCGTCGGCGGAACCGCAATCCGGTAGAGTCTGTGGCCATGCCGCTAAGCGGTAGAAAGCGGCGAGGTGGCCCGCCATGGCCGGAGTGGCTAGCGGCGTGGGAGCTAGCTTAGGCAGGAGGCAGGAGAGACTCAGTTAGAGTAGTTATCCACGGAAGTGGGCCTATATTAGAGCCGGGTTGTGGCAGATCTCTCATGCTTTTTTTTCCATTTCTGCCCGATGGCAAGAACACATACCTTTTTTTTAACAAAGCAAGAACACATACTTGAAACCCTAGCTAAATACAAGCAGGCCCTCTTGATTCGGCCGATACTGCATCCTAATTATAGCTGGCCAAACGGGCCGTGCTAATTAGGCGGCACGTAGCACCTTGAGCACGACCGACCGCGCGGCCCGAGCTAAGCGGGCTGGGCCCGACAGCGACACGCCATGGGCCATGCACAGGCACGGAGGCTGGCACGCGGGCACGCACGGCCCGTTTAATTTTTTTTCAGATTTTTTTATATATATGACCTAAATTACAGCCCAATAGGCCTAAAATACAGCCCAACAGACTAAAAATCAGATGGGCTAGCGTGCTAAACGTGCCACGGGCCGGCCCGTTTAATAATTAGGCCGTGCCTGGCCAGAGAGCCACGCCCGTGGGCCGGCACGGCACGGCCCGGCTATTAAACGTGCCACGGCGGGTCGTGCCGGGCCAGGCACGATTAGCACGGGCTGGGCCGTGCTGTGCCGGGCCGGCCCGTTTGGCCAGGTCTGATCCTAATCCAGAGATCGATATCTGGGTCCTGACACCGCAGCAGCGACCTGCTCCTTCTCCCCATTCTCCCCCCACCCCCCACCCCACCTGTTTGACGCACCGACGAAGCGGCCATGATCCAGCTGCTGTTCACGCTGCTGGCCGCCGAGGCAGCGCTGGTGCTCGTGCTGCTCTTCCGCACGCCCGCTCGACGCCTCGCGCTGCTCGCCGTCGACTGCAGCAAGCGCGGCCGCGGGCCCATAATGGCCAGGACCGTCGCGGCCACCATGTTCGTCGTGCTCGGCTCCAGCGGGTACAGCATCGCCAAGATCCGGCGCCGCGAAGGCGAGTTCGCCCAGCTCACACCCACAGACCAGGTGCTCGCCAGCCGCCACCTCCTCGAGGCCTCGCTCATGGGTATGCCCTTTGTTCTCCTCGTTTGCCCATTGGAACCATCAGTTTGGAATCCCCCATACCTCCTTTCATATATCTACACGGATTGGTAAATTAGGGGACAAGATAGTTCATCAATGGATTATGGATTGCTTTAGTGGCCTTACATATATATGGTCACTGTTCTCCAAGAACGCTACATGATCGCTTTGAGGCAGTGGAGACATTTATTTGCAGACAGAATCTTATAAGAAACTTGCACACCTCGAATTTAGGATTCTGTTCAATTTAGACTGCCTAACAGTACCGACTCATACATATATATGCTTTGAAGCGAGGGATTGACAATTAAAGAAAATGTGTGAAGAATGAATTGTCAAGAAAATGACAATTGAAGATTATTAGAATTTTTATTTAGCATAATTTGGTGTTAGAGATATTGATAATTTGTTAATAGTTATACTTGTGTTACTAAATTCTGTCACAATAAATTGTTGTTCTCATTGAACCATGTTGGAATTTATTGAAACAGTTCTTCAGATGATGCATGTTCCTTTTTCCATGGAGCTTGTTCATATAATCATATGCTTGTAAATGTCTGCAATATACCCAAAGGCTCATTTTTATTAGGTAGATTTGAATATCTTGGGCTTGACTGAAACGGTTTGAATGTTACATGACATGGCCATGAACTTTATCAAAACGAATTATATATGTTGATATGTTGATATGTTCTGAAGTTGAGTGTTATGTGCCATTCTAGTTTTTATTGTGAGATTTTCCTATCAAGGTTTAGGATAGAATCAAAATCCTTCTAGTTTAATGTCTGTTAATATATGAGGTAGCATCTCCTATCAATATATTATGATCAGTTATCATTTTCTTGGAAGTTACTTTTTTCTGGTTGCCAAGCTTGTTCATCACAGCATCGTTCCCAGAAATTTCATGTTGCAAAGTCGAAGTAATCAACAACCATTGATTCATCATGATTCTACTTGTGTGAAATTGATTTGTGAATTTCTGTCCACTGATTCATTTGTCAATGTAAATTTAGAGAGAAGTACATATTACCCCCCTTTCTTTCCCCCTTAACTTGTCATAGGAGGGTTTATTTTGCTACCCTCAACTTCGCTTTGGTTCCAGTTTCACTCTCCAACTTTAAAACCTGCTCATAATACAACCTTGAAATGGATTGACTTGTTTTAACTCCGGTTTTGTAAACCACGTCATTGGTTTTTTCTCCTATTAGCCACATAGGATCTCTCCTGAAAAATCTCTCTTGTCCATTCTTAATACATCAGAGAGAACGCCGCCGCCCAGGATTTGAACTTGGATGGCTGCCTGTTCACGACCACGCTTCTCGTACTGCAGCTTTGCTGGAACAGGTATGGGCCAACGGCACTGTTCGGGTAAATCGCCTTTCAGCCGTACTTAAGCTGATGTCCTCTGTCCAGGACTGCAATATCATCTATCCGGGGCTGCGTCATTGTCAATGGCGTCGGTCCAGCATCAGCATGAGCGGTCTGAAGACACCACCCATGCCTACGACGCCAGCGCTGTCCGCTTAGCTCAACTTCTCCGATGCCGGCATTGCACAACTGCCCCGCCGTGCCATCGGCTAGCTCCGTGGACAGCACGTGGAGACAGAAAACGCTACATCGCCATCGACGTGGCAGTAGCAGTGACCCATGGTGGGCGTCCATCCATGGAGCAAGCCCCGCCGGCCACCGGCCACACCGCAGGCGCTCCTAGGTAGGACTTCCGGGACCTCCACCAGTACACGCACAGGCTACAGTGCAGTGATGTGGACCTGCATGCCGTTTCAGCCAGCATGTTGATGCCGGGGCGGTCGTTTTCGTCGATGTGACGCGCAACTTGGGGTCGACGCCACTGCCGGAGGATCGTCAGCATGGCAAGAGAAATGCAGGCCCTGGCTGCTAACTTACTATAGCTAGCACGCACTGATTACCAGGGCCGTACTGGGGAAATGGGAGGCCCCGTGCAAATCAAAATTAGGCCCTATGTGTGCCAGTGTAGTTTTTCGCAAGAAATTACACCAGTTGAAAGCAGAACTTTAGAAGACCTGTAGATAGCATGTATCTAATCTGTTTTTTTTTGTACTATGCTATTTTGGAAGGTGAGATTGAGAGAGAGCTGAGAGGAACTGATGGATCGTGATTAGAGAGAGATGTGTGGGGTGGCTTGGTGTAAAATATTTCTAACAGTTCTTTACTCTAGTACCTAATGCTTCAATTAACACCTTCATTAACTAAAAAGAGGGCTGGTGCTGGGGGCCCTGTTTGGTCACTCCTGTTGCACATGCTCAAATCAGGGACGGAGCTGCTTGGTAAGCATTGGGGTCAATTGACCCCAATGAAATTAGACAATCCTTCATTAGTTTAGTACTAATAACTATTCATTTATGAAAGATGACCCCACTGTCATAGACATGACCCCATCAAACTTTTTTTCTAGCTTCGTCCCTGGCTCAAATACGGCCCTGCTGATTACCGTGTACGCAGCCACCATGTGGCAGTGGGCTAATTTGTCCTAAGTGATGGTGCTCTCTCCGCTAGACGAATCAAGCAAAGTTGAAAAGGGAACGGGCGGAGGATTTTCTTGGAAGATCTTTTTGAGATGGCTGATAAAATCGGAGTTAATACATCTCGATCCATCTAGGGTTGTTTAATGAGTTTTCAAAGTTGGAGGGTGAAAATTGAGCCAAAATAAAATTGAGGGTTGTAAAGTAAACCACAAGACAAGTTTAGGTGGTTAATGTGGGCTTCTCTCATAAATTTAGTCGAATTCTGAAATGTTATTTTTTTTGCTAAATAATGCAACCGCTTGTCCACATAATAAAAGCGGAACAAACAGTTTGGGACATTTTTGCTTGGAGACATAGTGATATGAGTAGTATTGATGCCAAATATCAATAAATAATTGTTTTTCCATCTGTGAATAAGTTGCTTGCCCATTTCAACATTCCCACCTGACACATAGCATGTGTAAAATTATGGGTTTAATACTTCCAAACCATTATTCAAGTTATATTCATCATGCTGAAGTCAAATGTAGCCTTCTCAGAATGAGTTGTATATTTCTGTGTAGTGAATAAGTGTTTCAGAAACTTTTATTGAGCAGTTTCTCAAAAAGTCTATTAATCTTTCAGTTAGACTGAATCTTGCTATGTTTGTTGTTTTCCAGGATACTCTCTGTTTCTTGGGCTAATTATTGATCGACTGCATCACTATATCAGGCAATTACGGGTGATGAGGAAAAACATGGAGGCTGTGACAAAGCAGAGCAGGGTCTTGGAAGAAACAAAGCTCGGAGACTCTGAGGAAATTCAAGGATATCAGAAAAAGATTGACAGTTTGAATGAACAGGTGCAAGTACTCAAACACCAGTCGGAATCTCAAACACAAGAGCTAAAAACTGCTGAAACGAACAATTTGGCTTTACGAAAACAATCTGAAGGTTTGCTTACTGAGTATGAGCGCCTAATTGCGGAGAATGAGGAATTGAGGAATAAGCTGCAGACAATGGAGCTCCGCTTCTCCCGTTCTGACAGCAAGAAAAATACATAGCGAAGTGTATTGTTATTTCGTCCTGTTGAACCTCGGCTACTGTAAATTTCGTCCTGTATTGTTATTCTGTGCATACTTGTAGAGGTACTCTCGTTATCATATCGAAAGAACATAACTATATCTGCTGGGTGTAATGTTTTGAGTCGAAACGGGTGGCTAATCATGTAATCCTAGTCATTTTCCCGACGAGCAGAAAATCTACCATATACGAATGTCTTTTTTGATATTTGCTGCCAGTCCATCAATAGATTGGTTCTTCATTTATCTATCACCGTCTCACTTTTAAGTTCTGTTGGCATATCAACACACGTCATCGTGTTGCCTCCGGCATTGAACGTATGCAGGACACGGCGTTGTGGGAGCCTTGCTGGAAGCGTGATACGCTAGACATGCCTGTGAGGTCTCTTGAAGAACCAAAACCCTCCAGACTGATCTGTATGATATAATATTTGAAGGTTGCATACAACTTTGGATTGAGCTGATCCAAAAAGAGAACCGGGGACGCATTTATGTGAGCGAACTGGATAATAAAAATATTACAATGCTCAAGTTTTGGGGGCGCATTTATGTGAGCAAACTGGATAAAAATATTACAATGCTCAAGTTTTCTGCGCACAGTGTCCGCACCCCCCTTGAATCCCAAAAGTTTCGGAGCAAATTTCTTCGCGAACAACTCGTACGCCTCTGTAAATCCGGACGATGCAGGATCGGAAGATCCCGAGGCTGGCACGAGCAGCTAGCGCCCATGGGGAGTGGAAGGGGGCGGTCACCGATGCGGGATGGCACAGAGCGATTACGCTCCTGGCTGCTGCTTTTCACCCCGGTAGACGGAGGGTGGCGTGGAGCTCGAAGAGCCACCCTAGTCGACACATGAATGGCTGCTGCTTTCCACTCCTGGCTGCTGCTTTTCAGTGGCGGAGAGCGGCGCGGAATGCAAGTTCCTCGCCGGACGAAGCGGAGCTCATGTCCTCCTCCGCGAGCGTTGCCCAGTCAATTGGGTCCGGCTCACTACCGAAGCCACCCCTGCTATTGGAGCCGGCCATGAAGAGAGGAGGTGAATGGCATGGAAGGGGACAGACGAACAATGTAGCGTTTGACAGTGTTGACCGGGGTTTAAGATTTGATCCGAGGTGGGGGTATATGTTTTTTTTTTTTTGAGAATCAGATGGGGTATATGTTGGGACAAGACAGGCCAGCGCGGGCCGGTTCGCCCCAGATATGGGCTGGGTTTGGGGATGCCGAACAGCCCAGAGTATAGGGCCGATTTGAGGGTCCGGATGGCTCTTTTGTGACCGAGCATGACCGGGCCAGGTGATATTTTTGGTTTCGTCCCGTGATTTTTATTAGTTTCGGACATCTCCCATATTTATCTAAGGTGGTACTAATATTGCCATCAGTATAGATTGGACAAATTACGTTTTTCTATTCGTCGTGGGCTTTGCCCCTCATGGGCCGAGATTGTGAGCATCGGCTTTGCCCTTGCATATGGGCCGAAAGGAGCGCAACAAAAATTTAGATGATTTTTGTAGGAATCGAACTCATGACCTGCCATTTCATCTCAATGTGCACAACCAACTGGGCTAAACTCATGGGTTTGTTAGCTAACAGGGTCGGCAATCTAAGAAATAAATGATTATCTGCAATCAGATAGACAAGAAAGGAAGGAATGACGCCAAGAAAAAAAAAGGCAAACGAAGGAGTTAACTGTTGGAAATATGAGCAATTTACCGAATGATTTTATTAACAGAAATACTAGATAAAGTATGACTAGTATAGCAGTGATAAAATAAGCCATGCGGTTTGACAAAGAGAAGGTAAACATCATATTCATATATGGACCGTAACTACACATATCTAGAGCAGACAGTATAGCAAGTTGCATATATGAAATGGAGTCTAACATATGTAGGGCAAATACTAGAACAAGGAACTGTAGCAGAACCTCTAATAGAAAGGGGACAAACACGTACGTGACAACAGCAGGAGCAGAGGCACTGGACTTGGGGTCGGTGTCCTCCATGTCGTCGAGGAGGTTGTCGACGTCGGGGAAGTAGTCGTCGTCGGGGAAGTAGTCGTCGGAGTCCGGGGCGCCCGTGACGAAGAAGTCTTTAGTCGCGCAGAGCGCTCCCAAAAACCTTATCACCCTTCTCCTCAGACAGACTCAAAAGGTGCGGTTCCGGAGGTTTCACCGTCCCGACTGCCGTGCACGCCGCAAGCCGGGATGGGGAAGATTGTAGCGATGGCGGTGCTCGAGGAACGTGTGGCGAGAGGAAGAGGACCTTCGATGTGTCTCTCGGAGAGGAGCGACCTCTCTTATATAGGCACAGGAGAGGGACGCGAACAAAGGCGACGGGAGGTGAAGCAATGGAGGGAGGCAAGTGAGCAGGCAAAGACGCGAAGAGGTGCGCCGTTTGTATTCATTATCCACTACCGCAAAAACTTTTCAGCTCCCAAGTGACCTTTCGTTTACCCGTAGTGCGTGGCAAAAATTAGACATCGGCTCGGCTCATTCCCGCAGCCCGCGGCGCGGCGCGGCGCGTCGTGACGAGGCGTGGCGGGCGGCAGAGGAGGAGCGCGCATGGATGTCCCTCTTGTTCTCATGCTCATACAAGTGGGGAAAGAACCTCCCTTATAAGAAAGTCCAACTCCCACTAAACTAGCAATGTGGGACTAAACTTTAGTAGTATCCCTTGCCTTGCACAAATGGGCTAAGTGGGCCTCTAGAATTTATTAGGAATTTCTGAAATAGTTATTGGGCTGCCCCAATATAGACTAAATTCCAAAGAATCCCCACCGGATCCTGAGGCACACGTAAATTTGCATTTGGTTCCAAAACACTGCTTTTATATACCATCGCAGTGGAGACCTGTTAAGTTGAACTTCCACCTAGAACTCTATGCTACACTAGTAAGCAACTTGAACAAAGGATCGGGCCTTGAACTGCAAGTTTTCCGCGAATCTAGCTTCACATAAAGCCTTGACCGATACGTGGCTACAGTGGGTCTTCCCCGCGAGTGGAGCTTATGCGTCATACTCCGTAACCTTTCATGAGTTAACTAGAGAGAACCCTACTCTCATAGATTGCGACATTTGACAATCAGACTCATATAGGTGTGTTCTTCAAAAGATGTTCTGCAGGATAACATCTCTGCTTAAATAAGCCACTTAGAACACATTAAGATATACATCAACCTGCCATGCAGATTAGGAGAGTATTGCATCTTCATGGAGTGGTATTGTGAATAGTAGGGATACTCTCCTCTCAGTTGACCAACAACTTGTCTTCCACATCTAATTCACGGGATCTCCGATCACAAAGAATAGGTTACCACTGTGAACAACTCATATTCTGGATCTCATACCCATCTCCCTCGATGCATTATCTATCACATTACGCGATAGACCCTTAGTAAAAGGATCTGCCGGATTTTTAGACGTTTGGATATAATCCAACGCAATAACTCCAGAGTTTTTCATTTTCCTGACAGACTTTAACCTTCTCTGAACGTGTCTTGATGACTTCATGTTATCCTTTGAGCTGCTCACTTTCGTGATCACAGTTTGATTGTCGCAGTTCATAAGGACACCCGGTACAGGTTTCTCAACAACCGGCAAGTCGTTCAAGAGCCGGCGAAGCCAATCTGCTTCAACCGTAGATGTATCTAGTGTTGTGAGTTCTGCTTCCATTGTTGACCTCGTTAAGATGGTCTGCTTGCAAGACTTCCAAGAAACAACGCCACCTACATGAGTGAATACATATTCGCTCGTGGCCTTTATCTCATCAGCATCTGAGATCCAGTTTGAGTCACTATACCCTTCAAGCACCTTTGGGTGCCCGGTGTAGTGAATTCCATAATTTGCAGTGGCTTTCAAATAACGCAAAACTCTCTAGAGCTTTCAATGCACATCTCATGGTTTTGAGACAAACCGAATCAGTTTGCTAACAGAAAAGAGATGTCAGTCTTGTAGCACCGGCTAAGTACATAAGCGAGCCAATAATCTGAGAATACTTCAATTGATTTCTAGCAATTCTTGATTCTTTCAAGCGACACGCTAGCATCATATGGTGTTGGAGAGGGCTTGCGGTCACTATAGCCAAAGCGACTCAAGATCTTTTCCACATAGTGAGATTGAAGCAATGTAATCCCACCATCATCATCTCTCAACAACTTGATGTTCAGAATGACATCAGCCACTCCTAAATCCTTCATCTCAAAACAGCGAGATAGAAAATCCTTGACCTCCTTAATGTTGGGGAACGCAGTAATTTCAAAAAATTTCCTACGCACACACAGGACCATGGTGATGGCATAGCAACGAGAGGGGAGAGTGTTGTCTACGTACCCTCGTAGACCGTAAGCGGAAGCGATCACAACGTAGAGGAAGTAGTCGTACGTTCACCTCGCGATCCTGCCGATCCCAGCGTCGTTACTCCGGCACCTCCGAGTCGATGATGACATAGAGGAAGTAGTCGTACGTTCTCCTCGCGATCCAGCCGATCCCAAATACCAAGCATTCTGCACCTCCGAGTTCTTGGCACACGTTCACTCGATGACGCTCCACGGGCTCCGATCCAGAAAGCTCGGGAGAGGGAGTTCCGTCGACCTGACGGCGTGGTGACGATCTTGATGTTTCACCGACGCAGGCTTCGCCTAAGCACCGCTACGATATGACCGAGGTGGAATATGGTGGAGGGGGCACCGCACACGGCTAAGGAACGATCTCAAGGATCAACTTGTGTGTCCTAGGGTGCCCCCTCCCGTGATATAAAGGAGGGAGGAGGAGGTGGCCCGGCCCAAGGGGGCGCACCAAGGGAGGGAAACCTACTCCAAGTAGGTTTCCCTCTCTTTCCTTATCTTATTTGGAGGGAAGGAAAGAGTACTAGTATTTAGGAAGTAGTACTAGTAGTAGAAATAGGAAGAGGGGAAGGAGAAAGGAAAGGGGCGGCCCCCCTCCCCAATTCGGATTGGGCTTGGGCGCGCCTCCCTTGCTCCTTCTCCTTCCTCCTACATGGGCCCAATAAGGCCCATATACCTCCGGGGTTCCAGTAACCTCCGAGCTCCAAACTTCTCCTAACCTTTCCGGTGTCCAAATATATCCGTCCAATATATAAATCTTTATGTCTCGACCATTTCGAGACTCCTCGTCATGTCCGTGATCATATCCGGACTCGAACAACCTTCGTACATCAAAATACATAAACTCATAATATAAGCATCACATCGAAACCTTAAGCGTGCGGACCCTACGGTTCGAGAACAATGTAGACATGACTGTGACACATCTCCGGTCAATAACCAATAGCGGGACATGGATGCCCATATTGGTTCCTACATATTCTACGATGATCTTTATCGGTCGGACCGCATAACAACATACGTTGTTCCCTTTGTCATCGGTATGTTACTTACCCGAGATTCGATCGTCGGTATCCTATACCTAGTTCAATCTCATTACCGTAAGTCTCTTTACTCGTTCAGTAATACATCATCTCACAACTAACTCATTAGTTGTAATGCTTGCAAGGCTTATGTGATGTGTATTACCGAGAAGGCCCAGAGATACCTCTCCGAGCAATCGGAGTGACAAAACCTAATCTCGAAATACGCCAACCCAACAAGTACCTTTGGAGACATCTCGTAGTACTCCTTTATAATCACCCGATTACGTTGTGACGTTTGGTAGTACCAAAGTGTTCCTCCGTAAACGGAGTTGCATAATCTCATAGTTATAGGAACATGTATAAGTCATGAAGAAAGCAATAGCAACATACTAAACGATCAAGTGCTAGGCTAACGGAATGGGTCATGTCAATCAGATCATTCTCCTAATGATGTGATCCCGTTAATCAAATGACAACTCATGTCTATGGTTAGGAAACATAACCATCTTTGATTAACGAGCTAGTGAAGTAGAGGCATACTAGTGACACTCTGTTTGTCTATGTATTCACACATGTATTATGTTTCCGGTTAATACAATTCTAGCATGAATAATAAACATTTATCATGATATAAGGAAATAAATAATAACTTTATTATTGCCTCTAGGGCATATTTCCTTCAGCCTCCCACTTGCACTAGAGTCAATAATCTAGTTCACTCAAGAATGATTCTAACACCCATGGAGTCTTGGTGCTGATCATGTTTTGCTCGTGGAAGAGGCTTAGTCAACGGGTCTGCAATGTTCAGATCCGTATGTACTTTGCAAATCTCTATGTCTCCCACTTGGACTTGGTCCCGAATGGAATTGAAGCGTCTCTTGATATGCTTGGTCCTCTTGTGAAATCTGGATTCCTTTGCCAAGGCAATTGCACCAAGATTGTCACAGAAGATCTTCATTGGTCCCGATGCACTAGGTACAACACCTAGATCGGAAATGAACTCTTTCATCCGCACTCCTTCATTTGTCGCTCAAGCAGCTATGTATTCCGCTTCACATGTAGATCCCGCCACGACGCTTTGTTTAGAACTGCACCAACCGACAGCTCCACCGCTTAATAAAAACACGTATCCGGTTTGCGATTTAGAATCGTCCGGATCGGTGTCAAAGCTTGCATCGACGTAACCATTTACGACTAGCTCTTTGTCACCTCCATATACGAGAAACATATCCTTAGTCCTTTTCGTATTTCAGGATGTTCTTGACCGCTGTCCAAAGGATCCACTCTGGATTACTTTGGTACCTTCCTGCCAAGCTTACAGCTAAGCATACGCCGTCTGGTACACAAGCATTGCATACATGATAGAGCCTATGGCTGAAGCATAGGAACATCTTTCATTTTCTCTCTATCTTCTGCTGTGGTCGGGCATTGAGTCGACTCAATTTCACACCTTGTAATACAGTAAAAACCTTTCTTTGCTCGATCCATTTTGAACTTCTTCAAAACTTTATCAAGGTATGTGCTTTGTGAAAGTCCAATTAAGCGTCTTGATCTATCTCTATAGATCTTGATGCCCAATATGTAAGCAGCTTCACCAAGGTCTTTCATCGAAAAACTCTTGTTCAAGTATCCCTTTATGCTATCCAGAATTCTATATCATTTCCGATCAATAATATGTCATCTACATATAATATCGTAAATGCTACAGAGCTCCCACTCACTTTCTTGTAAATACAGGCTTCTCCATAAGTCCTGTAAACCCAAATACTTTGATCACACTATCAAAGCGTTTATTCCAACTCCGAGATGCTTGCACCAAGTCCATAAATGGATCACCGGAGCTTGCACACTTTGTTAGCTCCCTTTGGATCGATAAAACCTTCTGGTTGCATCATATACAACTCTTCTTCCGTAAACCCATTCAGGAATGCGGTCTTTACATCCATTTGCCAAATTTCATAATCATAAAATGCGGCAATTGCTAACATGATTCGGACAGACTTAAGCATCGCTACGGGTGAGAAGGTCTCATCGTAGTCAACCCCTTGAACTTGTCGAAAACCTTTTGCGACAAGTCGAGCTTTGTAGACAGCAATATTACCGTCAGCGTCACTCTTCTTCTTGAAGATCCACTTGTTTTCTATTGCTTGCCGACCCTCGGGCAAGTCAACCAAAGTCCACACTTTGTTTTCATACATGGATCTCATCTCGGATTTCATGGCCTCAAGCCATTTTTATGCGAATCTGGGCTCACCATCGCTTCTTCATAGTTCGTAGGTTCATCATGATCTAGTAGCATGACTTCCGAACAGGATTGCCGTACCACTCAAAAGCGGATTTTATTCTGGTTGATCTACGAGGTTTTGTAGTAACTTGATCTGAAGTTTCATGATCAACATCATCAACTTCCTCACTATTTGGTGTAGACATCGCAGTAAACTGGTTTCGTGATAAACTACTTTCAAATAAGGGAGAAGGTACTACCTCATCAAGTTCTACTTTCCTCCCACTCACTTCTTTCGAGAGAAACTCCTTCTCTAGAAAGGATCCATTCTTAGCAACAAATGTCTTGCCTTCGGATCTGTGATAGAAGGTGTACCCAACTGCCTCCTTTGGGTATCCTATGAAGACACATTTCTCGATTTAGGTTCGAGCTTATCGGGTTGAAGCTTTTTCACATAAGCAACGCATCCCCAAACTTTAAGAAACGACAACTTTGGTTTCTTGCTAAACCACAGTTCATAAAGGCGTCGTCTCAACGGATTTTGACGGTGTTCTATTCAGCGTGAATGCGTCTGCCTCAAGAGCATAACCCCAAAACGATAGCGGTAAATCTGTAAGAGACATCATAGATCGCACCATATCTAGTAAAGTGCGACACGACGTTCGGACACACCATTGCGCTGTGGTGTTCCGGTGGCGTGAGTTGCGAAACTATTCCGCATTGTTTCAAATGTAGACCAAACTCGTAACTCAAATATTCGCCTCCACGATCGGATCGTAGAAACTTTATTTTCTTATTACGATGATTTTCAACTTCACTCTGAAATTCTTTGAACTTTTCAAATGTTTCAGACTTATGTTTCATTAAGAAGATATACCCATATCTCGCTTAAATCATCTGTGAAGGTGAGAAAATAACGATATCCGCCACGAGCCTCAACATTCATTGGACCACATACATCTCGTATGTATGATTTCCAACAAATCTGTTGCTCTCTCCATTGTACCGAGAACGGGTTTTAGTCATCTTGCCCATGAGGCACGGTTCGCAAGTGCCAAGTGATTCATAATCAAGTGACTCCAAAAGTCCATCAAGATGGAGTTTCTTCATGCGCTTTATACCGATATGACCTAAACGGCAATGCCACAAATAAGTCGCACTATCATTATCAACTCTGCATCTTTTGGTTTCAACATTATGAATATGTGTATCACTACTATCGAGATTTATCAAAAATAGACCACTCTTCAAGGGTGCATGACCATAAAAGATATTATTCATATAAATAGAACAACCTTTATTCTCTGATTTAAATGAATAACCATCTCGCATCAAACAAGATCCAGATATAATGTTCATGCTTAACGCGGCACCAAATAACAATTATTTAGGTCTAAAACTAATCCCGAAGGTAGATGTAGAGGTAGCGTGCCGACCGCGATCACATCGACTTTGGAACCATTTCCCACGCGCATCGTCACCTCGTCCTTTGCCGGTGTTCGCAATCATAGTCCACTGTTTGAGTTGCAAATATTAGCAAATGTAACCAGTATCAAATACCCAGTGCTATCTGCGAGCTCTAGTAAGGTACACATCAATAACATGTATATCACATATACCTTTGTTCACCTTGCCATCCTTCTTATCCGCCAAATACTTGGGGCAGTTCCGCTTCCAAAGTGACCGATCTGCTTGCAGAGAAGCACTCGATTTCAGGTTTAGGTCCAGACTTGGGTTTCTTCACTTGAGCAGCAACTTGTTTGTCGCTCTTCTTGAAGTTCCCCTTCTTCTTCCCTTTGCCTTTCTTTTTGAAACTAGTGGTCTTATTGACCATCAACACTTGATGCTCCTTCTTGATTTCTACCTCTGCAGCTTTTCGGATTGCGAAGAGCTCGGGCATAGTCTTTACTAACCCTTGCATATTATAGTTCATCACGAAGCCTTTGTAGCTTGGTGGCGTTGATTGAAGAATTACATCAATGACACAATCATCCGGAAGATCAACTCCCAGTTGAGTCAAGTGATTGTAATACCTGCACATTCCGAGTATGTGCTCACCGATGCACTCCATTCTCCTCCATTTTGCAGCTATAGAACTTATTGGAGACTTCATATCTCTCAATCCGGGCATTCTGCTGAAATATCAACTTCAACTCTTGGAACATCTTATATGCTCCACGACTTTCAAAACGTCGTTGAAGACCCGGTTCTAAGCCGTAAAGCATGGCACACCGAACTATAGAGTAGTCATCAGCTTTGCTCGCTGCACGTTCTTAACGTCGTCGGTTGCATCGGCCGAGTCTGGCACCTAGCGGTGCATCCAGACGTAACTCTTACAGGCAGCAATGAGGATAATCCTCAAAGTTACGGACCCAGTCCGTGTAATTGCTACCATCATCTTTCAACTTTGCTTTCTCAAGGAACGCATTAAAATTCAACGGAACAACGGCACGAGCCATCTATCTACAAACAGACATAGACAAGCAAGATACTATCAGTACTAAGTTCATGATAAATTTAAGTTCAATTAATCATATTACTTAAGAACTCCCACTTAGACAGACATCTCTCTAGTCATCTAAGTGATCACGTGATCCAAATCAACTAAACCATAACCGATCATCACGTGAGATGGAGTAGTTTTCAATGGTGAACATCTTATGTTGATCATATCTACTATATGATTCACGCCGACCTTTCAGTCTCCGTGTTCCGAGGCCATATCTGCATATGCTAGGCTCACAAGTATAACTCGAGTATTCTGCGTGTGCAAACTGGCTTGCACCCGTTGTAGATGGACGAGAGCTTATCACACCCGATCATCACGTGGTGTCTCGACGCATTTAACTTTGGCAACGGTGCATACTCAGGGAGAACCCTACTTGATAATTTTTAGTGAGAGATCATCTTAAAATGCTACCGTCAATCAAAGCAAAATAAGATGCATAAAGGATAAACATCACATGCAATCAATATAAGTGATATGATATGGCCATCATCATCTTGTGCTTGTGATCTCAATCTCAAGCATCGTCATGATCACCATCGCCACCGCGCGACACCTTGATCTCCATCGTAGCATCGTTGTCGCTTACGCCATCTATTGCTTCTACGACTATCGCTACCGCTTAGTGATAAAGTAAAGCAATTACAGGCGTTGCATTTCATACAATAAAGCGACAACCATATGGCTCCTGCCATTGCCGATAACTCGGTTACAAAACATGATCATCTCATACAATAAAATATAGCATCACGTCTTGACCATATCACATCACAACATGCCCTGCAAAAACAAGTTAGACGTCCTCTACTTTGTTGTTGCAAGTTTTACGTGGCTGCTACGGGCTGAGCAAGAACCGTTCTTACCTACGCATCAAAACCACAACGATATTTCGTCAAATAGACTCCGCTTAACCTTCTCAAGGACCGGCGTAGCCACACTCGGTTCAACTAAAGTGAGAGAGACAGACACCCGCCAGCCACCTTTAAGCACGAGTGCTCGTAACGGTGAAACCAGTCTCGCGTAAGCGTACGCGTAATGTCGGTCCGGGCCGCTTCATCTCACAATACCGCTGAACCAAAGTATGACATCTTTGGTAGGCAATATGACTTGTATCGCCCACAACTCACTTGTGTTCTACTCGTGCATATGACATCAACGCATAAAACCAGGCTCGGATGCCACCGCTGGGGAACGCAGTAATTTCAAAAATTTCCTCACGCACACATGACCATGGTGATGGCATAGCAACGAGAGGGGAGAGTGTTGTCTACGCACTCAGAGACCGTGGCGGAAGCGATCACAACGTAGAGGAAGTAGTCGACGCTCTCCTCGCGATCCTGCCGATCCCACCGTCGTTACTCCGGCACCTCCGAGTCGATGATGACGTAGAGGAAGTAGTCAGACGTTCTCCTCGGGATCCAGCCGATCCCAAGCGCCAAGTTACTCCGGCACCTCCGAGTTCTTGGCACACGTCAGCTCGATGACGCTCCACGGGCTCCGATCCAAAGCAAAGCTCGGGAGAGGGAGTTCACAAGACGACGGGCGTGGTGACGATCTTGATGTTTCACCGACGCAGGCTTCGCCTAAGCACCGCCACGATATGACCGAGGTGGAATATGGTGGAGGGGGCACCGCACACGGCTAAGGAACGATCTCAAGGATCAACTTGTGTGTCCTAGGGTGCCCCCTCCTCAGATATAAAGGAGGGGAGGAGGAGGTGGCCGGCCCAAGGGGCGACCAAGGGAGGGGAAACCTACTCCAAGTAGGTTTCCTCTCTTCCTTATCTTATTTGGAGGGAAGGAAAGAGTACTAGTATTTAGGAAGTAGTACTAGTAGTAGAAATAGGAAGAGGGGAAGGAGAAAGGAAAGGGGGCCGCCCCTCCCCAATTCGGATTGGGCTTGGGGGCGTGCCCTCCCTTGCTCCTTCTCCCTTCCTCCTACATGGGCCCAATAAGGCCCATATACCTCCGGGGTTCCAGTAACCTCCCGAGCTCCAAACTTCTCCGGAACCTTTCCGTGTCCAAATATATCCGTCCAATATATAAATCTTTATGTCTCGACCATTTCGAGACTCCTCGTCATGTCCGTGATCATATCCGGACGCCAACAACCTTCGGTACATCAAAATACATAAACTCATAATATAACCGCCATCGAAACCTTAAGCGTGCAAGGACCCTACGGTTCGAGAACAATGTAGACATGACCGAGACACATCTCCGTCAATAACCAATAGCGGGACCTGGATGCCCATATTGGTTCCTACATATTCTACGTAAGATCTTTATCGGTCTGACCGCATAACAACATACGTTGTTCCCTTTGTCATCGGTATGTTACTTGCCCGAGATTCGATCGTCGGTATCCAATACCTAGTTCAATCTCGTTACCGGTAAGTCTCTTTACTCGTTCCGTAATACATCATCTCACAACTAACTCATTAGTTGTAATGCTTGCAAGGCTTATGTGATGTGTATTACCGAGAAGGCCCAGAGATACCTCTCCGAGCAATCGGAGTGACAAAACCTAATCTCGAAATACGCCAACCCAACAAGTACCTTTGGAGACATCTGTAGTACTCCTTTATAATCACCCGATTACGTTGTGACGCTTGGTAGTACCCAAAGTGTTCCTCCGTAAACGGAGTTGCATAATCTCATAGTTATAGGAACATGTATAAGTCATGAAGAAAGCAATAGCAACATACTAAACGATCAAGTGCTAGGCTAACGGAATGGGTCATGTCAATCAGATCATTCTCCTAATGATGTGATCCCGTTAATCAAATGACAACTCATGTCTATGGTTAGGAAACATAACCATCTTTGATTAACGAGCTAGTCAAGTAGAGGCATACTAGTGACACTGCTTGTCTATGTATTCACACATGTATTATGTTTCCGGTTAATACAATTCTAGCATGAATAATAAACATTTATCATGATATAAGGAAATAAATAATAACTTTATTATTGCCTCTAGGGCATATTTCCTTCACTTAATAACATTCAGGTTTGTTCCGAAAATCAGTATGTCATTAACATACAAGCAAAGCGTAACTCCCTCGCCCCCACCATGGCGATAGTACACACATTTGTCAGCTTCGTTCACAACAAAGCTAAGCTGTTAAAGTTCTTTCGAACTTCTCATGCCACTGTTTGGGTGCTTGCTTGAGTCCATACAAAGACTTCAAAGAACTTGCACACTTTCCTTCCCGACCATCTATTACAAACCCATCTGGTTGTTCCATATAAATTTCCTCATCCAACTCTCCATTTAGGAAAGCAGTCTTAACATCCATCTAGTGAACGAGAAGACCATGTGAGGCAGCTAGTGAAAGTAGAACTCGAATAGTGGTCAGTCGAGCCACATGTGAGTAAGTATCAAAGAAGTCTCCACCTTCCTTTTGGGTATAACCCTTAGCCACGAGCCGAGCCTTGTACTTTTCGATAGTACCATCAGGCCTAAGCTTCTTCTTGAATACCCATTTGCATCCTATAGGTTTGCACCCATAAGGATGATCAGTTATCTCCAAAGTTTCATTCGCCAAGATGGAATCCATCTCGCTACGAATTGCTTCCTTCCAGTAGTCAGCATCTTCAGATGCATAGGCCTCTGAAATTGAACTAGGAGTGTCATCTATGAGATACACAAGAAAATCATCACCAAAGGACTTTGCAGTCCTTTGTCTCTTGCTCCTAGTAGGAACTTCATTGTTCTCCTCCACAGGACTTTCAAAGTGTTCCATCAAAATTCCAGGTTCGCTATTAGTAACCGTTTCCTGATTCGATGAACTAGGCATCTCCGATTAGATGAGGTAGCCATATCCTTCATGGGAAAGATATCTTCAAAGAAAGTCGCATCATTCGACTCCATGATCGTACCGACATGCATGTCAGGTACCTCAGATTTTACAACCAAGAATCTATAGCCAATGCTGTTGGAAATATGCCCTAGAGGCAATAATAAAAGGATTATTATATTTCCTTGTTCGTGATAATTGTCTTTTATTCATGCTATAATTGTATTATCCGGAAATCGTAATACACGTGTGAATACATAGACCACAACATGTCCCTAGTGAGCCTCTAGTTGACTAGCTCGTTGATCAATAGATAGTCATGGTTTCGACTATGGACATTGGATGTCATTGATAACGGGATCACATCATTAGGAGAATGATGTGATGGACAAGACCCAATCCTAAGCATAGCACAAGATCGTGTAGTTCATTTTGCTAGAGCTTTTCCAATGTCAAGTATCCTTTCCTTAGACCATGAGATCATGTAACTCTCGGATACCGTAGGAGTGCTTTGGGTGTACCAAACGTCACAACGAATCGGGTGATCAGAAGGTGCACTACATGTATCTCCGAAAGTGTCTGTTGGGTTGACACGGATCGAGATCGGATTTGTCACCCGCTTACGGAGAGGTATCACTGGGCCCACTCGGTAGTGCATCATCATAATGAGCTCAAAGTGACCAAGTGTCTGGTCACGGGATCATGCATTACGACATTTAGTAAAGTGACTTGCCGGTAATGAGATTGAACGAGGTATTGGGATACCGACGATCGAATCTCGGGCAAGTAACATACCGTCTGACAAAGGGAATTGTATATGGGGTTGCTTGAATCCTCGACATCGTGGTTCATTCGATGAGATCATCGAGGAATATGTGGGAGCCAACATGGGTATCCAGATCCCGCTGTTGGTTATTGACCGGAGAGTCGTCTCGGTCATGTCTACATGTCTCCCGAACCCGTAGGGTCTACACACTTAAGGTTCGGTGACGCTAGGGTTGTATGAATATGAGTATGCAGCAAACCGAATGTTGTTCGGAGTCCCGGATGAGATCTCGGACGTCACGAGGAGTTCCGGAATGGTCCGGAGGTAAAGAATTATATATAGGAAGTGCTGTTTCGGCCATCGGGAGAGTTTCGGGGGTCACCGGTATTGTACCGGGACCACCGGAAGGGTCCCGGGGTCCATCGGTGGGACCACCTATCCCGGAGGGCCCCGTGGGCTGAAGTGGGAGGAACCAGCCTCGGTGGGCTGGTGCGCCTCACTTGGGCCCCTGCGCCTAGGGTTGGAAACCCTAGGGTGGGGCGCACCACTTGCCTTTGGGGGCACTCCACCTCGCCGCCGCCCCTTGGGAGATTCAATCTCAGGCCGGGCGCCTGGGGCCTATATAAAGGAGGGAGGGAGGGCAGCCGCACCCTGAGATTTGGCGCCTCCCTCCTCGCTACACCTCTTCCTCCTCCCGCAGCTTGCTTGGCGAAGCCTGCCGGAAGTCTCTGCGGCCATCCACCACCACGCCTGTCTGCCGGGATATTCATCAACCTCTCCTTCCCCCTTGCTGGATCAAGATGGAGGAGATGTCACGCTGACCGTACGTGTGTTGAACGCGGAGGTGCCGTCTGTTCGGCGCTAGGATCTCCGGTGATTTGGATCACGACGAGAACGACTCCCTCATCCCCGTTCTCTTGAACGCTTCCGCACGCGATCTTTAAAGGGTATGTATATGCATCTCTCTCTCTCGTTGCTAGATGAACTCATAGATGGATCTTGGTGAACGTAGGAAAATTTTATTTTATGCAACGTTCCCCAATAGTGGCATCATGAGCTAGGTCTATGCGTAGTTCTCTATTGCACGAGTAGAACACAATTTGTTGTGGGCGTAGATGTTGTCAACTTTCTTGCCGCTACTAGTCTTATTTTGCTTCAGCGGTATTGTGGGATGAAGCGGCCCGGACCGACCTTACACGTACGCTTACGTGAGACAGGTTCCACCGACTGACATGCACTAGTTGCATAAGGTGGCCAGCGGGTTTCTGTCTCTCCCACTTTAGTTGGAGCGGATTCGACGAAAAGGGTCCTTATGAAGGGTAAATAGAAGTTGACAAATCACGTTGTGGTTTCTCGTAGGTAAGAAAACGTTCTTGCTAGAACCCTATTGCAGCCACGTAAAAGATGCAACAACAATTAGAGGACGTCTAACTTGTTTTTACAGCAATTGCCTTGTGATGTGATATGGCCAAAAGTTGTGATGTATGATGAATGATATATTGTGATGTATGAGATCATGTTCTTGTAATAGGAATCACGACTTGCATGTCGATGAGTATGACAACCGACAGGAGCCATAGGAGTTGTCTTAAATTATTGTATGACCTGCGTGTCATTGATTCAACGCCATGTAATTACTTTGCTTTATTGCTAAACCGTTAGCTATAGTAGTAGAAGTAATAGTTGGCGAGCAACTTCATGGAGACACGATGATGGAGATCATGATGATGGAGATCATGGTGTCATGCGGTGACAAGATGATCATGGAGCCCGAAGATGGAGATCGAAGGAGCTATATGATATTGGCCATATCATGTCACTACTATATAATTGCATGTGATGTTTATTATGTTTATGCATCTTGTTTACTTAGAACGACGGTAGTAAATAAGATGATCCCTTATAATAATTTCAAGAAAGTGTTCTCCCTAACTGTGCACCGTTGCTAAAGTTCGTTGTTTCGAAGCACCACGTGATGATCGGGTGTGATAGATTCCTACGTTCACATACAACGGATGTAAGACAATTTTACACATGCAAAACACTTAGGTTAACTTGACGAGCCTAGCATGTACAGACATGGCCTCGGAACACAAGAGACCGAAAGGTCGAACATGAGTCGTATGGAAGATACGATCAACATGGAGATGTTCATCGACGATGACTAGTCCGTCTCACGTGATGATCGGATACGGCCTAGTCGACTCGGATCATGTAACACTTAGATGACTAGAGGGATGTCAAATCTGAGTGGGAGTTCATTATATAATTTGATTAGATGAAATTAATTATCATGAACATTAGTCTAAAATCTTTGCAAAATGTCTTGTAGATCAAATGGCCAACGCTCATGTCACCATGAACTTCAACGCGTTCCTAGAGAAAACCAAGTTGAAAGATGATGGCAGCAACTATTCGGACTGGGTCCGGAACCTGAGGATCATCCTCATAGCTGCCAAGAAACAATATGTCCTAGAAGCACCGCTAGGTGAAGCACCCATCCCACAGAATCAAGACGTTATGAACGCTTGGCAGTCTCATGGTGATGATTACTCCCTCGTTCAGTGCGGCATGCTTTACAGCTTAGAACCGGGGCTCCAAAAGCGTTTTGAGCAACACGGAGCATATGAGATGTTCGAGGAGCTGAAAATGGTTTTCCAAGCTCATGCCCGGTCGAGATAAGAAGTCTCCGACAAGTTCTATAGTTGTAAGATGGAGGAAAATAGTTACGTGAGTGAACACATACTCAAAATGTCCGGGTTGCACAACCGCCGTCCCCAAATGGACATTAACCTCCGGACGAGGCGGCCATTGACAGAATCCTTCAGTTGCTCCCATCGAGCTACAAGAGCTTTGTGATGAACTACAATATGCAGGGTATGGTGAAAACTATTCCTGAAGTATTTTCAATGCTGAAGTCAGCAGAGGTAGAAATCAAGAAAGAACATCAAGTGTTGATGGTCAATAAAACCACTAAGTTCAAGAAGGGCAAGGGTAAGAAGAACTTCAAGAAGGAAGGAAAGGATGTTGCTGCTACCGTAAGCCAGCCCCGGAAGAAGTCAAAGAATGGACCCAAGCCCGAGACTAAGTGCTTTTATTGCAAAGGGAAGGGTCACCGAAGCGGAACTGCCCCAAATACTTAGCGCATAAGAAGGCCGGCAACACTAAAGGTATATTTGATATACATGTAATTGATGTGTACCTTACCAAGACTCGTAGTAACTCCAGGTATTTGATACCGTGCCGTTGCTCATATATGTAACTCACAGCAGAGCTGCGGAATAAGCGGAGGCTGGCGAAGGGCGAGGTGACGATGCGCGTCGGGAATGGGTCCAAGGTCGATGTGATCGACGTCGGCACGCTACCTCTATGTTTACCTACGGGATTAGTTTTAAACCTCAATAATTGTTATTTAGTGCCAAGTTTGAGCATGAACATTGTATCAGGATCTTGTTTAATACGAGATGGCTACTCATTTAAATCCGAGACTAATGGTTGTTCTATTTATATGAGAGATATGTTTTATGGTCATGCCCCGATGGTCAATGGTTTATTCTTAATGAATCTCGATCGTAATGTTACACATATTCATAGTGTGAATACCAAAAGATGTAAAGTTGATAACGATAGTCCCACATACTTGTGGTAATCGCCGCCTTTGGTCACATTGGTGTCAAGCACATGAAGAAGCTCCATGCTGATGGACTTTTAGAGTCTCTCGATTATGAATCATTTGAAACATGCGAACCATGCCTTATGGGCAAAATGACCAAGACTCCGTTCTCCGGAACAATGGAGCGAGCAACCAACTTATTGGAAATCATACATACCGATGTGTGCGGTCCAATGAGCGTTGAGGCTCACGGAGGATATCATTATGTTCTCACTCTCACAGACGACTTAAGTAGATATGGGTATGTCTACTTGATGAAACACAAGTCCGAGACCTTTGAAAAGTTCAAGGAATTTCAGAATGAGGTAGAGAATCAACGTGACCGAAAAATAAAGTTCTTGCGATCAGATCGTGGAGGAGAATATTTAAGTCACGAATTTGGTACACGCTTAAGGAAATGTGGAATCGTTTCACTACTCATGCCGCCTGGAACACCTCAGCGTAACGGTGTGTCCGAACGTCGTAATCGCACTCTATTGGATATGGTGCGATCTATGATGTCTCTTACAGATTTACCGCTATCATTTTGGGGATACGCTCTAGAGACAGCTACATTCACTTTAAATAGGGCACCGTCTAAATCCGTTGAGACGACACCGTATGAATTATGGTTTGGGAAGAAAACTAAGCTGTCATTTCTAAAAGTTTGGGGATGCGATGCTTATGTCAATAAACTTCAACCTGAAAAGCTCGAACCCAAGTCGGAAAATGCGTCTTCATAGGATACCCCAAGGAAACCATTGGGTATACCTTCTACCTTAGATCCGAAGGAAAGATCTTTGTTGCCAAGAACGGATCCTTTCTGGAAAAAGAGTTTCTCTCGAAAGGAGTAAGTGGGAGGAAAGTAGAACTCAATGAAGTACTACCTCTTGAACCGGAAAGTAGTGCAGCTCAGAAAATGTTCCTGTGGTGCCTACACCGACTGGAGAGTAAATTAATGATGATGATCAAGGTACTTCGGATCAAGTTACTAATGAACTTCGCAGGTCCACAAGGACACGTTCCACACCAGAGTGGTATGGCAACCCTGTCCTGGAAATCATGTTGTTAGACATCGGTGAACCTTCGAACTATGAAGAAGCGATGGTGGGCCCAGATTCCAACAAATGGCTTGAAGCCATGCAATCCGATATAGGATCCATGTATGAAAACAAAGTATGGACTTTGACAGACTTGCCGATGATCGGCGGCGATAGAAAACAAATGGATCTTTAAGAAGAAGACGGACGCGGATGGTAATGTTACCATCTATAAAGCTCGACTTGTCGCTAAAGGTTATCGGCAAGTTCAAGGGGTTGACTACGATGAGACTTTCTCTCCCGTAGCGAAGCTAAAGTCCGTCCGAATCATGTTAGCAATTGCCGCATACTATGATTATGAGATATGGCAAATGGACGTCAAAACGGCATTCCTTAACGGCTATCTTAAGGAAGAACTGTATATGATGCAGCCGGAAGGTTTTGTCGACCCTAAGAATGCTAACAAGGTATGCAAGCTCCAAATGATCCATTTATGGGCTGGTGCAAGCATCTCGGAGTTGGAACATTCGCTTTGATGAGATGATCAAAGCGTTTGGGTTTATGCTGGACTTATGGAGAAGCCTCATACATAAGAAAGTGAGTGGGAGCTCATAGCATTTCTCATATTATATGTAGATGACATACTTTTGATGGGAAATGATATAGAACTTTTGGACAGCATTAAGGCCTACTTGAATAAGAGTTTTTCAATGAAGGACCTTGGAGAAGCTGCTTATATATTAGACATCAAGATCTATAGAGATAGATCGAGACGCCTCATAGGTCTTTCACAAAGCACATACCTTGAAAATATATTGAAGAAGTTCAAAATGGATCAGTCCAAGAAAGGGTTCTTGCCTCAGACATACAAGGTGTGAAATTGAGCTCGGCTCAATGTCCGACCACGGTAGAAGATATAGAAGAGATGAGTGTCATCCCCTATGCATCAGCCATAGGTTCTATTATGTATGCCATGCTGTGTACCAGACCTGATGTAAACCTTGCGGTAAGTTTGGTAGGAAGGTACCAAAGTAATCCCGGCAAGGAACACTGGACAGCGGTCAAGAATATCCTGAAGTACCTGAAAAGGACTAAGGACATGTTTCTCGTTTATGGAGGTGACAGAGAGCTCGTCGTAAAGGGTTACGTCGACGCTAGCTTCGACACAGACCTGGATGACTCTAAGTCACAAACCGGATACGTGTATATGTTGAATGGTGGAGCAGTAAGCTGGTGCAGCTGCAAGCAGAGCGTCGTGGCGGGATCTACGTGTGAAGCGGAGTACATGGCAGCCTCGGAGGCAGTGCATGAGGCAATTTGGGTGAAGGAGTTCATCACCGACCTAGGAGTCATACCCAACGCGTCGGGGCCGATCAAACTCTTCTGTGACAACACTGGAGCTATTGCACTTGCCAAGGAGCCCAGGTTTCACAAGAAGTCCAGGCACATCAAGCGTCGCTTAAACTCCATTCGTGAAAATGTTCAAGATGCAGACATAGAAATTTGCAAAGTGCATATGGATCTGAATGTCGCAGATCCATTGACTAAACCTCTTCCATGAAAGCAAAACATGATCAACACCGTAACTCTATGGGTGTTCGATTCATCACAATGTAACTAGATTATTGACTCTAGTGCAAGTGGGAGACTGTTGGAAATATGCCCTAGAGGCAATAATAAAAGGATTATTATATTTCCTTGTTCGTGATCATTGTCTTTTATTCATGCTATAATTGTATTATCCGGAAATCATAATACACGTGTGAATACATAGACCACAACATGTCCCTAGTGAGCCTCTAGTTGACTAGCTCGTTGATCAATAGATAGTCATGGTTTCCTGACTATGGACATTGGATGTCATTGATAACGGGATCACATCATTAGGAGAATGATGTGATGGACAAGACCCAATCCTAAGCATAGCACAAGATCGTGTAGTTCGTTTTGCTAGAGCTTTTCGAATGTCAAGTATTCTTTCCTTAGACCATGAGATCGTGTAACTCCCGGATACCGTAGGAGTGCTTTGGGTGTACCAAACGTCACAACGAATCGGGTGACTATAAAGGTGCACTACTGGTATCTCCGAAAGTGTATGTTGGGTTGACACGGATCGAGACTGGATTTGTCACCCGTATTATGGAGAGGTATCACCGGCCCACTCGGTAGTGCATCATCATAATGAGCTCAAAGTGACCAAGTGTCCGTCACGGATCATGCATTACGGCACGAGTAAAGTGACTTGCCGGTAACGAGATTGAACGAGGTATTGGGATACCGACGATCGAATCTCGGGCAAGTAACATACCGTCTGACAAAGGGAATTGTATACGGGGTTGCTTGAATCCTCGACATCGTGGTTCATCCGATGAGATCATCGAGGAGTATGTGGGAGCCAACATGGGTATCCAGATCCCGCTGTTGGTTATTGACCGGAGAGCCGTCTCGGTCATGTCTACATGTCTCCGAACCCGTAGGGTCTACACACTTAAGGTTCGGTGACGCTAGGGTTGTATGAATATGAGTATGCAGCAAACCGAATGTTGTTGAGTCCGGATGAGATCCCGGACGCCACGAGGAGTTCCGTAATGGTCCGGAGGTAAAGAATTATATATAGGAAGTGCTGTTTTGACCATCGAAAGTTTGGTCACCGGTATTGTACTGGGACCACTGGAAGGGTCCCGGGGTCCACTGGTGGGGCCACCTATCCCGGAGAGCCCCGTGGGCTGAAGTGAGGAGGGAACCAGCCCCTGGTGGGCTGGTGCGCCCCCACTTGGCCCCCCCTGCGCCTAGGGTTGGAAACCCTAGGGTGGGGGCGCACCACTTGCCTTGGGGGGCACTCCACCCCCCTGGCCGCCGCCCCCTTGGGAGATTCAATCTCCAGGGCCGGCGCCCCCCTGGGGGCCTATATAAAGGAGGGGGGAGGGAGGGCAGCCGCACCCTGAGTCTTGGCGCCTCCCTCCCCCTGCTACACCTCTTCCTCCTCCCGCAGTTGCTTGGCGAAGCCTGCCGGAAGTCTCTTGCATCCACCACCACGCCGTCGTGCTGCTGGATCTTCATCAACCTCTCCTTCCCCCTTGCTGGATCAAGACGGAGGAGACGTCACGCTGACCGTACGTGTGTTGAACGCGGAGGTGCTGTGTGTTCGGCGCTAGGATTTTCGGTGATTTGGATCACGACGAGAACGACTCCCTCAACCCCGTTCTCTTGAACGCTTCCGCACGCGATCTACAAAGGGTATGTAGATGCATCTCTCTCTCTCTCGTTGCTAGATGAACTCATAGATGGATCTTGGTGAACGTAGGAGAATTTTATTTTATGCAACGTTCCCCAACAAATGCTATGAAAAGCATATCCCAGGAAAACACAATCCACAGTCTTTGGTCCAAGCTTCCGCTTCTTTGGAATTGGAACATTGACTTTCGCCAAACAACCCCATGTTCACAGATAAGAGAGTTTTAACCTTTTCTTCTCCCATTCCTCGAATGGAGTTGTCTCTTTGTTCTTTGTGGGGACTCGATTTAGGACATGACATGCTGTCAATATCGCCTCCCCCACCATGCCTTGAGAGACCCAATGTGTCTAACATGGCGTCAACCAAATCAGTTAGAGTACGGTTCTTTCTTTCGGCCACCCCATTTGACTGAGGTGAGTAGGGAGGCGTCCTCTCATGGATTATACCATGTTCCGCACAAAAAGCATCAAATTCATTGGAAAAAATACTCTCCACCACGGTCGGACCTAAGCCTCTTGATTTTTCGATCAAGTTGGTTTTCCACTTCAGCTTTATAGATCTTGAAAAAGTTCAAAGCCTCATCCTTAGATTTCGTAAGATACACACGACAAAGATTCTAGTGGAGTCGTCAATTAACGTCATGAAATATTTCTTTCCACCTTTGTCAAAACACCATTCATTTCACATAGATCTGCATGTATAAGTTCTAGTGGTGCAAGATTTCTCGTCTCCGCAGTCACGTGAGACTTACAAGGTTGCTTAGCTTGCAGGCACACTTGACACTTAGATCCCTTGACAGTGGTGAAACTAGGGATTAAGTTCAACTTCGCTAGTCGCTACATGCAACCAAAGTTAACATGACAAAGACGTGAATGCCACACATTTGATTCACTATTGTTGCAAATATGATTAACAACTTTATTGCAAACGTCTGACAAGGATAAACGAAACAGGCCTCCTGAGTCATAGCATTTACCGACAAAGGTTCCATACTTGGATATTACAAATTTATTCGTCTCAAAGACAAGCTTGTTAGCCATCTCTACATAGAAGAGATCCGCTAACAAGATTTTTATTGACGGAGGGGACATAATGCACGTTTTCAGCCGCACGATCTTCCCCGAAGTAAACTTCAGATCGACCGTGCCAACACCATGAACAGAAGCACTTGAACCGTTGCCCATCAAAGACGCGGTTGAAGTCCCCTGTGGTCCGATAAGATGAAAACATGGAAATATCACCGCATACATGCACATTAGCACCCGTGTCAATCAACCAATCAGAGAATGACATACCGAAAGAATAGTGGGAAATATACCATACCCAAGATCCTTCATGTCGTTGTCTCCAATGACAACATTAGCGGTCTTGCCGCCTTTCCCGAGATGACGCTTGTCATAGCGATTAGGGCAACTAGGAGCCCAATGATCAGGATCTCCACACACATGACAAGCACCTTTCTTCTTGCCATTCTTCTTCTTGAAGTTCGTGTGTTGCACAGCCTTGTTCTTTCCATCAAACTTTGCTTTACCATCAAATTTGCCCTTGTTCTTGAACTTGTGGGGCTGGAAGTTTTGCTTCTGTACCACATTGGCACTAGATCCTCCCTCAATACCTCGAGCACGTGTGTCCTTTGCTCTCGCCTTTTCTTCCACATCAAGAGTACCAATGAGATCCGGAATGGAAAATTCCTGTCTCTTATGCTTCAGTAAGGTAGCAAAGTTCCTCCATGAAGGAGGAAGCTTAGTAATGATACCCCCGGCAACAAACTTGTCCGGTAGTATGCAATTGAAGTGCTCAAGTTCTCTAGCAAATGATCAGTATCTCATGAGCCTGCTCAACCACGTAGCGCTCTTCACCATCCTGTAATCATAGAATTGCTCCATGATGTACAACTCAGTGCCGGCATCCGAGACCCCAAACTTGGCCTCGAGTGCATCCCACATATATTTTCCATTGTCAATTGACGCATAAGCATCAACTATATTTTCACCAAGAACACTCAAGAGAGCAGCCTTAAACAGAGTATCCATTTTCTGAAAAGCTTGTGCCTGTTGGGCATCTTGCTCTCCTTCAGGTTTGCCAAGAGTGGCGTCATAACAGCTCATAGTCTGAAACCATAAGACTGCTCTCACGCGCCACCTCTTATAGTGGATACCCTCAAACATAGGAGGTCTCAAGGAAGCAGCAAAACACTTGGGGTAAATTGCCTATAATAAGGTTTTTGGATTGTTGGAAATATGAGCAATTTACCGAATGATTTTATTAACAGAAATACTAGATAAAGCATGACTAGTATAGCAGTCGTAAAATAAGCCATGCGATTTGACAAAGAGAAGGTAAACAACATGTTCATATATGGACCGTAACTACACATATCTAGAGCAGACAGTATAGCAAGTTGCATATATGAAATGGAGTCTAACATATGTAGGGCAAATACTAGAACAAGGAACTGTAGAAGAACCTCTAATAGAAAGGGACAAACACGTACGTGACAACAGCAGGAGCAGAGGCACTGGACTTGGGGTCGGCGTCCTCCATGTCGTCGAGGAGGTTGTCGACGTCGGGGAAGTAGTCGTCGGAGTCCGGGGCGTCCGTGACGAAGAAGTCAGTAGTCGCGCAGAGCGCTCCCCAAAAACATTATCACCCTTCTCCCGTACAGGACTCAAAAGGTGGTGAAGCAACGGAGGGAGACGAAGTGAACAGGCAGCACGCGAAGAGGTGCGCCGTTCGTATTCATTATCCACTACCACATAAACTTTTCAGCTCCCAAGTGACCTTTCGTTTACCCGTAGTGCGTGGCAAAAATTAGATATCGGCTCGGCTCATTCCCGCAATCCGCGGCGCGGCGCGGCGCGTCATGACGAGGCGGGCGGCGGCGGAGGAGCGCGCGTGGATGTACCTCTTGTTCTCATGCTCATACAAGTGGGGAAAGAACCTCCCTTATAAGGAAGTCCAACTCCCACTAAACTAGCAATGTGGGACTAAACTTTAGTAGTATCCCCTGCCTTGCACAAATGGGCTAAGTGGGCCTCTAGGATTTATTAGGAATTTCTGAAATAGTTATTGGGCTGCCCTAATATAGACTAAATTAAAACAATCCCCCACCAGATCCCAGAGGCACACAGAAATTTGCCTTTGGTTCCAAAATACTGTTTTATATACCGGTACTGCAGTGGAGATTGTTAAGTTGAACTTCCACCTAGAACTCTATGCTACACTAGTAAGCAACTTGAACAGTGGAGTGGGCCTTGAACGGCAAGTTTTCTGCGAATCTAGCTTCACATAAAGCCTTGACCGATACGTGGCTACCGTGGGTCTTCCCCGCGGGTGGAGCTTATGCGTCATACTCCGTGACCTTTCATGAGTTTACTAGAGAGAACCCTACTCTCATAGATTGCGCTGCTTGACAATCAGACTCATATAGGTGTGTTCTTCAAAAGATGTTCTGCAGGATAACATCTCTGCTTAAATAAGCCACTTAGAACACATTAAGATATACATCAACCTGCAATGCAGATTAGGAGAGTATTGCATCTTCATGGAGTGGTATTATTAATAGTAGGGATACTCTCCTCTCAGTTGACCAACAGCTTGTCTTCCACATCTAATTCACGGGATCTCCGATCACAAAGAATAGGTTACCGCTAGAACAACTCATATTGTGGGTCTCATACCCATCTCCCTCGATGCATTATCTATCACATTACGCGATAGACCCTTAGTAAAAGGATCTGCAAGATTTTTAGACGTTTGGATATAATCCAACGCAATAGATCCGGAGTTTTTTATTTTCCTGACAGACTTTAACCTTCTCTGAACGTGTCTTGATGACTTCATGTTATCCTTTGAGCTGCTCACTTTCGTGATCACAGTTTGATTGTCGCAGTTCATAAGGACACCCGGTACAGGTTTCTCAACAACCGACAAGTCGTTCAAGAGCCGGCGAAGCCAATATGCTTCAACCGTAGATGTATCTAGTCTTTGTGAGTTCTGCTTCCATTGTTGACCTCGTTAAGATGGTCTGCTTGCAAGACTTCCAAGAAACAACGCCACCTCCATGAGTGAATACATATCCGCTCGTGGCCTTTATCTCATCGATCTCGAGATCCAGTTTGAGTCACTATACCCTTCAAGCACCTTTGGGTGCCAGTGTAGTGAATTCCATAATTTGCAGTGCCTTTCAAATAACGCAAAACTCTCTCTAGAGCTTTCCAACGCACATCTCCTGGTTTTGAGACAAACCGACTCAGTTTGCTAACAACAAAAGAGATGTCAGGTCTTGTAGCACTGGCTAAGTACATAAGCGAGCCAATAATCTGAGAATACTTCAATTGATCTCTAGCAATTCTTCAATTCTTTCGAAACAGCTGATGAGGACATCAATACCATTGTTACACCCATAGCCCCTACTATTACATATAATGGACCAATTACCAGAGCTCGCGCACGCCAATTAAATTACCAGGTACTTCCGTTTCTTGGTAATGATTCTAATGTTCATGAGAATATGATGCTGCCTAAATTGGATACATTTGTTTTGCTTACAAATGAAGGGCCTAGCTTGGAGAAGGATGAACATTGGAGCAAGAACAAGCATGGAGTTGATGGCATGCGCAAAGGGAACAAGAAGGGAGTTACAAGTGATGATTTCAGGACTTTGAAGCCACCACAAGGAGTGAATGAAGCCTTGGACGAAATATACAAGATGCCACTTCATAAATTTCGTCCAGAGGCTATTCTAGGTGTTGCGTCACCTTATTATTGGGCCAGGCCCATGTAATTTCGAAATACATAAGTATAGGCTGTTTTTAGAGTCCGTATGTGTGGGGAAACACGAGATAGGGTTGGTTTCGGACCCCTTCCCCAAGGGCCACGAAATTCCCCCCTCTCCCTCCATATATACAGCCCTTGGGGCACCGTTTAGACTTTGGGTTTTGTTTAGATTAAAAGTTCGCCATAGCTGCAACTTCACAGCATTTCGCTTGTGTTCAACGACTGCATTAAAGCGTCATAGAACCCCACCTTGATCAATAAAGCTTTCATCTTATATTCACAATATCCAGATTGCAATCTCGCTTTCTTGCTTGTTCTTCGTTTGCTCGCAGGAAACAGACCCTCGTGGTCAGGTTGATCGTGCTCCGGCGTGGTCGATAACCTCTCGGAGTTGGTTTAGGGATTGCTAAGGCGCGACGTCCTCGCACGTTCGTAGTCGGATCGTCAAAGTCGATTTTCCACCAAAGCGATATCCACCATCTCATCGAAAGACGGGACACCTTTGCCTCTATCAAGTGGTATCAGATTTCCAGGTTGCTCGGTGAGATTTTACAGTTTTTCATAGTTTAGATCGAGTCTGTTCTTCATACCTATAGTCCACGAAAAAGCCAAAACAATTAGGGTTAGTTCATCCCATCCGAACCAATCGAGCCTTTGCATAATCTTTTCTGTATTTGCTTTGTTGAATTTGCGGTTGCATCGTCGTGTCAAGTTGCTGGTCTTAGCGTCTACTCCTTTAGAGTTTCGAGTTCTGTTCACAGGTTGTCACGTCACCGCTGCCATATTCCGCCACCACATATTGACCGTCAATCCGAGTCCATATACGCCAACATATATCCGCCACCAGTCCGAGTTCCACCAAATTCATCTCCGCCACCAGTCCGAGTTCCACCAGTTTCATCTCCGCCACCAGTCCTATTCCGTGTCCAGTTTTTGTTACTCTGTTTTGGATTTCCAGATCACGCCATACTCCGAGTCGTGACAGAGAAGGACTCCCCAACTTCCGTGCTACCCGCAGTAGAAAAATAGTTCCAGTTTCAAAAAAAAAACTAAGTCTGGAAAATTCTGGCTAGGCAGTTTTTAGGCCATTTGTAGACTTTTTTGAAAAAAAATTGTTGCAGAGCAAAAAAAAAAGAGGAAAAAAGTGCAAAAAAAAGTGAAAAAAAGAGAAAAAAAATTCAGAGTGTGCTCCTCCCTTGTTTACGCAGTAGCCCGTGATTTTGTTGGTGTTCTAGGCTCGCGTCTCTAGTACGGTCTAGCCTAGGACCAAAGACAAGACTGGCCATTGAGTGTTTATTCAACTTTGCATCTCTGAATTGATTATTGCTGACCCTTTTTGTTACCATATTATAAGCCTTCCCAGCTCCATATACATCTAAGTCGTGCGTTTGACTCTCCCTGGTAATCGCTCTATCCAAGCTTTGAGAGTTTTGACTACAACGGTTGCCGATCACCGCTTCTTCTTTGGGTAAGAACTGGTAAGAATTTGAGATTTGCTTGACGGTTTTGTGACACCCACCACCACCTCTTGTTAGTAGTCTGTAGGATCATATTCTTGTGTGTTTCTATTGCTGCTAACCATGCCAGGATCACAAGCCGACGAGACTGACTGGGAGAACATGACGAATAAGGAGTTGCATGATAAATTTCAGCAAATGATGAGTGGACAGGTGCAAGATGTGCTAAACAGATTTGAAGAGGCCATGGAGAAGATAGATGGCATGGAGAAGACGTTTGGAACAAAGCTCGATAACAAGTTTAATGAATTGCTCGTGCGTCTTCCACCACCACCACCGGCTGCACCTAACGCACCTCTACAACAACAACAACAACTACTACTACTACCTCCACGTCGCGAAACAGCCCTCCACCGAGCGAGCCGTGTCCCTCTTGCGCTTGGCCAAACTGTTGGTGTCAGCCGTTGATACTTCTGTGGCTCCTGCTGCTGATGCGGAGGAGGATGATTATGTGGGAGATTACGAGGATGAATTTGATCAAAATCAGAACTACGTGCAACCACCAGCACCACAACCACGAGGTCGTCCACATGCAAATAATCGCAATGGTAGGGCCCCCCTCAGGTACGAGATCATGACCATCTCCCTAAACCGAAATTGAATATTCCACCATTTGAGGGTAGATATGTTCTGATATATATCTTACTTGGGAGTTAGAAACTGAACAACGATTTACATGTTTACAATATCCCGAGGAGAGACGTGTTCCCGCCATTGTTTGTGCTTTCACTAGCTTTATGCGTGTGTTTGGTGGTCTGAACATTGTAGATTATATCCTGTTCCAGCTACTTGGGCTGCTTTGAAAACTGCTATGCGTACTCGTTGGGTTCCACCATATTATCAACGTGAATTACTTCAAAAATTGCAGCGCTTAAGACAAGGAAAAAATTCGGTAGAAGAATATTATCGTGAATTACAAACTGGCTTGATTAGATGTGGTATTGTTGAGGAGAATGGAGCTATGCTTGCACGCTTTTCGGGTGGATTAAATAGAGAGATTCAGACCATTCTAGACTATAAGGATTATAATAATATCACTCGTTTATTCCATCTTGCTTCTAAAGCTGAACGTGAAGTGCGTGATCGACGTGCATTGGCGCCAACTAACTTTTCTCGCAGGTCGACCTTCATCATGGACACCACGTGCATCATCTACTTCCACCGCACCATCACCTCCTTCAGTGCCACCTCCAACTGTGATACAAGAAAGCGTACACAACCACCACTATCTGCCAAGAGCACACCTGCCGGCTCGCACAGAGTTCTTCTTCTTCCATGGCATCAACAGGGCACACAAGTGATATTATTTGTCGTCGTTGTAAGGGAAGAGGACATTTTGCGAGAGAATGCAAATCTCAGCGTGTGATGATTGCTACCGAGGATGGTGGGTATGAGTCCGCTAGTGACTATGATGAGGAGACTTTGGCTCTTATTACACATGAAGAACACGGTGGAGATGATTACGATCATGAGACGCAATACATGGCTGTCAAGATGCTGACAGGTATGAATGTTTAGTTGCTCAACGTGTTTTGAGTGTGCAGGTTACACAAGCTGAGCAAAATCAGAGGCATAATTTGTTCCATACAAAGGGAGTTGTGAAGGAACGTTCTATTCGCATCATCATAGATGGAGGGAGCTGCAACAACTTGGCTAGCATGGAGATTGTGGAGAAGCTATCTCTCACCACAAGACCACATCCACATCCTTACTACATCCAATGGTTAAACAACAGCGGCAAGGTTAAGGTAACACATACTGTTTGTGTGCACTTTAGTATCTCTACATATGCTGATTATGTTGATTGTGATGTGGTACCTATGCAAGCATGTTCCTTATTACTTGGTAGACCATGGCAATTTGATAAAATTCTGTACACCATGGTAGAAACAATCAGTATACTCTTGTTCATAAGGATAAAAATATTACTTTGCTTCCTATGACTCCTGATTCCATTTTGAAAGATGATATTAATAGAGCTAATAAAGCAAAACAGGAGAAAAATAAGAGTGAAAATCAGATTGTGGCAAATGAATTTGAGCAACAAATGAAGCCTAATAATAAACCATCTACTGTTGCTTCTGAAATTAAATTGAAAAATGCATGTTTACTTGCCACCAAATCTGATATTGATGAGCTAGATTTTAGCAAATCTATGCGCTATGCTTTTGTGTGCAAAGAGGCATTATTTTCATTCGAGGACGTGCCTTCCTCTTTGCCCCTCGCTGTCACTAACATTTTGCAGAGTTCGCCGACGTCTTCCCACAAGACGTGCCACCGGATTACCACCTATTCGAGGGATTGAGCATCAAATTGACTTAATTCCCGGTGCATCGCTACCCAACCGTGCACCATACCGTACCAATCCAGAGGAGACGAAGGAGATTATGCGTCAAGTACAAGAGCTTCTCGACAAAGGTTATATACGCGAATCCCTTAGTCCTTGTGTTGTTCCTATTATTCTAGTGCCGAAAAAGGATGGTACATCGCGTATGTGTGTTGATTGTAGAGGCATTAATAATATTACTATTCATTATCGTCATCCTATTCCTGGGCTAGATGATATGCTTGATGAATTGAGTGGCTCTACAATTTTCTCCAAAGTTGATTTGCATAGTGGATACCATCAAATTCGTATGGAATTGGGGGATGAATGGAAAACAGCATTTAAAACTAAGTTTGGATTATATGAGTGGTTAGTCATGCCTTTTGGGTTAACTAATGCACCTAGTACTTTCATGAGATTAATGAACGAAGTTTTACGTGCTTTCATTGGACGATTTGTGGTAGTTTACCTTGGTGACATATTGATTTATAGCAGATCTTTGGAGGAACATTTGGAACATTTACGTGCTGTTTTTCTTGCTCTACATGATGCACTTTTGTTTGGTAACCTTGGGAAGTGCACCTTTTGCACCGACCGAGTGTCTTTTCTTGGCTATGTTGTTACTCCACAGGGAATTGAAGTTGATAAAGCCAAGATTGAAGCTATTGAGAGTTGGCCGCAGCCCAAAACGGTCACACAAGTGAGGAGTTTTCTTGGCCTTGCTGGATTCTATAGGCGTTTTGTGAGAGATTTCAGCACCATTGCTGCACCTCTCAATGAGCTTACAAAGAAGGATGTGCCTTTTGTTTGGGGTACCGCATGGGAAGAAGCCTTCACGGTATTGAAAGATAAGTTGACACATGCTACTTTACTCCAACTTCCTGATTTTAATAAGACTTTTGAGCTTGAATGTGATGCTAGTGGAATTGGATTAGGAGGTGTGTTATTACAAGATGGCAAACCTGTTGCATACTTTTCTTAAAAATTGAGTGGGCCTAGTCTGAATTATTCTACTTATGATAAAGAATTATATGCTCTTGTTCGGACTTTAGAGACATGGCAACATTATTTATGGCCCAAAGAATTTGTTATACATTCTGATCATGAATCTTTGAAACATACTAAAAGTCAAGCTAAACTGAATCGTAGACATGCTAAATGGGTTGAATTCATTGAGACTTTCCCTTATGTTATTAAACACAAGAAGGGTAAAGAAAATGTTATTGTCGATGCATTGTCTCGTCTCTATAATATGCTTTCACAACTTGACTATAAAATATTTGGTTTGGAGACCATCAAAGATCAATATGTGCATGATGCTGATTTTAATGGTGTATTGCAGAATTGAAAAGAAGGGAGACCATGGAACAAGTTAAATGCGTTAATGATGGATTTGTGTTTCGTGCTAACAAGCTATGCATTCCAGCTAGCTCTATTCGTCTTTTGTTGTTGCAGGAGGCGCATGGAGGGGGATTAATGGGACACTTTGGCGTGAAGAAGACGGAAGACGTACTTGCTACACATTTCTTTTGGACAAAGATGAGACGAGATGTTGAGCGTTTTATTGCTCGCTGCACTACATGTCAAAAAGCTAAGTCACGACTCAATCCTCATGGTTTATATATGCCTTCGCTTTGTACCTAGTGTTCCTTGGGAGGATATATCTATGGACTTTGTTTTAGGTTTACCTCGAACAAAGAAGGGGAGGGATAGCATATTTGTTGTCGTGGATAGGTTCTAAAAAATGGCACACTTTATACCATGTCATAAAAGCGATGATGCCGTTAATGTTGCTGATTTGTTCTTTCGTGAAATTATTCGCTTGCATGGTGTGCCCAATACTATTGTTTCAGATCGTGATACTAAATTTCTTAGCCACTTTTGGAGATGTTTATGGGCTAAGTTGGGGACTAAACTGCTTTTTAGTACTACTTGTCACCCCAAACTGATGGACAAACTGACGTAGTCAATAGAACATTGTCTACTATGCTTAGGGCTGTTTTGAAGAATAATAAGAAAATGTGAGAAGAATGCTTGACTCATATTGAATTTGCTTATAATCATTCATTGCATTCTACTACTAAGATGTGCCCTTTTGAAATTGTGTATGGTTTCCTCCCTCGTGCACCCATTGATTTGTTACCTCTTCCATCTTCGGAGAAGGTTAATTTTGATGCTAAAGAACGTGCTGAATTGATTTTAAAAATGCATGAGTTAACTAAGGAAAACATTGAGCGTATGAATGCTAAATATAAACTTAGTGGAGATAAGGGTAGAAAACATGTTGTGTTTGCACCTGGAGATCTTGTTTGGTTACATTTGTGTAAGGATAGGTTTCCTAATTTGCGCAAATCAAAGCTAATGCCACGTCTTTGATGGTCCATTTAAGGTGTTAGAGAAAATAAATGATAATGCATATAAACTTGAGCTGCCTGCAGATTTTGGGGTTAGTCCCACTTTTAACATTGCAGATTTGAAGCCTTATTTGGGTGAGGAAGATGAGCTTCCGTCGAGGACGACTTCATTTCAAGAAGCGGAGGATGATGAGGACATCAATACCATTGTTACACCCATAGCCCCTACTATTACATATAATGGACCAATTACTAGAGCTCACAAGACGCCAATTAAATTACCAGGTACTTTCGTTTCTTGGTAATGATTCTAATATTCATGAGAATATGATGTTGCCTAAATTGGATACATTTGTTTTGCTTATAAATGAAGGGCCTAGCTTGGAAAAGGATGAACATTGGAGCAAGAACAAGCATGGAGTTGATGGCATGCGCAAGGGGAACAAGAACGGAGTTACAAGTGATGATTTCAGGACTTTGAAGCCACCATAAGGAGTGAATGAAGCCTTGGACGAAATATACAAGATGCCACTTCATAAGTTTCGATCAGAGGCTATTCTAGGTGTCACGTCACCTTATTATTGGGCCAGGCCCATGTAATTTTGAAATACATAAGTATAAGCTGTTTTTAGAGTCGTATGTGTGGGGAAACAAGAGATAGGGTTGGTTTCGGACCCCTTCCCCAAGGGCCACGAAATTCCCCCCTCTTCCTCCATATTACAACCCTTGGGGCACCGTTTAGACTTTGGGTTTTGTTTAGATTAAAAGTTCGCCATAGCTGCAACTTCGCGTACTTCGTTTGTGTTCAACGACCAGACAAAGGCGTCACATAACCCCACCTTGATCAATAAAGCTTTCATCTTATATTCACAATATCCAGATTGCAATCTCAGTTTCTTGCTTGTTCTTCGTTTGCTCGCAGGAAACAGACCCTCGTGGTCAGGTTGATCGTGCTCCGGCGTGGCCGATAACCTCTCGGAGTTGGTTTAGCGATTGCTAAGGCGCGACGTCCTCGCACGTTCGTAGTCGGATCGTCAAAGGTGATTTTCCACCAAAGCGATATCCATCATCTCATCGAAAGACGGGACACCTTTGCCTCTATCAGCAGCACGCTAGCATCATATGGTGTTGGAGAGGGCTTGCAGTCACTATAGCCAAAGCGACTCAAGATCTTTTCCACACAGTGAGATTGAAGTAATGTAATCCCACCATCATCATCTCTCAACAACTTGATGTTCAGAATGACATCAGCCACTCCTAAATCCTTCATCTTAAAACAGCGAGATAGAAAATCCTTGACCTCCTTAATAACATTCAGATTTGTTCCAAAATCAGTATGTCATCAACATACAAGCAACGCATAACTCCCTCGCCCCACCATGGAGATAGTACACACATTTGTCGCCTTCTGCTCACAACAAAGCTGCAGATGTTAAAGTTCTTTCGAACTTCTCATGCCACTGTTTGGGTGCTTGCTTGAGTCCATACAAAGACTTCAACAACTTGCACACTTTCCTGACCATCTATTACAAACCCATCTGGTTGTTCCATATAAATTTCCTCATCCAACTCTCCATTTAGAAAAGCAATCTTAACATCCATCTGGTGAACGAGAAGACCATGTGAGGCAGCTAGTGAAAGTAGAACTCGAATAGCTGCCCCAATATAGACTAAATTCCAGCATTAACTCCACGGGAAGGCAATGATTTAATTAGTGCATCTTGATTGCCTTCCTACTTAAATAAAACTGGCGATCACCCGCAAAATAAAAAAACAAAAGCGGAGATGCAGATCTAAAAAAAGCAAGATGCACGCGGGTATAATTATTGTGGCTGATTGCTTTCCTATTTAAAAAGCGGGCATATATATGCATATCACGAAATTAATTACTAGGAAATCTAACATTAAATTATTTTATTTTATATTTGAACTTTCCATTATTAATCTGACTTTTTAGACAATATCAAGCGTTTTAATTGTACAATTTTGAACAAAAATTTGTAAGTTCCACAATTTTCTTCTTTGGTTCCTGATTTTAGCTAATTTTCCTTTTTTGCCTTTTAGTGAAACTCTGGCAGACATGGGGACAATTACATTATGTTTACACCATCAGAAAAACAATCATTAGAGAGGAAAGTAATTTTTTTTGGCGGGGTGAGTAACCATATTTGTGACTTTTTAAGATATGGAGTGCACTAGATTTTTTTCAAAATTATTACCTTGCTCTATCGATATTCATATAGAATTTGTCACAGTTGGACAAAAGAAGAGATGCTTTGTCAAAGTTGACTAGAAGAAGGTGCGCGCCGAGCAAGTTGGTGAAATGAACAAGATCTAATAGTTCTCACTAAATCTGATTCCACGCCAAAAAGTTTTTCCGTTGCAACGCACGGGTATGTGTGCTAGTTCCTTCCTATGTCTGATTTTTGAAACATGTCAGGCTTTTAGAGCTGAGGCATTTTTCTTGAACTGAACTGAGGCATTTCTGAGCAAAGCTTATCGTTCCTCCCGAGAAGAAAAAAGAAACGAAATACTCACGCCCACCACGGTTTTCAGAGCCAGAGATGCCCGCGCCCACCACGAGCAGCATGGTACAGTTCGTTTCCGTGGCCCGCCCACTCTTTCACCACCGGGCACCAGCGTCGATCGCCTCGCCGGCGTGCGCGAACAAAAGCTGCCGCGCGCGCGCGCTCCCGCGTGCTGGAGCTGGGACGCCACCCTGTTTTGCTCGCCCGTTTGCACCACCTTCGTAGACTGAGCTTCCACCCCCACCCACCCACCCACCACCCATGGTTAACTTCATTTCATCCTCGGCTCGCGGGTGAATTCCCTGGGTCGACGGACGCCATTCTCCATGAAAACGACTCGCCAGCCGCACGCAGTCTGCACATTTGCCCCCTAAACAAATCATTTTAGTCAGTCAGAGACAGGCGACAAATGGGAAATGGTGGCACGTCGATGCGTCAGGATAATGTGCACATGGGACGAGCTTCCTTCACTCCCTCCCTGCCCTGCCTTGGATGCTGGATCTCATCCTCATCATCCATAACCAAATGAGAAATTCGGCCATGCCCATGCATGCATGGACTCGTTCAACGAAACTAGTACGACCAAATACAGTTCCAGGTCCACTAGCCCAGCCCAGTCCATTCCGGCGTCTCGCCACCAAGCCTAGCCGCCACTTCCCCGCCTCCCCGTGCCGCGCTGTCCCCGTGTGCATATGATCCCGACACCCCAACAGCGAGGGCACGCAGACGGTGCTATAAAGGCCACCCTTCCTCGCCATTGCCACCGTCTCACCCACGTCGCCGTCTATGCCAGCCCTCAACATGGCGCGTTCCACTCGTCTCGTCGCTTCCACCGCCACGGCTGTCCTCCTCCTCCTCCTCCTCCTGTCGGCGTGCTCGTGCCGCGCGGCCGGCACCAGCCCGAGCGCCGTGGTGCTGCCGGTGAGGAAGGACGGCGCGACGGGGCAGTACCTGACGGGCTTCCGGCAGCGCACGCCGCAGGTGCCGGTGACGGCCGTGCTCGACCTCGGGGGCGGCTCGCTCTGGGTGGACTGCGACGCCGGGTACGTGTCCTCGTCCTACGCGCGCGTGCCGTGCGCGTCCAAGCTCTGCCGCCTCGCCAAGACCGGCGCCTGCGCCACCAGCTGCGTCGGCAAGCCGTCCCCGGGGTGCCTCAACGACACCTGCGGCGGGTTCCCGGAGAACACCGTCACGCGCGTCAGCACCGGCGGCAACCTCATCACCGACGTGCTGTCGGTGCCCACCACCTTCCGCCCGGCGCCGGGGCCGCTCGCCACCGCGCCGGCGTTTCTGTTCACGTGCGGGGCCACGTTCCTGACCGAGGGCCTCGCCGCCGGCGCCACCGGCATGGCGTCGCTCAGCCGCGCCCGCTTCGCGCTCCCGACGCAGCTCGCCGCCACCTTCCGCTTCTCCCGCAAGTTCGCGCTCTGCCTCACGTCGACCTCCGCGGCCGGGGCCGTCGTCTTCGGCGACGCACCCTACGCGTTCCAGCCCGGGGTGGACCTCTCCAAGTCGCTCCTCTACACCCCGCTGCTCGTCAACAACGTGAGCACCGCCGGCGTCTCCGGCGCGAAGGACAAGTCGAGCGAGTACTTCATCGGCGTGACGGCCATCAAGGTGAACGGGCGCGCCGTGCCGCTGAACGCCTCGCTGCTGGCCATCGACAGGCAGGGCGGCGGCGGCACCAAGCTCAGCACGGTGGCGCCCTACACCGTGCTGGAGACCTCCATCCACAAGGCGGTCACGGACGCGTTCGCGGCGGAGACGGCCATGATCCCCCGCGTGCGGGCCGTGGCGCCGTTCAGGCTCTGCTACGACGGGAGCAAGGTGGGGAGCACGCGCGTGGGCCCGGCCGTGCCGACGGTGGAGCTGGTGCTGCAGAGCGAGGCCGCGTCGTGGGTGGTGTTCGGGGCCAACTCGATGGTGGCTGCCAAGGGCGGCGCGCTGTGCCTCGGCGTGGTGGACGGCGGCGCGGCCCCGCGGACGTCGGTGGTGGTCGGGGGCCACATGATGGAGGACAACCTGCTGGAGTTCGATCTGCAGCGGTCGCGGCTCGGGTTCAGCTCCTCCCTGCTGTTCCGGCAGACGACCTGCAACAGCTTCCGCCTTGGGTAGAAACAAATGGCATCCGGATGGGGTTGCAGAAGATGATCTGGGTGCTCGCGTTGTTCACTCTGCAATCGAAATGTGTTTGTGTCTTTACCGTTGGGTTTTGTTTCGGCTGTTCGAATAATCAGTAGGAGATCGAACTATTTCCCTATCAGAGCAAGGGTTGTTTCTGCGTTTACATATCGATAGGCATAAGCCCAGTTTCAGTTATGCACTCGTAGTAGCTGACTCGATATGACCATGAAAATGGCAGGCATTGTAGATAGACCAGATGTTTAAGTGCCCTTTGTCGAAAAAATGAAATGAGCAGTGTCAATGTGCCACTACATAAGATAAAACGGATCAAATAAGGTTACATAATTTCAAGAACATCGAACGTTCTGAACATTCATAAAGATCCATGATGCACATTCACATATGCCAGGCCCGTGTTAGATCCGTGTTCTTGTACAACAAAAGGCCAAGTTTCGAGACTAAAAACTCTCTGGTTCTTGCTCTATCCTGTCCTCGATCAGGTACAACATTAACATACAGACCAAGATACTCGTTCGGCGATCCGGAACAAGAGAAGTTTAGTGTTGTGTCTGATAAGGCATGCAACAATTCCGGTTCTGGACTAGCTTACCCTTCTATATTTTCAACATAACTGAAAGTTTGAAGTCTGAAGCAGTTGATAGTACAATGCAAACCGAAAGGAAATCCATCAAACTTCAAGGGCAAAGATCATTGTTTCAGGAATAGGGGTGTCTAGAATAGACCTTGCCACAAATAGGGGTCCGAGTGCGGCTAATCTGCACCCGGGCTCAGCTGCACCCGGGCTTAGAAAAAATTCAAAAAAAAATACTAGAAAAATTCAAAAAATTCCAATTTTTTTGTGGTGGTAGATAATTTGGCGTGAGGTGCCCAAATTCAACTCATTTGAGCATCTTAGCAGCTCTCGGCAAAAAAGACAAAATCAGGGTCTGTAAAAATGTGTACTGTTGACGCATTGTTTTGACCGCGATTTGTCTTTTTTGCCGAGAGCTACTCAGATGTCCAAATAAGTTGAATTTTGGGGCACCTCACGCCACAAATTATCTACCACCATAAAAAATTTGGAAGTTTTTGAATTTTTCTAGTATTTTTTTTGAATTTTTTGCTGAGAGGGAGCAGATGAGCCCGGGCACCGTTTTGAGTTTTCGGTGTCCATGCCTCTCTAGGATAGACCTTACCATATGTAATATTCCTGGACGTGAACAGATCCGCATTTCTTAGACCAAATAGCAAGTTCATCCCACCCACATCTGTTTGTAAACATCAGCACTACATCTAGGGAGAGGAAATAGCAAGTGCAAGTTCTCTACTCTGGACAACACGACAGCATTATTTATTTGATAGAACCAGAGACTTCAGATGAGTAGTGGAAAGAGTAAGATGTAAAGATCAACACAGGAGGGTTCGTTCCATTGTGATGTTTGTCATGCACAAAGTTATCGGGATAATCAATCTAAAAAGCATAAATAGTTAAAAGAACTGGTTGAACATACAAGATCAAGAAACTTCGGTACTCCCTCCGATCCGAATTAAATGACGCAGCCTCGATGTAATGTCCATTTTAAATTGTATAGAGGCTGTGTCAATTAATTTGGATCAAAGGGAGTAACAACAAACCATCTAATATGTTTCTATATTTTAATAGGCTGCATGATGCAAAATGACAGATGGTAAACTACAAATGTAGTTGGTGCTCAGTAACATGGGCTACCAATAGGGCAAAACTGTCCTCGGAAGTACAGTTAGAATCATGAATCATGCCTTGATCTTTAACATTGGCACTAGAAACATAAGCCTAATCTAGAATTATATCATTCTAGAAGACCAGCCTATTTGAATCCTTCAAATTTGATCTTACCCTGATATGCCTTAACAACATCTGGCACATCATCAGCATGCCTCAACACATACCTGGTCTCGAAATTCCTGGAACTGCCAAGCAATGCCTGAAGCAATTGTGATGTTTGTCATGCACAGAGTTATCGGAATAATCAATCTAAAATCATAAACGGTTAAAAGAACTGGTTCAACATACTAGATCAACTGATCAAGAAACTCTGATAACAACAAACCATTTACTATGTTTCTACTCCCTCCGTTTCTAAATAAAAAGCTTTTTAGAGATTCGAATATGGACTACATACGGAGCAAAATGAGTGAATCTACACATTAAAATATGTCTACATACATCCGTATGTAGTTCTTATTGAAATCTCTAAAAGGGCTTATATTTAGAAATAGAGGGGGCAGATTTTAATAGGCCGCAGGACGCAATACTCGGTAACATGGGCTACCAATAGGGCAAAACTGTCCCTGAAGCACTGTTAGAGTCATGGATCATGACTTGATCTTTAACATTGGCACTAGAAACATAAGCCTAATCTAGAATTATACCAATCTAGTAGAAGACCGGCTATTTGAATCCTTAAAATCTGATCTTACCCTCATATGCCTTAAAAACATCTGGCACATCATCAGCGTGCCTCAACACAAATCTGGTCGAGAAATTCCCGGAACTGCCAAGCAATGCCTGAAGCAATTTGATACTATCCCTCTGAATCCTCCCCTCCCTCATCAACACACTCAACACGGCGCACCTCGGCAGGATGCACTTCTCCAAGCTATAGCCTAGAACCACCGGCCGCGCGATTACATCACGTATGCCAACCTTCAGCTCGTCCAGCAGGAACCGGACCTTCTTGTTTATGCTCTCATCTGTGAATAGGAATATCGTGGGCTGCTTCTTGAAGGCCTCCAGCACCTCACCCTCTGACAGCCCGAAGCTCTGGTAAAATGCCAGTTTCCGCAGCCATGACTCCCTCTTCAGACTGGACATCGCACGGAAGCAGTAGAGGAAGCGCGGGTCCAAGATGGACATGCCCATCGCCTTGAGTTCCTCGAAGATTTCGCCGATGCGATACGGTGACGACATGAGCACGCCCAACTGGATGACGAGGAGCTTCGAAATGTCGGCCTCTCCGAGGCCGCCGCGGCGGAGGGCTTCCACGGCGGGGCGCATGTTGTTGTCGAGGTCCACAGCCAGGGCGCGGGGGACGCGGTGAAAAGCGAGGCGGAGGTCGTCGTCGCTGCCGATGATCCCGCGGAGGAACTGGATGGCGGGTATGAGGTGCTTGTCGAGGCTGCGTGCGAGGAGCAAAGGGTGGGTTGCGAGCTTGTGGGTCTCGAAGCCTAGTGAGGCGAAATAGTCGAGCTTGGGGCGGAGGATCCGCTCGGGGTCAGCGACGAGGAGAACCGGGGCGCTGCGCAACGTCCGGACGATGTCCGCGTCGGTGAAGCCATAGATCTTGAGGAGGGCGCGCACAGCGTCGGCCTTGTCGGTGGAGCGGATGCGGAGGTGTTGAGAGGTGGTGGCCGCGCCAGCGGCGGCGGGGGAGAGGCCGCAGGAGATGAGGTAGGAAACGGTGTCGGGGCAGGGCTCTGAGATCGGGACTTCGGTGACGGCGGGCGAGGAGTAGCAGTGGGCGAGAGGGATGGTGCCAGGGATGAACTCGAGGGGGTTTGTCCTGCCGCCACCGGCAGCGATTTGATGGATTCGGAGGGTGAGCCGCCGCCGGCAGATGGAGGCGAACATGATGGATGGGGCGGACTAGTGTGGGGGGACAGGGGCGGCCTCCGGGGGACGAGTTAAAATCACACAGCCACCACGTTGTGTCACGATAAAACACTATTTACTAGTGACATTTTGCATTGAACCAAAATCTTGACAGCGACAAAAACACCGCGTCATTTTTTGAGCACATTTTGACATGACTGATCCCTGCAGGCCGACAACAGCGACGGCACGTCGTTAACCGCGGATCAGAAGCGCGCGAGTCACGCCAGTCGGACATACGTTGTTGGGTTTGTTCGTTCCGTAGCATTGTCCTACCGGGTCGTTCGCTAAGTAGCAGATCGCCGCTGGTCGTGGTGGCCGTTCGCTACTTAAGGTGTCACCCATTCGGTTTCCCATGTCTCTAGAAAACCACCGCCGTCGTCCTCCCACCGCATTCACGAGCCACCACGTCGCACGGAAAACCACCTCGCCTCCAACCTCTCTCCTATTGCCTCTCTCATCTCACCTCTCACTGCCACCGCCGATGGCGAGTCCAACCACGGTTGGGAGAGGGCTTTTTAGGATGGGTCGACAATGATCCAACGAAGAAAGCAATCAGCCGGGAGCTCGCCTAGCGGTTCAAGAGCGCCCCCGCTCTCGTCAACCACGCCAGAGGCCTCGTGCCGGCGTTCACGAATGGCGAGAGGAAACACGTCTTCCTCGAGGGCAAGGGCGTGCCGGCAGTTGCCATCATCGTCTTGTGCATGTTGGAGTCCATCTTTGACGATGTTTGGTAGTGGAATCGGTGGATCATGTATCGCCCTTTGAAATGCAGGCGTGGTGGTCAAGGTCGCCGTGCCAGATCGTGTTGACCCCGAGTACCAAGTCCCCGTCCATAATCCCCATGCTGATGTGCCTGTCATTTCCATCGACGAGGAGGATGAGCCAGAGGTGCAGGTCATGGCTCGCCCACGCGTCACACGGGCTGTCGTCGAAGGAGTGAAGGAGAAGCTAATTGATGTTGAGATTTTGGCCGACGTGGATGTCTAGGCGAAGATGGGGGACGAGGACGAGGAGGAGGCACAACCGTTGGTGAAGAAGCAGAAGAAAGGGAAGAAGAAGAAGGAGGAGGCATAGCCGGCGATGAAGAAGCATAAGAAGAGAAAAAGGAGGAGGCATATTCGGTGGTGAAGAAGTAGAAGAAGAAAGAGAAGAAGAAGCCTCCGCGTCGCTTTGCTCGCCTCATTGTTGCGACGCGGCTGCCTCGCTATTCTACTCGCCTGACCACTGGTCACTGAAGATGATGTTGTTGTCGAGACTGAACTTGTTGCAGTTGTGTTGCTGCCAATACTAAGTTGGTTGCATTCTAGTACTTTAGTAGCAGTGATAAGTTTGGACTATCTATAGTTGGCCGCTGCTTGCTTTTGGAACTCATGTGCTATGGTAAGTAATTGTATTTGGCAGCATGTCGTTTGTCAATTTGAATTTGCTGGTTTCTATATTTGGCAGCATCTCGTTTCTACTTCTCAGTACTTTATTTTGTCAGCTATTCAAAGTTGAGAAAAAAATGGTATATCTGTGTGTCCAAATGTGGAAGCAACTATGTTTGTTAGATTGACATATTGCAGCTAGTATGTTGGCAGCAAGTATGTTTTGGGAGGCATCGCTGATTTGTTGTCGCTCCTCTCCTGCATGGATCCAGCCAACTCGACCTCTCTGGGGGAAACCCTTGATCTGTGATTGAACGATGGCGATGCCTTGGTGTCGTATTCCCTCTTGGGGGCTTTGTCTTGGGAGCTCGACATTAGTGGGCGGGACCCGTGGATGGCAGCGGTTAGGGCGACCATGCTTATGTGGCAACAATGATGGTGGGAGCGATGTCGGCGACACAACAATGCTTGCGGTAGTCGGCTCTTCTCTGGCGTGTCTGCGATATTGTCTCGGTTTGTTTATTGCTGTGGAGTTGAAGTTGCAGCAGCGGGCGTTGTGGTATACGATGACCGGCTGCAGGTGGCCCGTTTGGTGATCTTCCGTGGTGCCAGTCGTGCCTGGTTTTGTCCTTCAGAGTTCTCCGTCAGATTCAGAGCTGCGTTGCTTGGCCGCATGTGGCTGAGCTTTGGCACAGATCTTGATGCAGCTTCACGCATCCGCTACGGTCTGGGTTGACTCGACGATCGCCTACGACAAAGTAGGAGTCATTTTCTCAGAGTGTAGGGATGGTGATGACGCCTCTAGGAGAGGAGTGACGACGATGATGTCTGCGTGCTGTCTCGCCGAGACCCTCTTTGGAGTGGTGTGCATGGGCTTTTTTATGTGTGTCACTTAGCGGTTGTGATGGTTTTCGCCGGCTTCTCCATAATTAACTCGACAATCTGGTTTTTGCATGGTTTCCCTAATTAACTAAGCAACTCTTTTCTTCTTATGAAAGCAGGATAACTGCCATTTCGAAAAAAGTATGTTTCCATCTTGTCAGCAAGTATATTTCCATTTTGGCAGCAAGTTTGCAAGTATGTTTTCATTTTGGATCATCACAAAGATAATTCATACAATACATAATTTATTGACTTCATAATTTTCATCCACAGACTCTCCATACAATAGCATAACACGTCTGGTTTGTTTTAAGCTAACACAACACCACATCACAGATCATCGCATAACAGAGTAGTAAATACTCTAGTCATCAACAGATCATCACATAACACATCACCACTTAGCACCACTAGTTGTCAGGTACTATCTCATCTTGTGTGTTGTCTTTCACTGCCTTTTGAAGGACCCTGATCATCAGCGGTAGTAGCTACTTTGGGGGCAGAGAAAGGCCTTGTCCTAGAGGTAGATTTTTAGGCAACCTGGTAGCTCCAGCCGTTGATCTAGTCACAAGAGATCTAGTTATGGTTGTTGCTACCATTGATCGAGTCGTTGGAGATCGAGGTGGAGACCTACTTGATAATGGAGCCCTTGCTACAAGACATGATGGGTCCCTTCCTGCAGCAGATGATGGAGCCACAGTTGTAGCGGTGATGGAGCCCTTGCTTCAGCACATGATGGTGGGGCAGTGCTTATAGGAGTTGCACTAACAAGTGCATTTGGTCCAGTCTTTCTTGTTGTACTTGTGGCTGTCTGGGCACTCTCTTGTGCTGACGATCCGGCCTCCTCACTACAGGAGCTCCTATTTTGCTGGATATGAAAACAAATTGTAAACATGTGAACTTAAGCAGTGTTGAAAAAAAAGCACAGGTGAAGTACCTTGTGTTTAATTTTCCTCATCTGAAAGATGGTGTAAGAGTGACACCAAAGTTAGTATCTACGGCCTTGCTCTTTGTAGTTACTACATGTTATGGTTGCCATCCTTGAGGTAACATTTGGTACAACAAACTCATCCTTGCCTTTCCTCCTTACAGTTTGCTGGCTTCTTTTCTTGCTCTTGAAAACAAGTGGATTAATGTCTTGTGAGGTGGTTTTGGGACATAGGTCAGGACCAGGGACATGATAGATGATGTGCATGTAGGCTTCTCTATATAGTGGTTTCTTGAAAAAAATCATGACAAAATCCTCAGGGTGGAGCTTAGATTTATTGATGGCTGCCACAACATGGTTGCAAGGCACATTATTCATATCCCACCTCCTACATCCACGGGTCCATGCCTCAAGGTTCACTTCACATATCTTTTCACCACTAGTAATTTGCCACAATATTGGGCTAGATTGTGCTGCTTTGCAAAACCTAGAATACTTTTTGGACTCCTCTAGCCTCTCTGCATAGGTAGGGGTTATCTCCCACCTAGTATCCTCTATTTGTTCCTGATCCCTTGATACTTGACCATCAACTTAGATCTTATTCCATCTATTATGGTTTTAATTGGCTTTGACCTAAACTCTAATATATACCTGTAGAAGACCTCACTAATGTTGTTGACAACTAAATCGGTCTTGCAATTCAAGTCCATTGCATGCCTAGCCCAAGTTTCTCTTAGGATTCTGGCCAACCATTTCCATGCTTCTTCGTCCTCATCTTTAAATTTAACCATTGCAACATCAAAGCCATGCTCCGTATATGAATAACTGGCCGTGTCCATATACTGCTTCAGTTCCTCAGCCCCAAATCCAGCTGCTTGAAAATTTGCATAGATATGCCTAAGGCAGTACCTATGTGGTGATTCTACCATTCTTAAGAAGTTACTCCCCACTTCTTCCTATTCTCTCGCCATGCACACTATCCACATCAGCATGTTGACATGTCAATGCTCTCTCAACATACAACCACCACATCAACACAAAAAAATCAACAGATCGTTAGGTTCCCATCTGAGTGGGTCATCAATATTGTTTTAAGCATTGATTCAATATGGCCCAATCATATGCAGTCCTCTGATCTCTAATTTGTTGCATGCATGGGATCTCATGGTCACCGAAGAGAGCGGCCCCTTCCTCTTCTACCTCCTATAACTCACCGGTCAATCAAGCGTTTTCCTCTTCCATGACTATTATTCGCTCGAGTCTCCTCTCTCCTGAGGCTGCATCTCTCTCAATCCATCAACTATCTCATTACGTCGCTCGAGCTGCCGGATGCCTCGTGGCGCAGCCGGCCTCCGATCTCACCTCCTTTTGTCGCCCCATGTAGCTTGCCACGGGCCAAGGATTGCAAAGCATCTACCACAGTCATCTCACTTCCAATCACAATCTCGATTGCGGTTCCCTTGCGGTGTTGATCGGGTGCCCCGAGCATCTTCAAGACAATCCATGAATTTGATTTGTACTGTGTTGGTACTCCTCCCCTGTCATGTCTGCTCCGTTACGGCGAAGCTAGCTCGGCACCACTGGAGGCTTGTTCGGTCGGTTCCAATGGATCGCACCGGTGTACAAGAGTTGCACATTGTAGCTCTCTTTATCTCCTAGACTAGATAGCAGTTTAAGCGAATCAATATGGCAATTTGGAGGCAAGGAGCAGGAGACTTCCTATAGTATCCTACATTCACCACCTTCATGCCCAAATAATCTGTCATATACTACACCGAGCCAATCTAGCCTATGAAGTGTACCCCCACATGGGTTTTGCGGAGATTTTCTTGCACTATCTGAACTAACCGTGTTATTTGTTAGTAGGTTTTTGATTGCCATGGAGGCTCTGATGGAGTGTACTACATCATAAAATAAGCCATGTGTTCTTTGAAGATTCAGAGTTCCCAGAAGCAATACAAGATGTTTTTTTTTCTTGAACTCTGTCACAAACTCAATCAACAAAGCTTTCTTATGTACAGACCTTGCACTTGCAAATGATTCCGTTATCAGCCAATTGTCGTGAACCACAACTCTTCATAGCTTTGATATTTGGTTGCAAATGTTGAGGATTGCCGAGCAAAGCAATTCTATGCACGAAAGGCATGGCTATGTATTTGTCTCGATCACAAGCCAACATATGAAGCGAGCGTCATGCTCTTTCACACACACACGCATGTATTTCTTTTTTGATTACATATTGGTTGATTGCTAATATATATCTTTGTTTTTCTCATTCCTTTCCACCAATTACAAACGTGTGCTAGCAGGATGCCCACAGAGAGATAATTTTGCATGCTTCACAAATAAACCTTTCCACTCCACTGTCTTCGTTGCTAGTTATTATGCATTGTACTATCTAAGGTGTCATTCCTTTCCTCTATGAATTTGGAACTATTCTTTTCTAACTGTATGCATGTTTGGAATTTACTCCATTGAATAGGTTAGTGTACAATTTCTCTTGCCAATAGGTTAAATAAAATTTGATTTTATCAGCTATTTTTCTTTGTTGATGCCTATTATTGATTCATGAAATGATTTTCGACTGTGGACAATAAGTTATTTCATGCAGTACATATTTTTGCTTCCTTTTTCTCTGTTAATCTTAATTTTCTTTGTAAAAGCCAAAGCAGATCAAGAAATTATAAGATGTGACCATTAAACTGTATCATTGGCAGGAAACAAATCGTTGAAAATTCAAAGCCGAAATATGTTTATACGTAGTTTGGTTATATGATCTCCATAAGACGGAAAATCAATTCGGCTCCCGGGTGCATTTGCACCCGGGCCCACGTTTTGATTTTTTTCAAATGTCAAAAAAATTGAGACAATTTTTTTGTCATCTTTTGTCACATACAAATGCGACCTGCAAATTTTGAGACAAAAATGTCAATCACTTTGTCTTGCGCAAAAAAAAAACAATTCAAAGACCAAATGTCACCCCAAATTTGTTTTTTTCACCGACGAAACACCGCTGCTCCGTTCCGCGTGAATTTTGTCAAGCATGTTTGCGACACTAACACGATCATCTACAATTGTTTTCAGAATTTTTTTAAAACATTTAATTTATTTTTTCAAGGTACTGTTCATCCGGGTGCAAATGCACCCGGGAGCCAAAACGCCTCCCCCCTCCATAAGATATATATGACTGTTGTATTAATTCCACTCCACATTTTTTTCATGTGTAGTTGCAACTCAAAGATAGTCATTTTGTTGGTATGCAACTTCAAAGTAATTGTGGTTGTTATTTTCATCGATTCCAACTAGCTTCCTTTTATAGATAACAAATCATTTTTACATTGATGCGGATATGTCTTCATATATGGAGTGGTAAAGATCAGGACAACCAAATTTGACCAAAACATATTTCAACGATTATAATTTTGCTTCCTTCACAAATAAACCTCTCCACTCCACTGCCTTTGTTGCGGTTATTATGCCTTATACTATCAAAGGTGTCATTCCTATCCTCACCGGAATTTGGAACTATTCTTTTCTGACTGTATGCATGTTTGGAATTTACTCCATTGAACAGGTTAGTGTACAATTTCTCTTGCCAACAGGTTAAATAAATTATGATTTTATCAACTATTTTTCTTTGTTGATGCCTATTATTGATTCATGAAATGATTTTCGGCTCTGGCCAATAAGTTATTTCATGCAATACATATCTTTGCTTCCTTTTCTCTGTTAATCTTAAATTCCTTTGTAAAATCTAGAGCAGATCAAGAAATTATAAGATGTGCCCATTAAATAGCATTGGTAGGAAAAAAATCGTTGATAATTCAAAGCCGAAACATGCTTTTACGTGGTTTGGTTATATTATCTCCATAAGATATATATGACTGTTGTATTAATTCCACTCCACATTTTTCGTCATGTGTAGTTTCAACTCAAAGATAGTCATTTTGTTGGTATGCAATTTCAAAGTAATTGTGCTTGTTATTTTCATGGATTCCAACTAGCTTCCTTTTATAGATAGCACACCAATTTTACACTGATGAGGATAGGTCTTCATAAATGGAGTGGTAAAGATCAGGACAACCAAATTTGATCAAAATATATTGCAGCCATTCCCGCTGCAACGCGTGGGGTATCATCTAGTTTGGGAAAATTTGACCAACAACATTTAGCAAGCCCTAAGGAAATAAATATGAATTTCTCAATTTGATAATAAAACAGTAAATGTATAAACATTTGCAAATGAGTAGAAAGTGTATGTTGTTCACTAACCTTCTACCTGTCAGATATGAAATTGTAAATGCCAAATTTATTGCTAGGATTTGTGTCTAAAACTGCCTGCAAATAGTCATTGCAATTCATCCAATTTGCAATAAACAATTATCCTATCTTTTAAATTCCTCCAATGATTAAAATTCCTCAACTGAACCACATGGAATTGTCTTAGTGCTCTTCTGAATTGGTACCCATATTCAAAACATAAGTGCTCACATATCTACTGATGAAGATTTTTGCTTTCTCACCATACCAAATCCTGTCTTCTTTCTTCTTAGGACTTCTTTTCCTCTTGCCACATAAAACTATATTCCTTTTAATAGCACCATCATAATCACTGTCATTAACATTAGAAGGGTTTCTCAATTCAACATTGGAAGGCACCCAGTCATGAAAAGGAATAATTTCTTCTTCATGGTGAGATCTGCTAGATGTCCCAACTCTCTGGGTTTATTCTTCTTTGGAGGAGAAGGCACATGCTCACAATCATCCTTTTCCTCTTCCTCCGATTGATAAAGCACATCCACATCTGTGTCTCCTTCATAGTGTACCAAGGATCATCTCTCTCTGCAACTTCAACTGCTCCAATGTATGAAGCAACTCAACATCTTCTTCATCAACACCAAATGGTCTAGGATCATAACCAAACTCAGGTGGCCAAATAAAATCAACACTGAAATCCCTTTCTTCTTCTCCATCTTCACTTTCATCCATGTCTTCTTCAGATCGCAACAGAAACTTGTCCTTACTCTCGATATTATTGCTCTATTGTGTGTTCAGAACCCCTTGGTTGTCAACTGCATATACAATAGGCTCCCCTATGGTACTGATGGGAGTGCACTTCTCGCATATTTGTGAAGCTCTATTCACATAAAATGGAGTTGGGACATCTCCTTTAAGCACAGTAAACTTAACACATTTGTTGTGCTCAAACTCTTTGAGCATTTTCTCAACCACTCCATTGCTGTCAAGCAACTCTAGACCAGATATGGCAGTTCCCTCTTGGTTCAAATAATGAATGTAATTTGTACTGCCAAAACCCTCCAAATCCATAATAGCCATCAGATTGTTGTATGTAATTTTAGACCTGGCCATTGTCCTGTCTAAGTTATCCCTATCACAAAATGTCAACACCAACCCTAATTACAATAAAATGGGGCGGCAACATTAGTGAATGTTCACAAACACAAAATTTAGTACTTAAATACATTCAGTAAAACAGGATGACAACATTTAGTTATTTCAGAAATAGCCATAAACTAGGAGTACCAAACAGCTAACAAGTAGTATTTCTAACAACTAACCAACTATTAATATATTTCGAACATTTCAAATCTGGAACCCTAGTTTCACAGAGAGAAGTGGGTATTCAGAGAGGGGATATCTCGAGATTGGATTGCAGCTGACATAGGGGGCACTTTTGCAGTGGATGGCCCCCTCCACCGCCTTGCGGGCGACATCCACCGCCGACGGTGTTTGCGATGATGAACGGAATAGGTTATCGTCGCAACAATTCTCCTCCTCGTCATGACTTCCCCCTGCCACACCACCATTCGCCCCCATCCGCACTCCGTGCTCTTTCCCCTCCTTGTCGATGGATCCGATTCCGCCTTCTTCAGATCCCGTCGCCGCCATGCCGCTCGAGTTCGAGGTGGAGAGGGACAATGCGAGTGAGGAGGGAGAAAGAGCGCTCGGGTTTCGACCGAGCTGCTTTGGAGAGCGGAGTCAATGGCCGTTAATGGCGCACCATCACGATTGTCGGCTGCGAGGGTGTAACCAAGGAAACATGGTCAGAAAATGGCTCAGTGTTTTCTGCCACTTTCAAAATTCCAATTCGGTGCAAAATGCCACGAAACGCAAAGTGGTATGTTTTGCTAATCATGACACAAATGTGGTGGTTCTGTGCATTTTACTCCTGGGGGACGGGGTATCTTTGGTTCGGGGAAAATATCATGTGATACCATGTCATAAAACTCAAATTTACATGTTATAAAAATTCTGATTTTTAGTGAATATTCAGAAGATAGATGTCTACTACCCCTAAAATAATCAGATTCAAATTCAAAATACATATTGAGAAACAAAAAGACAAATTTAGCATGAATAGTGTCAAAAAATGACAAATACAAAACACACCGTTCACACGTGGATTTGTCTTTTTTTTGTTTCTCCTTGTATATTTTGATTTTCGATCTGAATTTTTCAAGATTGTTGACACATGTCTTGTAACCATTCACAAATTTTTCACAAGTTTTTGAAACATCAAAATTTAAGTTTGAAACATGGTATCATAGTATCATGTGATATCTTCCCCCTTTGCTTTGTTATACCAGTCTTCTACTTCCGGGCAAAGATTTGGTTTCTTTTGGTTATGGACCCTCAAAACAACCACGTTCATCTGGAGCGAGTTGTTCGAACATAATTTGCCATCCAACGGTCTACAGACCAGTCTGGTTGTCCAAATTTTCGTGAACCAGACGCACATTGAGGGATTTTGCGGGAGTCCGGAAGACCACCACATAGGATTCCAACACCCCCTACCTACTCAATCCCCCTCCCGGTCCACTTTTTTGCTCCCCCTGCCCACTTTCTCTGCATCTGCGCCCTCCTCGTCCGTCGTCGTCGTTGTATCTCTCCGACAGCGCCTAGGCATTGCCGGATGTCTACAACCCCAACCCACATGTCTGCCCGCCATGGACTACGCCGTCGTCCACCTAGGATCCGTCCATAGCCAGGTACGCTCCACTCCCTGTCAACGCCCCCCATGGCAGTGTTGGGAAACGTTGCATGGAACACAAAATTTTTCTACGCACACGCAAGTAGGGCTGCAAGAAAAGCTCGAGGCTCGTGAGCCGCTCAAGATCGACTCGTCTTTTGACTCGACTCGAGATCGACTCGAAAAGAAACAAGCTGAGTTTGAACACTTTATGTAGCTCGACCGAGAAACGAGCAGATCTTGAGCCAATGTTGGCTCGCTCGATTTTAGCTCGATAGCTCGACAGAATATCATTATGGTAAATGAACATGCCATATATTAAATGAAAATAAGATAATTTATTACCATATATGTTGTTCATAATTTTTCTCCATTTTATTTACCAACGAACATGGAAACTTAGTAAAGTGCAGAGAAGATTTAGGCCTAATTATGGCATGTGGTCGACTATGTGTTAAATATCCTATATTTTTGCCAAAGTTTCCCAGCATATTCACCTTATTTTTTTTTCATTCATAGATTTATAATTTTTACCATCTCATTTAGCTCGAAACTAGCTCGAGATCGACTCGAGATCGCTACAATCTGAGCACGAGTCATGTTCTACAGCTCGATCATGAGCTTCACTTAGTTTGAGCTCGCTCGAATTTTCATATGAGTTGAGCTGAGCCAACTCCAACTCGCTCAAGCTCGACTTCTTTGCAGCCCTACACGCAAGATCTATCCATGGAGATGCATAGCTACGAGAGGGGGAGAGCATCTACATACCCTTGTAGATTGCTAAGCGGAAGCGTTTATAAACGCGGTTGATATAGTCGTACAACTTCGTGATCCGTTCCGATCAAGCACCGAACGCACGGCACCTCCGTGTTCAGCACACGTTCAACTCGATGACGTCCTCGCCTTCTCGATCCAGGAGAGGGGCGAAGTAGTAGATGAGTTTCGGCAGCATGACAGTGTGATGACGGTGGTGGTGAAACTATTTCCGCAGGGCTTCGCCAAGCACAACGAATTTGAGCGAAGGATGAACTAGAGGGAGAGGGGGCGCCGACACATGGCTTGGTGAATCGTGGTGTGTTCTAGGGGCTAGCCCTTCTCCTCTATTTATATGTTGAGCCTTGGGGTCGTTTCTTGGAGAAAGAGCCTCCTCAAAGTCGGTTTGGAATGCAAGGAAGAGTCCTTCTAGGATTCCAGCCACGGTCCTCGGCGTCGGGCCGAGGGCCAAACGCCAGGGTCCCTAGCGTCTGGTCCCTGACCTCCGCAAAACTTCCTTTTGCACCGACCTAAAGCCCCGTGGGCCTTACCCCTTGTACATTGACATGTAAGGTTGGTCCGAGCTGCTTCATCCCACAATACCGCCGAATCAAAATAAGACATTGGTGGTAAGCAATATGAACATCACCGCCCACAACTCCTTTGTGTTCTACTCATGCATATCATCTACGCATAGACCTGGCTCATGATGCCAGGAAACGTTGCATGAAAAACAAAAAAATTCTACGCACACGCAAGATCTATCCATGGATATGCATAACTAAGAGAGGGGAGAGCATCTACATACCCTTGTAGATCGCTAAGCGGAAGCGTTTATCAAAGCGGTTGATGTAGTCGTACAACTTCACGATCCATTCCGATCAAGCACCGAATGCACGGCACCTCCGCGTTCAACACACGTTCAGCTCGATGATGTCCTCGCCTGTTGGAGATATGCCCTAGAGGAAATAATAAAAGGATTATTATTATATTTCCTTGTTCATGATAATTATCTTTTATTCATGCTATAATTGTATTATCCGGAAATTCTAATACACGTGTGAATACATAGACCACAACATGTCCCTAGTGAGCCTCTAGTTAACTAGCTCGTTGATCAACAGATAGTCATGGTTTTCTGACTATGGACATTGGATGTCATTGATAACGGGATCACATCATTAGGAGAATGATGTGATGGACAAGACCCAATCCTAAGCATAGCACAAGATCGTGTAGTTCATTTGCTAGAGCTTTTCCAATGTCAAGTATCTTTTCCTTAGACCATGAGATCGTAACTCCCGGATACCGTAGGAGTGCTTTGGGTGTACCAAACATCACAACGTAATCGGGTGACTATAAAGGTATGCTACGGGTATCTCCGAAAGTGTCATTGGGTTGACACGGATCGAGATCGATTTGTCACTCCGTATGACGGAGATATCTCTCCGCCCACTTGGTAATCCATCATCATAATGAGCTCAAAGTGACCAAGTGTCTCGGTCACGCGATCATGCATTACAAGATTAGTAAAGTGACTTGCCGGGTAACGAGATTGAATGAGGTATTGGGATACCGACGATCGAATCTCGGGCAAGTAACGCATCTCGATTGACAAAGGGAATTGTATACGGGGTTGCTTGAATCCTCGACATCGTGGTTCATCCGATGAGATCATCGAGGAGCATGTGGGAGCCAACATGGGTATCCAGATCCGCTGTTGGTTATTGACCGAGAGCCGTCTCGGTCATGTCTACGTGTCTCCGAACCCGTAGGGTCTACACACTTAAGGTTCGGTGACGCTAGGGTTGTAGAGATATAAGTATGCAGCAAACCGAAGTTGTTCGGAGTCCCGGATGAGATCCTGGACGTCACGAGGAGTTCCGGAATGGTCCGGAGGTAAAGAATTATATATGGGAAGTCGAGTTTGACCCATCGGGAAAGTTTCTGTGGGTCATGCAGATTGTACCGACCACCGGAAGGGTCCCGGGGGTCCACCGGGTGGGGCCACCTATCCCGGAGGGCCCCATGGGCTGAAGTGGGAGGGGAACTGTGACACCCCAAAATTTTAACCTTGTTTTGTTCGTTAAAATTTTGCCATGAAACTTAAATTTTTATTTCTGGATTTTTCTTTTGATTTCAGAACCACCCTTTCCTTTATTTTTATGGAGTTTTTACCCCAGGTGAAAACTTTCCAAATGTCTTGTTGGACTTGTGTACCCTCTCAAGAAAAACTTTTCTTTTCATCAGAGAAATTAATTATATAATAATTTACCTGATCTTTATTTCTTTGAAAATGGTCTCCCATGGTTTTAGGGTACCATTTGAACTACAACCCTTTGATAAATTTATTTAAAATTCCAACCAAAATTTGGGGATGTCATGTGATGTTTTTAAATCACTTTTATGCAAAAATGTCTTCTGTCCATTGGAAATTTTGAGCTCTACACCATATTTTCAAATCTGGTCCAGTGGGCAAATTTGCACTATAGCCTATTTAAATATTTCTTTAAAGCCTCCACCAAAATTATGGGATGTCAGTGGTAGCATGCAATTCAGCTTTATGCAAAAACCTAGTGATGTTCTTTGGAAAAATTGAGTGAATCAACCTCTTTTTCATTCTGGTCCAGCCTTGTGATTTCTCTGCAACCCTAATTATTTTTGCTCTAGTGTCCTTGTGCTTTCTCCTGCTTGTAGTCAACCCTACCAAACCCCTAAGTCCAGGAGCATGCACCCATTGGATCATTTTTGGTTCATGTAATGATGCCATTTACCCCCTGTCCAAAATTGAAGTTTTGCAAATCTTGCACTAACAAGTTTCTGAATTTGGCCAACTAAGCTCACCAGCCTCTCATTCACCTAATGAGACCACCATCTGGAGATTTTGACCACTCCAAGAACTGCCTAGATGCCTCTGGCATTTTGTCAAACACTTGGCGTACATGACCAGTTTTGGCTTAGTTTTTGAATTGTGTTATGAACTTGACCCCCTGACCAGACCAACATGTCCCATGGATTTGCCCTAGCCTATAACCCCCCTGCTAACCCTCTTGTGGATTAGAGCCCCCTAGCATGCCTTAGCATATTGCCGAGCACGTTGCGTGCGTGCTCTGGGCGCGCCCAGAGCGCGTGTTTTGCACGTGCGTGCACTCGAGTAGCCGTCGCACCCGGCCCTTACTACGCTGCAGAGCCGCACCCGACCTCATCCACTCACCACAACACGCCAGCCCGGGCGCCTCTACAGCCGCCGCCAGAGCCCTCTTGGCGGCATCTTGGCAACCACAGGCGCCTGCCATGGACGGCGCCGCCCAAACCACAACGTCTCGCCACCGCCTCGTGAGCAGGCCGTCCCTATCCCCAAGCTGGTCATAGCGCCCATCGCCGCCACGTCCCCCGATGTTACAGAAAAGACGGTCGTGGCGAAGCTTATCCACCGCCGCGAACCGACTTGGATGTGCTATAAAAGGAGGCCCCGAGCTCCTCCGAGCACTCGAGCAGCCTCACACCATCCTTCTCGTGCCCCCTTAGTCGCCAATCAAGAGAGGAGGCCGTCTTCACCCTCTCCGGTCAGCTCGGCCGCCGCCCGTCGGTCCGTTCGACGCAACCAAAGCCTCCCACGACCCCAACACCACCGTTCGACCCCTTGAACTCATGGAGCTGCCTAGCCTCACAGACGCAGCTAGGAACCACCATGGCTGTAACCCCCAAATCCACGAAGCCTCCCTCCGCCCAGAGCTTCGCCAAGCGATTCTCTCCACCCCGGCGACCCTACAACCACGGGAGGACCGCCTAGGAGTGGCGGATCCATCCTCGCACTCGAATGCCCTCGAGGAACCACTGCTCACGGCGAAGATCGCCGAGCTCCGCCTGCTCGGCCAAAGGAGAGGGAAGGCGGGGCGACTAGTCAAACGACCCGATGGGCAGGCGGGCCCACTGTCAGTGACCCACACACGGTCCACGCTGGATAAGTGGAAGCGTAAAATCGAAATACGCCTTCGACATTTTTCTTTTTTTTTTCTATTTTATTTTAAAAACAGATTTTGACCAAAACTTTGACTATCTATAACTTTTTAAATATAACTCCAAATAAATTGATTGTTTTTCCTACCTCTCTCAAATATTGTCTAGTTTATTTTAAGATTTATTTCAAAAAAATTCAGACAACTTTTGGTACTGTTTTTAAAACTATATATTGATTCAAAAATATTTTAAATAGGATTTTGAGAGAGGAGAAAACTTTCAAAAGTTTTAGGATGCACCTGCCTCTACACAACTTGAAGGCAAGCATTCTGAACCCTGGCATAATATTTCCGTGTGTTAGTTGACACAATTATAACACCACCTTATTTCGGAGAACTCGTTATTTTATGTGGTGAATACGATCATTTGCTTGAATGCATATTAGTGTTTTCCTTGCTGTTGGAAATGAATATACTTGTGATGGTAGTCTTCCTCATGTGCCTTGCATGCATGTCGGAAAGGAATCCGGGGAAAGCCGCTGCCTTGGGTAGGCGTGAGCTTGTCGCCGGACCGTTGGGACGGTTATGTCCGGTATGGCATAGTAAGGTAAAATGAGTAGTGCTAATTATGCAGGAATACCTAAACCTCCCGAGTCGACCATAGATCGAGTCTTGTTCCAAGAGTCTCCATACTTGTTTCAGACTACCACTTGTCCCCGCCATAATGAGGGTACGGTTCAAGAAGTTATCAACCCTTTTCCTAGCACACACCGCATGTAGAGGCCATGGTGGAAGATAACCGAGGCATCCGGTAGGCATGCCATCCGACCGGGGCATGGGTGTTTCGGTTGTAGCCGAAGGGTAGCTCCCCTAGTTTCTTGGCAGTATAAATTTTGTGATCCCATGCTACGTCGAGGTTGTAGCCTCCCACTTAGAGTTTTGCTTAACGGGTGTCGTGGGTGATTTCCGGACACCGTAAGTTAGGCTGGTGTGTGCGGATAGGTGTGTTTTCAATCAAAAGACCGTAGACGGGATTAGTCCCGATGAACTAAAGGAATCCGTTACTCATGGGTAAAGAGTACACCCTCTGCAGAGGTTAAATCTATTCGAATAGCCGTGTCCATGGTTAAGGATTACAGTCTAGGATGGGTCAAGTGTCGGTCTTAGTGTCGGTCTTCGGAGGAGAAACCATTAAACCAGAACTTGGAATCATGATTTGTGCTGATTATGATGATTATGATTATTATTATCATGGACTAACCCATTATATTATTGAGTATCCCCGGGACGGTTCTACCTCCTGGATATTCATGGTGATTATTTACTTTATAAGCCCTTTATGTGGTGTCGCTGAGACGCCCGACTGTGGCAATGTTTGTTATTTATTTTCTTTATAAGCCCTTTATGTGGTGTCGCCGAGACGCCCGACTGTGGCAATGTTTGTTTTTATTTTCTTTATAAGCCCTTTATGTGGTGTCGCTGAGACGCCCGACTGTGGCATGCTTGTTATTTATATACTTTATAAGCCCTTTAAGTGGTGTCGCACAGACGCCCGACTGTGGCATTTTATTTCCACTCCATTATTGCATATTCATGTTGCATATAAATAACCGGCTTGCATGCATAAGAGATTTTTATCTTATGTCTGACGATGTGATTGTAGAATATTTCAGTGCTTGATTATCATTTATATTATCCCAGTATTCATAATGTTTGCGAGTACATTCAAAGTACTCACTGGCTTGTCCCTGGCTATTGTCTTGGCCAGATTTTCTTGCTTGGAGAGGAGCGTTGCGGCAACAGCCCGGAAACTAAGCAACGGTGATAGCAGCCTCGCGAAGATAGGAGTTAACCTGGTCAGCTGTTCCTGTGGGAAATGGAGTCCCATAGACACTGATGATTCACATACCGCTTCCGCCATCAACCACTAGAAACCATTTGTTCTACTCACAGGCCAAAATGGTCTTGTACTACATATTTTGTATTTTGCTTGGAATTTCTGTATCAAGTTGGTGCCTCATCAGCTAACAGTAATCCTGGGGCTGGTGAGCACAACGACCCTTTTTCTGGAAATTAATACCCGGAAAACCGGTCGTGACAGGAACCAGCCCCTGGTGGGCTGGTGCGCCCCCCCCCGGGCCCCCTCTGCGCCTAGGGTTGGGAACCCTAGGGGAGGGGGCACCTCCACTTGCGTTGGGAGGCAAGTTTCCCCCCTTGGCCGCCCCCCCCTAGGAGATCCCATCTCCTAGGGTCGGCGCCCCCCTGGGGTCCCTATATAAAGGGGGGGGGGGGAGGGAGGGCAGCCGCACCCTTACACCTGGCGCCTCCCTTCCCCCTTGCTACACCTCTTCCTCCCGCAGACGCTTGGCGGCCCCTGCCGGATCCTCGCTGCATCCACCACCACGCCTGTCGTCTTCTTTGGATCTTCATCAACCTCTCCTTCCCCCTTGCTGGATCAAGAAGGAGGAGACGTCACGCTGACTGTACGTGTGTTGGACGCGGAGGTGCCGTCCGTTCGGTGCTAGGATCTCCGGTGATTTGGATCACGACGAGTACGACTCCCTCAACCCCGTTCTCTTGAACGCTTCCGCTCGCGATCTACAAGGGTATGTAGATGCACCCCTCTCTCTCGTTGCTAGATGAACTCATAGATTGATCTTGGTGAATGTAGAATTTTTTTATTTTATGCAACGTTCCCCAACAGTGGCATCATGAGCTAGGTCTATGTGTAGTTCTCTATTGCACGAGTAGAACACAAATCTGTTGTGGGCGTAGACGTTGTCAACTTTCTTGCCACTACTAGTCTTACTTTGCTTCGGCGGTATTGTGGGATGAAGCGGCCCGGACCGACCTTACGTGCGCTTACGTGAGACAGGTTCCACCGATCGACATGCACTAGTTGCATAAGGTGGCTAGCGGGTGTCTGTCTCTCCCACTTTAGTTGGAGCGGATTCGATGAAAAGGGTCCTTATGAAGGGTAAATAGAAGTTGACAAATCACGTTGTGGTTATTCGTAGGTAAGAAAACGTTCTTGCTAGAACCCTATTGCAGCCACGTAAAAGATGCAACAACAATTAGAGGACGTCTAACTTGTTTTTGCAGCAATTGCTTTGTGATGTGATATGGCCAAAAGTTGTGATGAATGATGAATGATATATTGTGATGTATGAGATCATGTTCTTGTAATAGGAATCATGACTTGCATGTCGATGAGTATGACAACCGGCAGGAGCCATAGGAGTTGTCTTAATTATTGTATGACCTGCGTGTCAATGATTTAACGCCATGTAATTACTTTACTTTATTGCTAAACCGTTAGCCATAGTAGTAGAAGTAATAGTTGGCGAAGCAACTTCATGGAGACACGATGATGGAGATCATGATGATGGAGATCATGGTGTCTTGCCGGTGACGAAGATGATCATGGAGCCCCGAAGATGGAGATCAAAGGAGCTATATGATATTGGCCATATCATGTCACTACTATATAATTGCATGTGATGTTTATTATGTTTATGCATCTTGTTTACTTAGAACGGTGGTAGTAAATAAGATGATCCCTCATAATAATTTCAAGAAAGTGTTCCCCCTAACTGTGCGCCGTTGCTAAAGTTCGTCGTTTTGAAGCACCACGTGATGATCGGGTGTGATAGATTCCTACGTTCACATACAACGGGTGTAAGACAGTTTTACACATACAAAACACTTAGGTTAACTTGACGAGCCTAGCATGTACGGACATGGCCTCAGAACACGTAGACCGAAGGTCGAACATGAGTCGTATGGAAGATACGATCAACATGGAGATGTTCACCAATGATGACTAGTCCGTCTCACGTGGTGATCGGACACGGCCTAGTCGACTCGGATCATGTAACACTTAGATGACTAGAGGGATGTCAAATCTGAGTGGGAGTTCATTAAATAATTTGATTAGATGAACTTAATTATCATGAACTTAGTCTTAAATCTTTGAAAAATATCTTGTAGATCAAATGGCCAACGCTCATGTCAACATGAACTTCAACGCGTTCCTAGAGAAAACCAAGCTAAAAGATGATGGCAGCAACTATACAGACTGGGTCCCGAACCTGAGGATCATCCTCATAGCTGCCAAGAAAGCATATGTCCTAGAAGGACCGCTAGGTGAAGCACCCATCCGAGAGAACCAAGACGTTATGAATGCTTGGCAGTCACGTGCTGATGATTACTCCCTCGTTCAGTGTGACATGCTTTACAGCTTAGAACCGGGGCTCCAAAAGCGTTTTGAGCAACACAGAGCATATGAGATGTTCGAGGAGCTGAAAATGGTTTTCCAAGCTCATGCCAGAGTCGAGAGATATGAAGTCTCCGACAAGTTCTATAGTTGTAAGATGGAGGAAAATAGTTCTGTCAGTGAGCACATACTCAAAATGTCTTGGTTGCACAACCGCCTGTCCCAGCTGGACATTAACCTCCCGGACGAGGCGGTCATTGACAGAATCCTACAGTCGCTCCCACCGAGCTACAAGAGCTTTGTGATGAACTACAATAAGCAGGGATGGTGAAAACTATTCCTGAAGCATTTTCAATGTTGAAGTCAGCAGAGGTAGAAATCAAGAAGGAACATCAAGTGTTGATGGTCAATAAAACCACTAAGTTCAAAAAGGGCAAGGGTAAGAAGAACTTCAAGAAGGACGGCAAAGATGTTGCCGCGCCCGATAAGCCGATTCTTGGGAAGAAGTCAAATAATGGACCCAAGCTCGAGACTGAGTGCTTTTTATTGCAAAGGGAAGGGTCACTGGAAGCGGAACTACCCCAAATACTTAGCGGACAAGAAGGCCGACAACACTAAAGGTATATGTGATATACATGTAATTGATGTGTACCTTACCAGTACTCGTAGTAACTCCTGGGAGGAAAGTAGAACTCGATGAAGTACTACCTCTTGGGGGGCGCGCCCACCCCCCCCGGCGCGCCCTCCACCCTCATGGGCCCCCTATTGCTCCACCGACGTACTCCGTCCACCAATATATACCTACGTACCCCCAAACGATCGAATCTGGAGCCAAAACCTAATTCCACCGCCGCAACCTTCTGTACCCACGAGATCCCATCTTGGGGCCTATTCCGGAGCTCCGCTGGAGAGGGGCACCCATCACGGAGGGATTCTACATCAACACCATAGCCTCTCTGATGAAGTGTGAGTAGTTTACTTCAGACCTTCGGGTCCATAGTTAGTAGCTAGATGGATTCTTCTCTCTTTTTGGATCTCAATACAATGTTCTCCCCCTCTCTTGTGGAGATCTATTCAATGTAATATTCTTTTTGCGGTGTGTTTGTTGAGACCGATGAATTGTGGGTTTATGATCAAGATTATCTATGAACAATATTTGAATCTTCTCTGAATTATTTTATGTATGATAGGTTATCTATGAAAGTCTCTTGAATTATCAGTTTGGTTTGGCCTACTAGATTGATCTTCCTGCAATGGGAGAAGTGCTTAGCTTTGGGTTCAATCTTGCGGTGTCCTTTCCCGATGTGATGAGGGGCAGCAAGGCACGTGTGTATTGTTGCCATCGAGGATAACAAGATGGGTTTTTATCATATTGCATGAATTTATCCCTCTACATCATGTCATCTTGCTTAAGGCGTTACTCTGTTTCCATGAACTTAATACTCTAGATGCATGCTTTGGATAGCGGTCGATGAGTAGAGTAATAGTAGTAGATGCAGTCGAGTCGGTCTACTTGTCTCGGACGTGATGACTATATACATGATCATACCTAGATATTCTCATAACTATGCTCAATTCTGTCAATTGCTCAACAGTAATTCGTTCACCCACCGTAAAATACTTATGCTCTTGAGAGAAGTCACTAGTGAAACTAATGTCCCCCGGGTCTATCTTCATCATATTAATCTTCCAACACTTAGTTATTTCCTTTGCTTTTATTTTACTTTGCATCTTTATCACAAAAATACCAAAAATATTATCCTATCATATCTATCAGATCTCACTCTCGTAAGTGACCGTGAAGGGATTGACAACCCTTATCGCGTTGGTTGCGAGGATTTATTTGTATTGTGCAGTGCGAGGGACTCAAGCGTAGCCTCCTCTTGGATTGATACCTTGGTTCTCAAAACTGAGGGAAATACTTACGCTACCTTGCTGCATCACCCTTTCCTCTTCAAGGAAAACCAACCCAAAGTGCTCAAGAGGTAGCAAGAAGGATTTCTGGCGCCCGTTCGGGAGGTCTACGCAAAAGTCAACGTACCAAGTACCCATCACAATCCCTTATCTCCCGCATTACACTATTTGCCATTTGCCTCTCGTTTTTCTCTCCCCCACTTCACCCTTGCCGTTTTATTCGCCCTCTCTTTTCCCGTTCGCCTCTTTTTCGCTTGCTTTTTGTTTGCTCGTGTGTTGGATTGCTTGCTTGTCACGATGGCTCAAGATAATACCAAATTATGTGACTTTACCAATACCAACACTAATGATTTCCTTAGCACTCCGATTGCTCCTCTTACCGATACTGAATCTTGCGAAATCAATGCTGCTTTGTTGAATCTTGTCATGAAAGATCAATTCACCGGCCTTCCTAGTGAAGATGCCCTACTCATCTAAATAGCTTCGTTGATTTGTGTGATATGAAAAAGAAGAAAGATGTTGATAATGATATTTTTAAATTGAAGCTATTCCCTTTTTCGCTTAGAGATCTGCTAAAGCTTGGTTTTCGTCTTTGCCTAAAAATAGTATTGATTCTTGGAACAAGTGCAAAGACGCATTTATCTGTAAGTATTTTCCTCCCGCTAAGATCATCTCTCTTAGAAACGATATTATGAATTTTAAGGAACTTGATCATGAACATGTTGCACAAGCTTGGGAGAGGATGAAATTAATGATACGTAATTGCCCTACCCATGGTTTGAATTTGTGGATGATTACACAAAATTTTTATGCCGGATTGAATTTTGCTTCTAGAAATCTTTTAGATTCGGCCGCGGGAGACACTTTTATGGAAATCACTTTAGTAGAAGCTACTAAGCTCCTAGATAATATTATTGTTAATTATTCTCAATGGCAAACTGAAAGATCTACTAATAAAAAAGTGCATGCGATAGAAGAAATTAATGTTTTGAGTGGAAAGATGGATGAACTTATGAAATTATTTGCTACTAAGCGTGTTTCTTCTGATCCTAATGATATGCCTTTGTCTACTTTGATTGAGAATAATAATGATCTATGGATGTGAATTTTGTTGGTAGGAATAATTTTGGTAACAACGCGTATAGAGGAAACTTTAATCCTAGGCCTTATCCTAGTAATTCCTCTAATAATTATGGTAATTCCTACAACAACTCTTATGGAAATTTTAATAAGATGCCCTCTGAATTTGAGACTAGTGCTAAATAGTTTATGAATTCACAAAAGAATTTCAATGCTTTGCTTGAAGAGAAATTGCTTAAAGTTGATGAATTGGCTAGGAACGTTGATAGAACTTCTCTTGATGTTGATTCTTTAAAGCTTAGATCTATTCCTCCTAAGCATGATATCAATGAGTCTCTCAAAGCCATGAGAATTTCCATTGATGAGTGCAAAGAAAAAACCGCTAGGATGCGTGCTAAGAAAGATTGCTTTATGAAAGCTTGTTCTTCAAATTTCTATGAAAACAAATATGAATATCTAAAAGTTATTGATGTGTCCCCTATTAAATCTTTGTTTTGCAATATGAATCTTGATAATGATGGGACTGAATATGATCCACCTTTACCTAGAAGGCGTTCCAAAAAATTGGAATTTTTAGATCTTGATGCTAAAATTGATAAAAGTGGGACTGAAGAGATTAAAACCCTAGATGTTGCTAAACCCACTATTTTGGATTTCAAGGAATTTAATTATGAAAATTGCTCTTTGATTGATTGTATTTCCTTGTTGCAATCCGTGCTAAATTCTCCTCATGCTTATAGTCAAAATAAAACGTTTACTAAACATATCGTTGATGCCTTGATGCAATCTTATGAAGAAAAGCTTGAGTTGGAAGTTTCTATCCCTAGAAAAATTACGATGAGTGGGAACCTACTATTAAAATTAAGATTAAGGATCATGAGTTCTATGCTTTATGTGATTTGGGTGCTAGTATCTCCACTATTCCCAAAACTTTGTGCGATTTGCTAGATTTCCGCGATTTTGATGATTGCTCTCTAAACTTGCACCTTGCGGATTCCACTATTAAGAAACCTATGGGAAGAATTAATGATGTTCTTATTGTTGCAAATATGAATTATGTGCCTGTAGATTTTATCGTTCTTGATATAGATTGCAATCCTTCATGTCCCATTATTCTCGGTAGACCTTTCCTTAGAACGATTGGTGCAATTATTGATATGAAGGAAGGGAATATTAGATTCCAATTTCCATTAAAGAAAGGCATGGAACACTTCCCTAGTAAGAAAATACAATTACCATATGAATCTATCATGAGAGCCAATTATGACTTTCCATACCACTACTATGGCAATACCTAGATCTATCCTTGCTTTTATGCCTAGCTAGGGGCGTTAAACGATAGCGCTTGTTGGGAGACAACCCAATTTTATTTTAGTTTTTTGTATTTTAATTTTGTTTAGGAATAAATATTTGTTCTAGCCACTGGTTAGATGTGTTTTTATGTTTTAGTTAGTGTTTGTGCCAAGTTAAACCTATAGGATCTTCTTGGATGATAGTTATTTGATCTTGCAGAAATTCCCAGAAACTTTCTGTTCACGAAAACAATTTTAAAAATCACCAGAACGTGATAAAATATTGATTCCAATTTATTCTGATCAATAAACAAATTTACTAGGTCTTCCTATTTTGGCTTATTTTTTGGAGTTCCATAAGTTTGCGTTAGTTACAGATTACTACAGACTGTTCTGTTTTTGACAGATTCTATTTTTCGTGTGTTGTTTGCTTATTTTGATGATTCTATGTCTAATAAAATAGTTTATAAACCATATAGAAGTTGGAATACAGTAGGTTTAACACTACAACGAATAAAGAATGAGTTCATTACAGTACCTTGAAGTGGTCTTTTGTTTTCTTTCGCTAACGGAGCTCACGAGATTTCTGTTGAGTTTTGTGCTGTGAAGTTTTCAAGTTTTGGGTGAAAGATTTTGATGGATTATGGAACAAGGAGTGGCAAGAGCCTAATCTTGGGGATTCCCATGGCACCCTCAATATAATCTAAGGACACCAAAAAGCCAAAGCATGGGGACGCCCCGGAAGGCATCCCCTCTTTCGTCTACTTCCATCGGTAACTTTACTTGGAGCTATATTTTTATTCACCACATGATATGTGTTTTGCTTGGGGCGTCTTGTACGATTTGAGTCTTTGCTTTTTAGTTTACCACAATCATCCTTGCTGTACACACCTTTTGAGAGATCCATACATGATTTGGAAATTATTAGGATACTCTTTGTGCTTCACTTATATCTTTTGAGTTATATAGTTTTGCTCTAGTACTTCACTTATATCTTTTAGAGCACGATGGTGGATTTGTTTTATAGAAACTATTGATCTCTGATGCTTCACTTAGATTATTTTGAGAGTCTTAAATAGCATGGTAATTTTCTTAAATAATCTTAATATGCTAGGTATTCAAGAATAGTAAAAACTTTCTTATGAGTGTGTTGAATACTAACAGAAGTTTGACGCTTGATGATTGTTTTGAGATATGGAGGTAATAATATCAAAGTCGTGCTAGTTGAGTAGTTGTGAGAGAAATGCTTGTGTTCAAGTTTGCAAGTCCCGTAGCATGCACGTATGGTAAACTTTATGTAACAAATTTCAAACATGAGGTGTTCTTGGATTGTCCTCCTTATGAGTGGCGGTCGGGGACGAGCGATGGTCTTTTCCTACCAATCTATCCCCCTAGGAGCATGCGCGTAGTGCTTGGTTTTTGATGCCTTGTAGATTTTTGCGATAAGTATGCGATTTCTTTATGACTAATGTTGAGTCCATGGATTATACGCACTCTCACCCTTCCATCATTGCTAGCCTCTTGATGCAGGTGCATTGCCCTTTCTCACATTGAGAGTTGGTGCAAACTTCGCCGGTGCATCCAAACCCCGTGATATGATACGCTCTTTCACACATAAACCTCCTTATAACTTCCTCAAAACATCCACCATACCTACCTATTATGGCATTTCCATAGGCACCCCGAGATATATTGCCATGCAACTTTCCACCATTCCGTTTATCATGACACATTCATCATTGCCATATTGCTAGCATGATCATGTAGTTGACATAGTATTTGTGGCAAAGCCACCATTCATATTTCTTTCATACATGTCACTCTTGGTTTATTTCATATCCCGGTACACTGCCGGAGGCATTCATATAGAGTCATACTTTGTTCTAGTATCGAGTTGTAATCATTGAGTTATAAACAAATAGAAGTGTGATGATCATCATTTTCTAGAGCATTGTCCCAAGTGAGGAATAAAAATAAATTAAAAAAAGAGAGAAAGGCCATAAAAAAAGAGAAGGCCCAAAAAAAATGAGAGAAAAAGAGAGAAGGTACAATGCTACTATCCTTTGCCACACCTGTGCTTAAAAGTAGCACCATAATCTTCATGATAGAGAGTCTCTTGTTTTGTCACTTTCGTATACTAGTGGGAATTTTTCATTATAGAACTTGGCTTGTATATTCCAACAATGGGCCTCCTCAAGTGCCCTAGGTCTTCGTGAGCAAGCAAGTTGGATGCACACCCACTTAGTTTCTTTTGTTGATCTTTCATACATTTATAGCTCTAGTGCATCCGTTGCATGGCAATCCCTACTCCTTGCATTAACATCAATCGATGGGCATCTTCATAGCTCATTGATTAGCCTCGTTGATGTGAGACTTTCTCCTTTTTTGTCTTCTCCACATAACCCCCATCATCACATTCTATTCCACCCATAGTGCTATGTCCATGGCTCGCGCTCATATATTGCGTGAAAGTTTATAGGTTTGAGACTACTAAAGTATGAAACAATTGCTTGGCTTGTCATCGGGGCTGTGCATGATGAGAGCATTCTTGTGTGACGAAAATGGAGCATGACTAAACTATATGATTTTGTAGGGATGAACTTTCTTTGGCCATGTTATTTTGAGAAGACATAATTGCTTAGTTAGTATACTTGAAATATTATTATATTTATGTCAATATGAATTTTTATCTTGAATCTTTCCGATCTGAATATTCATACCACTATTAAGAAGAACTACATTGAAATTATGCCAAGTAGCACTCTGCATCAAAAATTATGTTTTTTATCATTTACCTACTCGAGGACGAGCAGGAATTAAGCTTGGGGATGCTTGATACGTCTCCAACGTATCTATAATTTTTGATTGCTCCATGCTATATTATCTACTGTTTTGGACATTATTGGGTTTTATTATTCACTTTTACATTATTTTTGGGACTAACCTATTAACCGGAGGCCCAGCCTGTAATTGTTGTTTTTTGCCTATTTCAGAGTTTCAAGAAAAGGAATATCAAACGGAGTCCAAACGGAATGAAACCTTCGAACGTGTTTTTAGGAAGATTACGATCCGGAGACTTGGACCCTCGTCAAGAAACAAAAGAGGAAGCCACGAGGTAGGGGGCGCGCCCACCCCCAGGCGCGCCCTCCACCCTCGTGGGCCCCTGTTGCTCCACCGACGTACTCCTTCCTCCTATATATACCTACGTACCCCCAAACGATCAGATACGGAGCCAAAAACCTAATTCCACCACTGCAACCTTCTGTACCCACGAGATCCCATCTAGGGGCCTGTTCGGAGCTCCGCCAGAGAGGGCACCCATCACGGAGGGCTTCTACATCAACACTATAGCTTCTCCGATGAAGTGTGAGTAGTTTACTTCAGACCTTCGGGTCCATAGTTAGTAGCTAGATGGCTTCTTCTCTCTTTTTGGATCTCAATACAATGTTCTCCCCCTCTCTCGTGGAAATCTATTCGATGTAATCTTCTTTTTGGGGTGTGTTTATTGAGACCGATGAATTGTGGGTTTATGATCAAGATTATCTATGAACAATATTTGAATCTTCTCTGAATTCTTTTATGTATGATTGGTTATCTTTGCAAGTGTCTTCGAATTATCAGTTTGGTTTGGCCTACTAGATTGATCTTTCTTGCAATGGGAGAAGTGCTTAGCTTTGGGTTCAATCTTGCGGTGTCCTTTCCCAAAGGATGAGGGGCAGCAAAGGCACGTATTGTATTGTTGCCATCGAGGATAACAAGGTGGGGCTTTTATCATATTGCATGAATTTATCCCTCTACATCATGTCATCTTGCTTAAGGCGTTACTCTATTTTCATGAACTTAATACTCTAGATGCATGCTGGATAGCAGTCGATGAGTGGAGTAATAGTAGTAGATGCAGCAGAGTCGGTCTACTTGTCTCGGACGTGATGCCTATATACATGAACATACCTAGATATTCTCATAACTATGCTCAATTCTGTCAATTGCTCAACAGTAATTCGTTCACCCACCGTAAAATACTTATGCTCTTGAGAGAAGTCACTAGTGAAACCTATGGCCCCCGGGTCTATCTTCATCATATTAATCTTCCAACACTTAGTTATTTCCTTTGCTTTTTTACTTTGATTTTATTTTACTTTGCATCTTTATCACAAAAATACCAAAAATATTATCTTATCATATCTATCAGATCTCACTCTCGTAAGTGACCGTGAAGGGATTGACAACCCCTTATTGCGTTGGTTGCGAGGATTGATTTGTATTGTGCTGGTACGAGGGACTCGCGCGTAGCCTCCTACTGGATTGATACCTTGTTCTCTAAAACTGAGGGAAATACTTACGCTACTTTGCTGCATCACTCTTTCCTCTTCAAGGGAAAACCAACGCAGTGCTCAAGAGGTAGCAGGCGTCTGGTCCCTGACCTCCGCAAAACTTCCTTTTGCTCCGACCTAAAGCTCAGTAGGTCTTACTCCTTGGCCCAACCAAAGTGTCCTCGCACTAGAACATTTCCGGAAACATCTGAAACCCTTCTAGTGAATTCCGGAACCCTTCTGGAGACCAAACACTATCATCCTATATATCAATCTTTACGTTCGGACCATTCCGGAGCTCCTCATCTTGTCCATGATCTCATCCAGGACTCCGAGCAACATTCGGTCACCAACATACATAACTCATATAATTCTATATCGTCAACGAACGTTAACTGTGCGGCCTGACCGAGACACTTCTCCGGTCAATAACCTATAGCGGGACCTGGATGCCCATATTGGTTGCTACATATTCTATGAATATCTTTATTGGTCGAACCTTTATGACAACATACATAGTTCCCTTTGTCCGTCGGTATGTTACTTGCCCGAGATTCGATCATCGGTATCTCCATACCTAGTTCAATCTCGTTACCGGTAAGTCTCTTTACTCGTTCTGTAATACATCATCTTGTAACTAACTCCTTAGTCACTTTGCTTGCAAGCTTCTTGTGATGCTGCATTACCGAGAGGGCCCAGAGATACCTCTCAGTCATACAGAGTGACAAATCCCAATCTCGATTCATGCCAACTCAAAATACACCTTAGGAGATACCTGTAGAGCACCTTTATGATCAACAAGTTACAAAGTGACGTTTGATAGCACACAAGGTATTCCTCCGGTATCCGGGAGTTGCATGATCTTATGGTCAAAGGAACATGTATTTGTCATTAAGAAAGCAGTAGCAAAAACTGAACGATCATATGCTATGCTAGCGAATGGGTCTTGTCCATCACATCATTCTCATAATGATGTGATCCCGTTATCAAGCATCAACTCATGTCTATGGTCAGGAAACCTTAACCATCTTTTGATCAACGAGCTAGTCTAGTAGAGGCCTACTAGGGACTCAATATTTATTTATGTATTTACACATGTATTTAAGTTTCCGATCAATACAATTATAGCATGAATAATAAACCTTTATCATGATTAAGGAAATATAATAATAACCACTTTATTATTGCCTCTAGGGCATATTTCCAACAGTCTACCACTTGCACTAGAGGCAATAATCTAGATTACATAGTAATGAATCTAACAACCATGGAGTCTTGGTGCTAATCATGTTTTGCCAGCGGAAGAGGTTTAGTCTGCCACATTCGGATCCATATGTAATTTGCAAATTTCTATGTCTCCATCCTTAACATAATTACGAATGGAGTTGAAGCGTCGCTTGATGTGTTTGGTTCTCTTGTGAAACCTAGGCTCCTTGGCTATAGTAATTGCTCCAGTGTTGTCACAAAGATTGTCATTGGTCCCGATGCACTGGGTATTACACCCAGATCAGATATGAACTCCTTCATCCAGACTCCTTCATGCACTGCTTCCGAAGCAGCTCTGTACTCCGCTTCACATGTAGATCCCTCCACAACGCTCTTCTTAGAACTGCACCAACTGATAGCTCCACCATTCAATATAAATACGTATTCGGTTTGTGACTTAGAGTCATCTAGATCTATGTCGAAGCTAGCATCGATGTAACCCTTTACGACGAGCTCTTCGTCACCTCCATAAACGAGAAACATATCGTTGGACCTTTTCAGGTACTTCAGGATATTTTGACCGATGTCCAGTGATCCACTCCTAGATTACTTTTGTACATCCCTGCCAAACTTATGACAAGGCACACACCAGGTCTGGTACACAGCATGGCATACATTATAGAACCTATGGCTGAGGCATAGGGAATGACTTTCATTCTTTCTCTATCTTCTGCCGTGGTCGGATTTTGAGTCTTACTCAATTTCACACCTTACAATATAGGCAAGAACCCTTTCTTTGACTAGTCCATTTTGAATTTTTTTAGAACTTTGTCAAGGTATGTGCTTTGTGAAAGTCCTATTAAGCGTCTTGATCTATCCCTATAGATCTTGATGCCTAATATGTAAGCAGATTCACCGAGGTCTTTCATTGAAAAATTCTTTTTCAAATATCCTTTTATGCTATCCAGAAATTCTATATCATTTCCAATCAGCAATATGTCATCCACATATAATATCAGAAATGCTACAGAGCTCCCACTCACTTTCTTGTAAATACAGGCTTCAACGTAAGTCTGTATAAAATCAAATGCTTTGATCACCTCATCAAAGCGTATATTCTAACTCCGAGATGCTTGCACCAGTCCATGGGTGGATCATTGGAGCTTGCACACTTTGTTAGCATCCTTAGGATCGACAAAGCCTTCTGGTTGCATCATATACAACTCTTCTTTTAAAAAACCCATTAAGGAATGCAGTTTTGACATCCAGTTGACAAATTTCATAATCATAAAATGCGGCAATTGCTAACAAGATTCCGACAAACTTAAGCATCACTACAGGTGAGAAAGTCTCATCGTAGTCGTCCCCTTGAACTTGTCGAAAACCTTTTGCGACAAGTTGAGCTTTGCAGATAGTGATATTACCATCAGCGTATGTCTTCCTCTTGAAGATCTATTTATTCTCAATGGCTTGCCGATCATCGGGCAAGTCCACCAAAGTCCACACTTTGTTCTCATACATGGATCCTATCTCAGATTTCATGGCCTCAAGCCATTTGTCAGAATCTGGGTTCATCATAGCTTCTTCATAGTTCGTAGGTTCACTGTTGTCTAACAACATGAGTTCCAGGACAGGATTACCGTACCACTCTGGTGTGGTACGTGTTCTGGTCGACCTACGAAGTTCAGTAGTAACTTGATCTGAAGCTTCATGACCATCATTTGCTTCCTCTCTTGTTGGCGCATGCACCATGGGAACAATTTTCTCTGATGTGCTACTTTCCAATTCGAGAGAAGGTATAACTACCTCATCAAGTTCTACTTTCCTCCCACTCACTTCTTTAGAGAGAAACTCCTTCTCTAGAAATGACCCATTTTTAGCAACAAAGATCTTGCCTTCGGATCTGTGGTAGAAGGTATACCCAATAGTTTTTAGGGTATCCTATGAAGACACACTTCTCTGCTTTGGGTTCGAGCTTATCTGGCTGAAGCCTTTTGACATAAGCGTAGCATCCCCAAACTTTAAGAAACGACAGCTTAGGTTTCTTGCCAAACCATAGTTCATACAGTGTCGTCTCAAGGGATTTAGACGATGCCCTATTTAACGTGAGTGCGTCTGTTTCTAATGCATAACCCAAAAATGAAAGCAGCAAATCTATAAGAGACATCATAGAACGCACCATATCTAATAAAGTACGGTTTCGACGTCCAGACACACCATTACGCTGTGGTGTTCCAGGTGGCGTGAGTTGTGACATAATTCCACATGGTCTTAAATGAAGGCCAAACTCGTAACTCAATTAATCACCTCCATGATCAGATCGTAGAAATTTTATTTTCTTGTTACGATGATTCTCCACTTCACTCTGAAATTCTTTGAACTTTTCAAATGTTTCAGACTTGTGTTTCGTCAAGTAGATATACCCATACCTACTCAAATCATCCATGAAGGTTAGAAAATAACGATACCCATCACGTGCTTCAACACTCATCGGACCACATACATCGGTATGTATTATTTGCAATAAGTCATTAGCTCGCCCCATTGTTCCAGAGAATGGAGTTTTAGTCATCTTATCCATGAGGCATGGTTCGCAAGTATCAAATGATTCATAATCAAGTGATTCCAAAAGTCCATCATCATGGATTTTCTTCATGCGTTTTACACCAATATGACCTGGCAGTGCCACAAGCATGTTGCATTATCATTATCAACTTTGCATCTTTTGGCATCAAGATTATGAATATGTGTATCACTATGATCGGGATTCAACAAGAATAGACCATTCACTAAGGGTGCATGACCATAAAAGATGTTACTCATATAAATAGAACAACCATTATTCTCTGACATAAATGAATAACCGTCTCGCAATAAACAAGATCCAGATATAGTGTTCATGCTCAATGCTGGCACCAAATGACAATTATTGGGGTCTAAAACTAATCCCAAAGGTAGATGTAGAGGTAGTGTGCCGACGGCGATCACATCAACCATGGAACCATTTCCGACGTGCATCGTCACCTCGTCCTTAGCCAATCTTTGTTTACTCCGCAGCTCCTGTTTTTAGTTACAAATATGAGCAACCGAACCAGTATCAAATACCCAGGTGCTACTACTTACATTAGTAAGGAACACATCAATAACATGTATATATGAAATATACCTTTGTTCACTTTGCCATCGTTCTTATCTGCCAAGTACTTGGGGAAGTTCCGCTTCCAGTGACCATTTCCCTTGCAGTAGAAGCACTCAGCTTCAGGCTTGGGTCTAGCTTTGGGCTTCTTCACGGAAGGGGCAACTTGCTTGCCATTCTTCTTGAAGTTCCCTTTTTTCCCTTGCCCTTTTTCTTAAAACTGGTGGTCTTGTTAACCATCAACACTTGATGCTCTTTCTTGATTTCTACCTCCGTCGATTTCAACATTGCGAAGAGCTCGGGAATCACTTTTGTCATCCCTTGCATATTATAGTTCATCAAGAAGCCTTTGTAGCTTGGTGGCAGTGACTAAAGAACTCTATCAATAACACTCTCAACTAGAAGATCAATTCCTAGCTGAGTCAAGTGGTTGTGGTACCCAGACATTATGAGTATGTGTTCACTGACAGAACTGTTCTCCTCCATCTTACAACTAAAGAATTTGTTGGAGACTTCATATCTCTCAACCCGGGCATTAGCTTGAAATATCAACTTCAGCTCTTGGAACATCTCATATGCTCCGTGGCGTTCAAATCACTTTTGAAGTCCTGGTTCCAAGCCGTAAAGCATGGCACATTGAACTATTGAGTAGTCATCAGACCGAGCCTGCTAGATATTCACAACGTCTGCATAAGCTCCTGCAGCAGGTCTGTCACCTAGCGGTGAATCAAGGACATAATTCTTTTGTGCAGCAATGAGGATAATCCTCAAGCTACGGACTATAAGTGCAGCTAGTGCCCCTTAGTGATTTTGGTGTATCGAAGACTTATAGGTTAAGGGACTAATGTGTTTATGAGTGTACACAGGTCTATAAGTCTATGAGGAATTTGATATTTACAGAGAAATTCGACCCCTAAAAATGAAGTTCTTCGACTGAAGACTTTGGATTTCTGAAGACTTTCTGAAGACTTTGAAAGTGAAGAAATTGGTGTAACCTTGAGGACTTGGTATTCATTCGAGGAACATGAAGCGTGAAGACTTTTGTTTTCGTAGTTTCATTTTCTCTTTCTTGAGTCATAGGAAACACCGTCTTTGTTAAAGGGGGTCGAGGAAATACTAAGGAAAAATTTCCATGTGATGCTCAACTCAAAATCCTACACCTACCAATCCCTTCGAAAGTGAAGCCATTGGAAATCTCATACAGCTTCAGTCATATTCTTCAAAGGATGTGAGACGAAGTTCTTCTGGTCTCTGAGGAATTTGTTCTGACTGAGGAGTTAGGAATTCGCCAATGCAGATTGCCTACACAGTGAGGAACATGATAGCCCTGATGAATCTGATACTCAAATTTCCGTCCGTTGCTGTGCTATGCGCCAGCCGTCCCAAAATATCTAACCACCTAACGTTCATATCATTGAAGGGAATTTATGTCTTATCATGTCGGGCTGCTCCCTAGGCTATAAATAGCCGCCCCCTACAACCACTAGCTGGTTGGCTGCTCCGAGAGAAACTGACACTTGTCATCTGAGAGCATCCCATCCTCCGAGGACTTTGAGTGAAAATCATCGAGTGAGGAAAACCCAAACCCAAACACCTACAAACCCAAAGTGATTTAGCATCACTAAAGAGATTGATCCTGCGTGGATCCGACGCTTGTTACCTTTGAAGACTTTGCTTCTTCCATACGGCTAGGCTCATATTCTAGAGCATCCAAGAGGAATTGTGGATCACCGAGTGACCGAGTTTGTGAAGGTTCATAAGTCACCTGAAGACTTACCACGAGTGATTGGGCGAGGTCTGTGTGACCTTAGCTCAAGGAGAATACGGTGAGGATTGTGTGTCCGGGACTGTGTCTCCTCAGGTTTAAATACCTAGCACCTCCAACCAGATGTACAACTGAGACAGCAGTTGGAACTGGTCTACCAAATCATTGTCTTCACCAAGCTTACTGGTTCTATTTCTTCAACTCATTCATTTCCTCTTAACTATGTTGTGTGCTTGTTCATATCTGTGTTTGAAGACTTTGACTGAAGACTTTCTCAAATTCCTCAGTTCAATTTCTTCAATCTGTTTGTCTTCATCCTGTGCTATCCTGTGTTTACGCTTTCTGTACTCTATGCTTGTCTTCATTTCATCATGATTGTCGGATTTCGGGTTCCGGCAGACCCTCTAGGTTCAAACTCTGGGGTGCGCGCGGAGATCTCACCCCCTACCTACCTGCACCTCGCCGCCTTGCTAGGATCTAAACAATGAAAAGAACAACACAAGAGACACAGGGTTTATACTAGTTCGGGCCACCATTGTGGTGTAATACCCTACTCTAGTTTGTGGTGTGGTGGATTGCCTCTTGGGCTGATGATGAACAGTACAAGGAAGAACAACCTCGCGAGGGTCTGCTCTTGGTCGGTGCGACGAACTGCTAGGGGAGTTCACCGCTTCTCTCTCTCTCTCTCGTGATTGATCTCTTGATGTGATCAAGCTGCCTTTACCTCGTGGGTGGCTAGTCCTATTTATAGGCAAGTGGCCTGGCCTCTTCCCAAATATTGAGCGGGAAGGGCACCAACAATTGGCCATTTTGAAGGGGAACATCTAGTACACTTATCCTGACTAAAGTTGGTCCTCGCCTGCCAAAGGCTCTGGTGGTGACGCCGGCTTGGGCTCCACGATGACTTCCTTCCTGCCATTGCATCGGTCTTGGTCTTGTTGCACCGAAACGGATGCCTTTGCTTGATGCTCTCGCCTGCGCTTGCCCCCTTTGCACCAAAGAGGAAATGAGGACATCAAGACGGGCTGGCGCCCGCCTGGCGCCCTTGGTCGTCATGGCTTGCGTCATGGGCACCTAGTGAGGTACCCCACCTTGATCTCTCCGCCTCCTCGCGAGCCAGCCTGACGAGGCCGCGCCTGAGGAAGTTTCATGTCATCCGCCCCGCGAGGGTCTTGAGCTTGTGCTGATGAAGATGGGCCGTGCTGGGCCACCCCTTGAGCCACGCTGCAGGCCGCAGGCAGGCAAGTCTGGGTACCCCCATTCCCAGAACGCCGACAGTAGCCCCCGGGCCCAAGGCGCGCCTGGACTTGGCTGAGCAGAGAAGCGAAGGGGCAAGTGCGAAGCGCCGCGGGCCCTAACAGCCTGCGGCCTCGGGTGCCGCGTGGCGGTTGATTGGACGTGGGCGTCCCTGTTCCCCCACGCCTCCTTATTTTGCGCCCAGCTAGGCGGACCCGTGGTTGCACACAATCATCCCTCTTTTCGCTGCTCGACCGTCTCCTGCTCTTCCTCCTCTCGAGCTCCAGTCTCCGCTTCCAATCCAATCTTGAATCCTCCCCTTTCTGTCGCCATGGATCCGACGAAGAAGGGGAAGGGGAAGAAACCCGTGCCTCCGCCTCGCTCGCCGTCGCCGACGGCTCCTGCTGTCGATCGGTCAATCATACTCAACCGAGAAGGCTTGGACAAGGTCTGCTCTGCTCATGCCACTATCTTCAACGAAAAGGGAGGACGACGGCTGGCCCACGCCTCACTTCTCTATTAATGTAATAGTCACCGAGGTCCGGTATTCGCCGATGCCCTGTATGGACTGTTCCCCTTCTCCAATTTCTTCAACGCTGTGCTTTCCCATTACCGTATCCATATGATGCACTTGGGTCCTGAATCCATTACTCTTCTTGCCGCTTTTTGCCTTTTGTCTCAGGAGGCAATGATGGGCATCCCTCCTTCGCTTGCCTTGCTGCGTCATTTCTTCTCTTCTTTACTCGTCGACCCCACCCAATGCTCGGGTGCGTGAGCTTCATTGCCGCACTGTAAACGGGCGGCTTCAGTGGATTGATTTCAGCCTTCCTCCGCCTGTCTGTTCCGCGAGCGGTGGTCACGTGGATGTCGGGGTGCCCAGCCCTGCCGAGCCAACATCGCTCGCTGTCCCCAATTCAGGCCGGGCCAGAGGCGTTCACGAGCCCCCGGCTCGTCTTCGTTGGTGTCGCTTGCCTCGAGGGCGCCGGGCGTGACGGCGCCCAAGGTGGTGAAGGAGTTCCTGCTATGCCGCATTGCCCCTCTCCAGCGTCACTCCCGCCGGATGTGGGCCTTCGGCGGGCGTGAGGATCGCATGAGGCTCCAGGAGGAGGACCTGACGCCTGAAGCGCTGAGGAAGGTGCTCTTGGTCTTGACTGGGGACCCTTCCCCCGGCAGCGTCCGGCATGGGGGGCTTTGCTGTAATTTTGCTCGAACAGGGGCGACTTTGTGAATCAGATGCCCAGCTTCGACGAATGGGGGCTGCGCCCCGCAGGCCTCATGGGGCCTCGCGAGAACCTGGGGTGGTGATCGCCTTCCAGCCGCCTCGGCGTTCCTCCTCGAGTGGCAGAGCAGGGAGGCATGGGCCACCGGAGGCTGAAGGGGCCTCCGCCGGGATGACGACGCCAGGCGGCACTCCTGAGGTGGCAGCTCCTGAGGCCCCCACTGCTACGGTTGAAGGCATTGAGCCGCTGCTCGCGGCTCCTGCGGTTGGGGCCCCTGAGGCCCCAGCTACCCTTCTTGGTGAGGCGACCGGCGGCGTGCGTCAGGACGACGTCCCTGGTGCTGGTCGCCTTGATGCTTCTTCCTCGTTGCAGGCTGACCCCTGCGCTGAACTCCTGGGCCGCTTCCGCGTGGACTTCGAGGCTCTCCGGAAGAGAAGGGATGCCTTGGGTGACGACTACCCCTGCCGCCTGTTGAACCGCCGGAAGTATTTCACCATTGATGAGTAAGCCTTCCGCTTTCCTAGTTCCTTATCCTCCCGTTGCTTTGGCTGATCCTTGCTCTGCAGGGACCTTCCTGCCGAGCTCACAGAGATGGCTGAGGAGCCATCCCCCCAGGCTTCACCCTCTCCACCGTCTTCGAGCGCTCCGGGCTCAAGCAGAGCCCTTGTGGTGAGTTCGCTCGGAGAGGTGAGCCATCCTGTGGCGCATCGCGGCTCTGCGCGCCTCGCGACCCTCCTTCGCGAGCCTTCTCGGGGCATAGCCAGCCTGCCTTGGGCTTCTCGTCTGGTCGTGGATGGCGATTGGCTGAGATCAGCCCTGCGCTCTTCATTTGGGGATGGGTTGGCTCCAGGCCGGGCTCCTCGCGAGGTGTGCCCGGCCATCACGAGGGCACCAGCCCCCAGCCCCCCTGCCTAGAGGGGGAGTGCTGATTCGCGACCCCCCGCGCACACCTGGGGCAGAGGACAACGCGGAAGACGCGCTCGAGCGCGCCCAGGAGGGCCACTTTCTTCGCCAAGGGTTTCTCCGGAGGGCGGCTGACGTGGTGAGCCGTCTCGATGAAGAGCTTGCTGATGAAGACGCGCGCCTTGAGGCCGAGGGCCTGCGCCTGACTGAAGAGAGGCACAAGCTGAAGGTGGCTGCTGCCCTTGCGCGCTACCAGCGTGACCTCGACAATGAGAAAGCCGAGGCGTCGCTGGCGGCCTCTCAGGAGGCCCGTTCCCGGGTCGTCGAGGAGGCCCGAGAGGCTGACCGGCGGCATGAGGCGGTGGAGGAGCGGGCGTGGGAACTCCAGGCCTGGTGCCATTCCTTGGAGCAGCAGGTGGAGCTGCGTGAGATGACCCTTGCATCGATGAAGGGGGCTTCGATAGACTAGGCAGAGCTCTAGAGGCGCGAGGAGGCACTGACGCTGGAAGCTGCCGAACGCGCCCGCGATCTTGAGCGTCTGGAGACGAGGGAGCGCTTGGTGACGCAGGCGGAGGATGACGACGCTGCGCGGGAAGCCCGAGTCCTGGAAGAGGTTGGACGCCGGGTGGCGACGGCCCGCTTGAACCTCGAGTGCGAGTTCGAGGAGAGGCTGGGGTTGATCAGGTCGAGGTCAAGGCAGGACCGCCGCCGAGGGCCAAGCCGAGGAAGTGACGCGCGGGCCGACGCTTCCCGGGCCGCCCTTGGCATGGCGCAGAGGAGCTGACTACCTCCGCGCCAAGCGCTTTTCTCCGCTAACGGGTGGACAAGGCTGAGGCCGCTATGCGTGGCGTAACGAGTACGTAGATACGCCAATAGCGGATCTCGAGCACGCAGCATGGCCCCATGCTCTCCACGCCCGGAGAGTGCTAACACGGCCTTTGGTAACATTCGCGAGGCGGCCGCTGGCGAGCCTCACGCAGTCAACTATGCTGGCAACCTTCAGTTCTTCATCGACATGGTGACGCAGCTGGAGGTGCGGTCGTTCAGAGCCAACAGGTTGGTGGAGGAGAGGAGCCGCGCCCTGCTCGAGCGCGCCTTTTCTCGTGTCTTCAGCCATCTTCGAAACATGGACCCCAACTTCGATTTTGACATCGTTATCGCCTTCAGACCCCAGGCCGTCCGGACGCACCTCCGGGCGACCGGGTGGAAGACAACGTGGATGCCCTCTTCAGGGCCTTCGCTTCTGATAACGACGGCGTGGTTGTGGCAGCTGATGAAGGCGGCGTGGTGAACGGCCCTGACGCCGCTGACGGCAACACGGAGAGCGATGGCGAGGCCAGCGACGCCAGCGACGATTCAGGAGGTGCCCCTGAGGATGCATTGGGGGATTTATCCGACTGAGCTCGTGTTGTCCCTGCTTCCTTACCCTGCGCAGATAGAGTTCGGGCTTAGCCCTGAAGGTTGTAAGAGCATTTTGGGAGGGGGAGCCCCTCATGTAAAAACTTGCATTCAGCGTATTTGTAGATGCGATATCACCCGTACGCCTGCGCCAAGTGGTTGGCTTTGCGACGAGCTGGCTGGCTTGTTTACCTTCGACCCGCGTGGGCCCCGAGATAGCTCATGAGGGCTGCGGTGTCTCGAGTGTCTCCTGAATGAGCCCATTGAACTCAGAATGAAAACCTCCCGAGAGGGCGTGGTGACGGGCAACTGGCTGCACGCATGCCAGGCCTGGCCCGGCTCGCGAGGGGCTCACGAGGGGAGGCAGCTGAGGCAAAGTGGTAACTAGAATGCGAGAGATTGCTCGAACGAGACTAAACACCCCTTCCCCGAACACATGCAAATCGCAAGCTCAAATCCAACTTAAATCCAATGGGGGAAAATGACAGCCAAGAGGAAAAGCAAGGAAATCAGAAAAAGCCGCGTCCGGCACCTAGTCTAGTCTTGGACGTCTTCTCACCAGCGCGGAGCTAAGTGCTGCCACTGGGCATGGGAGGGAGCCCTGTGGCCCGAGGCCGCACCTCGAGACTCCGGGCGTGTACAGCCCCACTCATTATTACGTGAGAGTGTCACGGGCGGCGAGCTTCACAGCACTGGCCTTCTTCACAGTACCGCCTTGCTTCATATCGCTGCAGACGAGGGCCCCACCTTGCGCCACACTCTAGTGCCACCGACGACGCACTGTAAACCAAGGACGCCGCCGATGGGGTAGAGCGGTCGCCAGCCGTTCCCCGACGACCACGGGTCCTCCGCTGTGGTAGGCCCCGAGGCACCTCCCCGGCAGAGGGCCTACCTCCCGAGGACGCCTTTGTTCAACGCTGTGGTGGTGATGCGGATCTCGGCCCCTCTCCTGCAGCCCCCGGCGCCCTCCTTCTGAGGGGTAGGAAGCTGCGGGAGTGGGGCAGCCGTCCGCTGTGGTGACCTGTACCTCCTGCGATCCATGATTAGCGTATGCCTGCTCCTGAGGAATTAGCGGTACCCGATAATTGTTGCTTCCAGCGCGGCTGATGGGGCTTTCCCGGGGCTCCTGGAAGAGCTCATCTTCTGTTGCCTCGTCCCCCCAGCTTGGGCCGAGGAGCGAGCCATGTTCGTCCTCCTGCGCGTGCCCTTGATCCATCATGTGGGGCACATACTCTTCCGCGGCCGCCATCCCGAAGGCTGTGCCGTAGTGCTCCGTGTGCCACGCAGCTCTGCTTGAGGCGCCCACCTGGGGGTGGTAGCGCGGTGGCCCACTGGGGCCGTGGGTCATGGCGAGTCCTTCTTCGCTGGCTGGGGGCGGAGGCAGCTGGCTGGCCCGGCCGACGGTCTTCGGCCGGGCGCTTAGGGTGGCCTTGGAGCCCGCTTGGAGCTGCGCGGGCGTGTGTGGAGCATCCGCGAGGGCCACCCCGGACCTGAGGTGGGAGTTGGGTGCAGAAGGGGTGAGCCCCGAGGCGCGGGTTTAGGAGCTCGCCACCCGCTCTAGCAGACGTCCGCGCCGCCTCCAACAGCTGCATTGCAAGAGCTCTCGCCACCGTGAGCGCTGCCCTTGAGTTCGCCTGCTCCCGTCGGGTGTACGGCGTCGTGGCTGGGCGTGGTTGGAGGCCTCGCCGCCGACCGCGCCGCTGCCAAGCGTGAGAGCTGTCGTTGCTGTCTTCACGCTGCCCGCAGCGTTCTCTGCGGACCGCGAGCTCCATGGGGCATGGGGTCGCCCGGGGCGAGCGGCTCTGCATGGGCGGGCGAGGCTGCCCAGGGATCAGGGTTGCCCTCCTGGTCGCCGGACATGATGATGACGATGCGACGGGACGCGGCGGCAGAAGGATTCCGGCAAGACCCTACCCGGGCGCCAAATGTCGATTTCGGGTTCCGCAGACCCTCTAGGTTCAAACTCGGGGTGCGTGCGGAGATCTCACCCCTACCTACTCGCACCTCGCCTCGCTAGGATATAAACTATGAAAAGAACAACACAAGAGACACAGGGTTTATAATAGTTCGGGCCACCATTGTGGTGTAATACCCTACTCTAGTTTGTGGTGTGGTGGATTGCCTCTTGGACTGATGATGAACAATACAAGGAAGAACAGCCTCGCGAGGGTCTGTTCTTGGCTGGTGCGATGAACTGCTAGGGGGAGTTCAGTCTCTTCTCTCTCTCTCTCTGCGATTGATCTCTTGATGTGATCAAGGTGCCTTTACCCTGTGGGTGGCTAGTCCTATTTATAAGCAGTGGCCCTGGGCCTCTTCCCAAATATTGAGCGGGAAGGGCGCCAACAATTGGCCATTTTGAAGGGGAACATCTAGTACACTTATCCTGACTAAAGTTGGTCCTCGCCTGCCAAAGGCTCTGGTGACGCCGGCTTGGGCTCCACGATGACTTCCTTCCCTGCCACAGTGCTGGTCTTGGTCTTGTTGCACCAAAACGGATGCCTTTGCTTGATGCTCTCGCCGCGCTTGCCCCTTTGCACCAAAGAGGAAATGAGGACATCGCTGGTCGGCGCCTCACCGACGCCTCTTGGTCGTCATGGCTTGCGTCATGGGCACCTCGTGAGGTACCCCGCCTTGATCTGTCCGCCTCCTCATGAGCCAGCCTGACGAGGCCGCGCCTGAGGAAGTTTCCTGTCGTCTGCCCGCGAGGCTTGGCCCCTCGCGAGGGTCTTGAGCTTGTGCTGATGAAGATGGGCCGTGTTGGGCCACCCCTTGAGCCACACCGCAGGCCGCAGGCAGGCAAGTCTGGGAACCCCCGTTCCCAGAACGTCGACAACGATGACCATGCTTGTGTTCTGTTATGTTTACTTTTGAGTACTTATTCCGCTGCAAGTAGTTCTTCGCTAAGGAATTTCCTCACCCGCAAATTCCTTAGTGAAGAATTCATAAAATCGCCTATTCACCCCCTCTAGTCGATATAATGCACTTTCGGTTGCTATCGTAGCAAGGTACTCCCTTGTTCTATGTGATTTTGGTTTAACCGCCGAGTTTTAGTTATGTCGAATCGCAGTATGATCAAGGTCTCTACTGGGTGTCCTACCTTCGATGGGTTGGACTACCCCTACTGGAAGAATAATATGCGAATGCATCTTGAGGCAATTGATAACGATCTCTGGTATGTTGTGGAAAATGGTGTTCCCTCAGTCACACCTTCTCTGAATGATGCTGATGTGAAGAGATTCAAGCAATTTGATTCCCAAGCAAAGAATATCATATGTGGCCATCTGAGCAAAGGACAGTATGGAAGAGTGAGTGCTTTGGAAATTGCTAAGCTTATCTGGGATAGGCTGTCCAAAGTGAATGAAGGAGTCTCAACTCAGCGTGACTCTCGAGTTGATGTTCTTCTCAATCTCTTCAACCGCTTCAAAAGACTCGACAATGAAAATGTTCAACAAACCTTCGATCGCCTCACTGACATCTCAAATGAGCTTCAAGCACTTGGTGCCACTGACATCACCGACCATGAGGTGGTAAAGAAATTGTTGAGATCGGTTGATTCCTCATTTGATACTCCGACATTGATGATACAAGAACGTCCTGATTACAAGTCACTTGATCCCGCTGATATCCTCGAGAGGCTAAATACTCATGAGTTCCAGCTTGCTGAAAAGAGAGATCTCTATGGTTCGAGCTATGGCAGATCACGTAATCAAAGGCCAAGGCAGTTTCTGAGTTCGAAGATGAAGACTCTGGCAGCAGCCTTGGTGATCCTGAAGAACTGAGCCATGAACTAGCACCGCTCGTGAAGAAATTCCAAAAGTTCTCAAGATGTGGTCGCTTTGGAAGACCCTCAAGGAGCAATGATTCCTCGTCCAGTGACTACAAGAAAAGGCTTTGTCACAAATGCAAGAAACCTGGACACTACATTCAAGATTGTCCTCAGTGGGAAAAGGAATCAAAGAAGAAGAAATACAAGGATTACAGTTCTGATGATGCAAAGAAAAAGAGAAATCCTCAAAGTCTTCATCTCACAAGAAGAGCAGCTCCAAGAAGGCTCGGGCATTCATTGGCAAGGAAATGGACTCTGAGGCTGAATCTGAAGAAAATGAGGAAGAAGAGGCGTCTGAGGAGTCCGAATCCGGTGTGGCGAGCCTAGCTCTCGCTACTGCATTTGTCAGAAAGTCTATCTTCAACTCTGAAGAATATGATCTCACCAACAAGGCTGATGAAGGAAGTGATGACTACGCTCCCACCTATTGCTTCATGGCAGAGGGTGCCAAGGTACTCAAATATACCTCCTCTGAATCAAGTGAGAATGAATCTGATGAAAAACTCAAGCCCAGCTGTTCTAAACTTGCTAAGATTGCTGTGAAACAACAAAGGGCTTTTGAAAAGGTTCAAAACATGCTAGACAAAAGTGATGATATGTTGGGTGAAGAAATGGATCGCACTAAAACCTTGACTGAAAATCTTCAGAGACTTCAGACTAGGTTTGACAACCTTCAAGGTCATCATAACACTCTCTTATCTCATCATGAGAAGCTTTCTTATGAATTTGTTCAAAGAAAGCAAGATCTTGAAATGCTAAGAGTGAGATATGAAGATCATCAGAAGGAGCGCGATTCATTACTTGCTCAACAAATCAGCGCTTCTCAGGAAGAATTTGTTCCTCCATGTTTGAAATGCATTGAACGTGAATCTGGTAATTCTTCACCTGAATGTTCAAATGCTTCTAATGCTACATATTCTTCACCTGCCTCTGCTATCACTAATTCCTCATCTGAGGACATTGCTAGTATCACTGATGATGCAGGGCTGAAGGAACTGTACATGACAGGCATGTACAAAAGCCTCAAAGGGCATCAGACTCTTTGTGATGTGCTTAAAAAGCAGATCCTTAAGAGGAACCCTAGGAGAGAGGGTATTGCCTTTGAGGGAAACTCAATGCCGATGGTACATATTGAAGCCCGAGGCAAGACCCCAAAACCTCATGGGTTGCTGCAAAGGGACCTCAAGTTGATCCATCTAATCTATCTGGCTTTACATGTGAATCTTCTCATTCTTCTGATGAGTCATTTGACTCCAACTATAAACTGTTCAAAAATCAGAATGGTGAAGTATTTGCTAGATATGTTGGTACTAAAAGCAGAGTCTTCGTTGAATTTCCTCACTGCTTCTCTGGCTTGTCTAGCCAACTTGGCCTGACGCTTGGCCCATTCATCAGATAATCCTCACCGCGCTTGAGGTCAAGTGGCGGGATCAGCTATTTGGCCAAAGTGCCAATGGAGGTCTTGAGCATGGAGGATTGAGTGCGAATTTCTTCATGTATTTGGGAGTAACATATCTGTACTCCCTCCACTCTCTTGCCCATCTCCTCTCTATCCTCTGTATGCGCACCTTGCGCTGATTCTTGTCCTCCTTACCAAAGTTGGCCTCATTAGGAGTGCAATAGTCTTCGTATATGTCATCAGAGATCTCAAAGGCAGCATTGATTTCAGGCCTCTTTCCTCCTTTCTGTGGCTTCTTACTAGTGCCAACATATCTAGCAAATAATTCACCATTCTGATTTTTAAACAGTTTATAGTTGGAGTCAAATGACTCACCAGAAGAATGAGAAGATTCACATGTAAAGCCAGATAAATTAGATGGATCAACTGGAGGTCCCTTTGCAGCAACCCATGAGGTTTTGGGCTACTGCTCAGGCTTCCAATATGTACCATCAGCATTGAGTTTCCTCTCAAGGCAATACCCTCTTTCCTAGGGTTCCTATTGAGGATCTGCTTTTTAAGCACATCACAAAGAGTTTGATGCCCTTTGAGGCTTTTGTACATGCCTGTCATGTACAATTCCTTCAAATTTCCTGCATCGTCAAAGGATACTAGCAATGTCATCGGATGAGGAATTAGTGATAGCCGAGACAGTTGAAGAATTTGTAGCATTAGAAGCATTTGAACATTCAGTGAAGAATTAGCAGTATTCACACTCAATGCATTTCAAACATGGAGGAACAAATTCTTCCTGAGAAGCGCTGATTTGTTGAGCAAGTAATGAATCGCGCTCCTTCTGAAGATCTTCATAACTCACTCTTAGCTTTTCAAGATCTTGCTTTCTTTGAAGAAATTCATAAGAAAGCTTCTAAATGATGAGATAAGAGAGTGTTATGTTGATCTTGAAGGGTGTCATACTTAGTATGAAGTCTCTGAAGACTTTCAGCCAAAGCTTTTGACTGATCAATTCCTTCACCCAACATATCATCGCTCCTATTTAGCATGTATTGAACTTTTTCCAAAGCTCTTTGTTGTTTAGTGGCAAGGGAAGCAAGTTTGACATAGTTGGGTCCAAATTCATCACCAGATTCATCATCACTAGATTCGGATAGGTAGCGTTCAGTTACCTCAAAGACTTTTGCCATAAGGCATGATGAAGAGGATGATGATTCTGGTTCAATGCCATCGCTTTGAGAGATTCCTTGAAGTCCTCAAACCAAGGATCATGTCGGGTTCGATGACCTTCATAGACCTCGTGAGAGACGGTCCTGTATAAGCTTCGCATGATCGAGATGCATGATGTTCCCGAACTGATTTTGAGATGCACAGGAGTAGATGACGCCCTTTGCCGTGAGATTGAGAAGAGTGTACTTCATGAATGTCATCAGCTTCCGCCATCTTGCATAGATCGCTGCACCAATCTCTCGTGGACGGTCCACAGCTTCTGTTCATCGCCATGAGGCGCTTCTTCATCATGGCCTTCCTCTTGGGATACTGTGGACCACAAATATGGGGCATGACATGCCTTTCATTCCTCGTGGCCGACATAACTAAAACCTGTGTGGTTAAACTAAAATCACATGTAACAAGGAGTACCTTGCTCTGATACCAATTGAAAGTGCGTTATATCGACTAGAGGGGGGTGAATAGGCGATTTTTATGAATTCTTCACTGAGGAATTTGCGGGTGAGGAAATTCCCTAGTGAAGAACTGCTTGCACCAGAATAAGTACTCAGAAGTAAACATAACAGAACACAAGCACGGCCATCATGATGAAATGAAGACAAGCACAGAGTACAGAAAACATAATCACATGATAACACAGGATGAAGACAAACAGACTGAAGAAATTGAACTGAGGAAATTGAGAAAGTCTTTAGTCAAAGTCTTCAAACACATATATGAACAAGCACACAACACAGTAATGAGGAAATGAAAGAGTTGAGGAAATAGAACTAGTAGGCTTGGTGAAGATAATGATTTGGTAGACCAGTTCCAACTGATGTCTCAGTTGTACATCTGGTTGGAGCAGCTAGGTATTTAAACCTGAGGACACACAGTCCCGGAAACACAGTCCTCACCGTATTCCCCTTGAACTAAGGTCACACAAACCTCGTCCAATCACTCGTGGTAAGTCTTCAGGTGACTTCCGAACCTTCACAAACTCGGTCACTCGGCGATCCACAATTCCTCTTGGATGCTCTATACCATGACGCCTAACCGTCTGGAAGAAGCACAGTCTTCAAAGGTGTTCCACGCAGGATCAATCTCTTTAGTGATGCTCAATCACTTTGGGTTTGTAGGTGTTTGGGTTTGGGTTTTCCTCACTTGATGATTTTCGCTCAAAGTCCTCGGAGGATGGGATGCTCACAAATGACAAGTGTCAGCTTTCTCGAGCAGCCAACCAACTAGTGGTTGTAGGGGGCGGCTATTTATAGCCTAGGGAGCAGCCCGACATGATAAGACATAAATGCCCTTCAATGAAATGACCGTTAGGTGGATAAGATATTTTGGGACAGCTGGCGCGCAGCACAACAACGGTCGGAAATTTGAGGGTCAAATTCCTTAGGGCTATCATGTTCCTCATCGTAGGCAATCCGTGATCGGCGAATTCCTAACTCCTCACTTCAGAACAAATTCTCGTAGACCGTAAGAACTTCATCTCTGCATCAAGAAATTGACTGAATCAGTATGAGATTTCCAATGGCTTCACTCGAAGGGATTGGTAGATGTAGGATTTTGAGTTGAGCATCACATGGAAATTTTTCCTTAGTATTTCCTCGACCCCCTTTAATAGTACGGTGTTTCCTATGACTCAAGAAAGAGAAAATGAAACTACGAAAACACAAGTCTTCACGCTTCATGTTCCTCAAATGAATACCAAGTCTTCAAGGTCACACCAATTTCTTCACTTTCAAAGTCTTCAGAAAGTCTTCAGAATACCAAAGTCTTCAAATTAAGAACTTCATTTTTAGGGTCGACTTTCTCTGTAAATATCAAACTCCTCATAGACTTATAGGCCTGTGTACACTCATAAACACATTAGTTCCTTAACCTATAAGTCTTCAATACACCAAAATCACTAAGGGGCACTAGATGCACTTACAATCTCGCCTTTTTGGTGATTGATGACAATATAGGTTAAGTTTTCAACGGGGATAAACATATGAGGTGTACATATTGATATTGAGGTATTTTGATTGCAAGATATAGAAGAACTCCCCCTGAAGATGTTCATAGTGAGGAATTTGGTTTTGAAGCAATGCACACTTGAAGAGTTGAATCATGGAGATCTCCCCCTATATCTTGTAATTCATACACGCATTTGACATAATATATGAAGAATTTGAAATGTATGATGAAATATGGTGACTAATGTAATTCAACATGCGTGCATAAACATTAATGAGGAGTAAGCATGCAGAAAATCACAGCAAAAGTATCAGGCCACCATAGAGTTTAAGTTTACAACTCGATCCAGCAAAGTCATCACAAGAACGAGAGTTGTAACTTAGCAAAAAAAAGGCCCATATAAGATAGACCCGCTTGAAGACTAACTCAAATTTCTCCCCCTTTGTCATCAAATGACCAAAATGATCGAAAATGAGGACTAACGCCCCTGAAGAATATCAAGTTGATGAAGGAGCACCAGCGTTGTTGGGGTCGTTTGTTGATGTAGGGCCCGCCAAGATGTCGCCCAAGTCTTCATGCTCATCGGTGTCGCGCAATGAAGAATATGAGATGGCCACCAAGGAAGGAACTTTGACCTTCTTGTATTTCTTCGGTGGAGGAGCAGACCAGTCAAACTCTTCCTTGAGACCCATGTTCTTCGGTGGAGGAGCAGACCATATACATGTGATAGAATAGCCCAGGTGCGATCGAAGACTTCATGGAGGTAGTAATAGTTTTTCTTCACTGCATTATGTGTAGCAGTCATGTTGTGAAGAATTGAACCAAACTGACGCTTAACCCATTTATGGTTTCGATCCACCTTCTGGTGAAGACTTAGCAGAAGCTCATGGTCACCATCACACGAGGAGCAGTAGCTTGAGGATTTGGCTTGGAGGCATGGGCAGCAGAATCATGAGTGGCAGAGTCATCATTGGTGGAATAAGATGCAGCCTTGCGAAATTGACCATCCAATGGATGAATGCCTTCATCAATGATAGCAGGAGCCTTGCCCTTTTCATCAGCTAAGGAATAGGTCCGCTTGAGGACTTCAATCGGGGGCAAGTAGCTGAGGTGATTCTGAAAATTAGCCTTATAGTTGAGTGAAGACCTTGTTCTGAGGAATCTCATGATCCAGGGAGCATAAGGCTTCAGCTCAAACGGAGAAAGTGCAACATTTGCCAGAGTCCTCATGAAGAAATCATGATAATTTACAGGAATGCCATGAATGATGTTGAAAACCAGAGTCTTCATGATGCCGACAATTTCCTCATCAGATGAGTCGTGGCCTTTGATTGGACTCATAGTCTTCGCCGTAATGCGATAGACTGTCCTTGGTACATACTGCAATTCCTTCACGAGGAATTTTGTCCTTGAGGCTTGACCAGGCTTCAATGGCTTCATCAGCACTTGCATATAGTGATCAGTAAGCTCAGGCTCTTGGTACATGCAATGAGCTCCTTCAGGTGGAGGACTGATGGGCAGGGCGTGAAGCAATTCAGAGGCAGGTGCCTTATAGTGAGTATTTTCGGTCATCCAGTCCAAAACCCGGGAGTTCACATCACAAGATCTCCTGTGATGTGCAGTGTTGCGTAGGATTGAAGAATGAGCTCTTCATTCCAATCAACTATGTCTGTGCAAAAGTTGAGGAGGCCTGTGTCATGAAGCACACTGAGGACAGGTGTGAAGCATGGTAGTGATTCCATGTCCACATGAGGAATATGCTCGTGGTCGAAGACTTTGTCCTTGTTGAAGAGCAGTGAAGAATAGAAGTTGGCCTGGCTGGCGATCCAGAAGCGCTTCCTTCTAAGACAAGCAGAATCATAGGGATTGTAGTCAATGAAGAACCGTGCTCGCCAAAGAAATCATCAGCCTTGAATTTCTGCTTCTTTGAGAATGGATCCTCTGGTTTGGGCTGAGGAGTGTCAGTCAATTGCATTATTACCTCAGTAATCGCAATCTCAGGCTCCACAGGATGAGGAATTTCAGCTTCATCTTCAGTGACAGCCTGGGTCTTCAATTCTTCATTTACATTTTCTTCAGCACTAGTGGCTGGAATTTCTTCATGGAGAGATAGTGTGGCATGTGGTTCATCAGATCCCATTTGTACTTCAGTAGAAACAGGGGACTGAGGAATTTGTTGCAACGGTGTGAACAGTGGAGAGTTGGGGTGCTGACTTTCCCAAAAGTCATCATTCAGCACAGGTGTGGTACAACCAATGTCCACATCCTCATCTTCCATTTCTTCGACGCCGGCCTCTTCAGCAGAAACCGAGGCATATGCGAGGAACAATCGAGTTGAAGGGATTGCATCCACTTCAATTTCTTCATCCAACTGCTCTGATGAAGCAGCAGAAGGATTTTCTTCTTCGGATTCGCTAGGAATCACATATTCTTCGTCATAAGGAACAAGGTCCTTTGATGGCATGGTTGAGATAGGAACAACATCAATGGGGTTTGCAAACGAGCTGGTTAAAGACTTCATCTTCTTGAGTCAAGAATCTGATGAAGTTGATGCCTTCCTTTTCTTCATCACGCACGCCTGCAGCCTTGGTCTTCTTTGCATCTGATGCAGATGGAAGAATTGGAGTTGGGGTAGGCGCAGGAGGAGCAGAGGAATTTGGTTGATTTTCTTCAGGCACAACTGATGCAGTTGCCCTGACCTCTTCATTTTCTTCAGGCGCACCACTAGTGGATGCCCTGGCAATTTCATCGGGCTGGAATGCGCCATCAGCCTCGAACTCACATTTTCTTCAAAGAGTTGAATGTCATCAGCGGTGCTGGCATGTTCTTCAGTTGGCTGAGCAGATGCTTCAGCCTGAGGAATTTCATGTTGCGATGGGGCTGCAACATTGGAGGTGAACTTTTCAATCAGTTTTACAAACCTGACCTTGGCTCCTTGCCAATCAGCATAGTAAGCATCGAAATCATCGCTGAGGATTTGATTTCAGACTGGATCTTCACAAGTTCATTAGTTGTCATAGTGACAACGTTGTTCTTCAGGAATTTTTCCTTCCTGTACTGCGCTTTCTTGATCTGCCTGGCCTTCTCAAATTTCCATTTCTCTTCTTGGATGAAGTCAGTCAGCATATGACTTTGGCTAGGAGTCAACTTGAAATCAGGCATAGGAGTGTTTGGGTCCTTGTGCCAGAGGTCAATGTAGTCGAGGATACACTTTGGATCCAAAAGCAGAGGCACATTTGTGCCCTTGGCTCTAGCAGCCCTGACTTGCCTATCTCTGATGATTTCAGCAACTTCCTCATCATCCGCTTCATATTCATTAGACGGCACTTGGAAGACGACCTGCTTCTTGTGAGGACTTGGGCGAGAACCTCGTCCAGCAGTAGTCTTTGTCTTCAGTAGAGAGGGTCCTGTTGAAGAATTTGGTGCAGCAGAGGAACTAGCAGAAGCTCCTGGGGCAATAGAGATGCCTGTAGTCCTTTGGCATGTGGCAATATGCACAGGTTCTGAGGACTTGGTTGGATCAGCTGAGGACTTTGGAGGAGGAGGAGTAGCGTGAGGAATTGTCCGTGAGGGCTTTGAGGATTCTGGCCATGTGGGCATAGCTGAGGAACTTGGCCTTGAGGACATTGATGGCGAAGCACTTGGCTTGTGCACAGGCTTCTTTGCCATGGATTTCTTCGGCTTGACAGAGGCCTGAGTGGCAGCAGCAGCAACAGCAGAAGAGTCTTGATTGAATTTCCTCACTGCTTCTCTGGCTTGTCTAGCCAGCTTGGCCTGGCGCTTGGCCCATTCATCAGGATAGTCCTCACCGCGCTTGAGGCTGGTGGGATCCGCTTCTTGGCCAGGTGCCAATGGAGGTCTTGGGCATGGAGGATTGAGTGCGAATTTCTTCATGTATTTAGGAGTAACATATCTGTACTCCCTCCACTCTCTTGCCCATCTCCTCTCTATCCTCTCAGATAAGCACCTTATACCGATTCTTGTCCTCCTTACCGAACTTGGCCTCATCAGGAGTGCAATAGTCTTTGTATATATCATCAGGGATCTTAAAGGCAGTGTTGACTTCAGGCCTCTTTCCTCCTTTCTGTGGCTTCTTACCGTCAACCATTTTCTTCAGCTGAGGAATTTGAACAATGGAATTCTCTGAAGATGTATGCAACTTTTCTTCGAGGAACGCTGCAAGTGAGTTAAGTTGATGAGAACCTAGTGATTCAGCAGCGGACATGAGTACTTGTGAACAAAGTATAGTTGCGAGGAATTTGGAGAGGTCATATGCGTTCTCAGAAGGTTTTGTAAAAAGTGCAAGTTTGAGGAATTTGACCAGATGAGTCTTGAAGAGTTTCACTAAACGTTCTTACTCTTAGGTTCCAGAGTTGTACAGATCAGAAATCCGCACAATTGAGGAATCTTGAAGAGAAATTATAGCTTAGAGAAATGAATCAAGAACAAATGACATGTGAGGTGTTTAGTGTGTGAAGATTTGAAGAAAAACACCTTTGAGGATCACTTGAAGAAATCATTTGAATCAAAGAGGGCAGTAAAAGTAACTTTTAATTACCCTGGACGAAGAACACGATGAACTGGGAAATGTAGATGTGAAGTTCGTCAGTGCAGATCTTCCACACCCTAACTCGGCAGAGGAAGATAGCTACGGCAGCGACGGAGTGAAGAAATCCGCCGGGCGCTGAGTAATGACAAATGACGAGGTCGAGGCAGTGAAGCTCTTCCTCACCGACGACGATGAAGTAGCGGTGGCGCTAGGGTTTGAGAAGCTCGAGCTGGAGTGAGGTCGAGCGGAGTTAAAGAGAAGTAAGGAAGGGGAGGGGGTATTTATAGCCATGGTGAAAAACTGTTCGCCCGAAGAATTTGGACGAACATGCCCCCGAATTCTTCTCATTCGCTGACATGTGTCACCCACGCATCGAGAAGTGGAGATCGTGTGCGATCGTGGGTGAATGGATAAGTATTTCATGATGTGGAACGGTTTGAGCGGCAAACCGAAAATTTTGGATAAGATAAGTTTTAACGTTATGCTCGCAAATTCTTCAAATTGACAAGGACACAAAGTGAAGATTTTGAACGAGTTTCAAATAGAATGCACATGAAAAATTTGTGAATAGATTGGGTTGAGTATAGCATAGAGGGGGGTAGGGTCCGATCACATTCACTTAGCAGAAAAAGCAACTTGAAGAATTAGCCATAAGTGAATGCTGTAGAGGACATAAACTCATATATATATATATATACATACATATATATATATATATATATATATATATATATATATATATATAACCAATGAAGAAAAACGACGAAAACAATGAAGACAATGTAAAGTTGAAGAACATGAACAACTGAGGAATTTCAACACTGAGGAAAAACTCAAATTGAAGATTTTCAACTTTTGGTGGTGACGTGACCCATCGTATAAGAATGATGATTTCAGACACCATGTACAATTGTCGTAGGGTTCTGAGAATCAAATTCTTCGTTAATTTCTTCACACTTAGAGTGTTATTCTTCATTGATTGAAGAAAAACGTTTCTTCATGTGTTGCACATCTAAGTCATCAATTTTGCATCAGTGTTAGGATGAGTGTCCTTTTCAAACAACATTCGAAGATTCTAAGATATTTAGCTCGCACCGCAACTTGCTAAATCTCTTCTCATCCAAGGGCTTTGTGAAGATATCGGCCAGCTGTTCTTCAGTCTTCACATGCTCGATAGAAATGTCGCCCTTCAACACATGACCATGAAGAAAATGATGACGAATCTGAATGTGCTTTGTCTTCGAGTGCTGAACTGGGTTGTGAGCAATCTTGATGGCACTCTCATTGTCACGTAAGAGAGGCACATTCTTCACGCTACGCCAGTAGTCTTTGAGAGTTTGCTTCATCCACAGCAATTGAGCACAACAAGACCCAAGAGCAATGTACTCAGCTTCAAAGATGAAGATGTGATACGCAGTTCTGTTTCTTCGAGGACCAACAGACCAAAGATCGTCTGAGGAAATGACATGTACCAGATGTTGACTTGCGGTCCACACGATCACCAGCATAGTCAGAGTCTGAATATCCAATGAGATAAAAAAACCGAGCCCTTGGGGTACCATAATGTCGATGGGAAACGACACCTATGGGATCACTGGAATCCCTCCTACGGTTGCGGGGCGCGGGGATCGTGAAAAGAGCAGGACTAGCAGCAAATGTATGGGATTTACCTGTGTTCGGGCCACAAAGATGCGTAAAACCCTACGATCCTGCTTTGGTGGCTATATTCAGTGTTCTTGAGCTCTTGAACTAGCTCTAGGTGCTGCTAGGTTCAAAAGAGCCGAATCCTTCTCCAGTGCGCCATGGGCCTCCTTTTATAGGCGAAAGGGGCTGCCACAGTGGCACACAGGAGGTGGAAAGTGCTACATCGCTGTGAGCTTATCCCTGGTGTTACGGGACAAAGCGCATTTAATGCGAGGCTTAGGTGTCCCTTCGCTTTATCGGGGGCGGGAGCGAAGCCCGTCCCGTCCGTCGCTGCTCCTCCTTGCTTGGACACGCGCCCTGGCCAGCGATGCATGCGGTGCCATGTAGGCTTGCAGGCAGCTGAGGTGGCGCGGTGGTGGAGCCTCCACGAAGGGTTGCATGTTTCCACGTAGGTGCCTGCCCAGCTGGTTGGGTCGGCAACCGCATGCGAACGGCGGTGGAGACTTGCCTGGTGCAGGCCTGGTAGTGGCCCTGCTGGCGCGCTTGGCGAGGGTCTTGCCGTGGCGCGCACTCGTCCCGGCAAAGATCTTGCCGGGGGTCTTGTGGGTTTCTTCGGTGAGGATGATTGCCTTCCTATCCTCACTTGATCTTGACTATTCTTTGTCTTCACAAAGATCTGCATGCCACCACAGAGGTGCCTCCCGAGCCCTGTCCCAATGCGTTCGTCGATCGTTGGTGGGCTCAAGGGTGGCTCACTCAGCTGGCGTGGGCGAGTTGCCCCGGCAAGGGTTGTTGCTGGGGAAACCTGCTTCGCCCATCCAATCCTTGTGGCCTTGGTCCTTGTCGTTGCTTTATTTGTCTTGTGCCTTCGGCTTCTCTCCGGCTTCCCTTTCCTACCATGTTATGCGTGGTCGTGGCGGGTGGCTCTGACTGCCGTGCACAAGTAAAGGGGTCAAAAGGAGAGCCCCTACTTTTGTACACCGACAGGAGCCCCCGGGCCTGGGCCATACATAAGCGCCGACACATTGTTGGGCCAGGCCGTAACGGTCGCCGTAGTTAGGGCGGAGTTTATCGCGTAATCGCCCGTCCGTCACGCGCTTCTCCACGACCCGTGTTGAACGCGCGACGTGGGGGTCGTGCGCGCGCGTGTGACGGAAGCATGCTGGCATCACCTCGCGGTGGACAGTAAAGAGGCGGCTTGCGTGTCTCTTTGAGACCGCAGGGCTGCCTCCCATTTACTGCCCTTGCTTGGGAACCGTCGCTCCATGTGTCCCACTACGCTCGCCCCTCGCACCACATTCGCTGCATGCATAACGCAGAGCGAATGACAGGTGCGCGGGATGTGGGAAGTCGTGCACATGCGTGGGTCGATTCCCACGCGCCTTCAATGGAGCAGGGAGGGCGGTCGACGGCCCCGCTCGCTGTCACTTCATCGGGTTGGATTGGCTGAGAGGGGGCGGCTGAGCCTCGCCCCCACCCCTTTATAAAAAGGGGAGCGGGAGGAACGGTGCCTCTGAACCCACCGCCATCTGCCTCTCCCCATTCTTGCTTCTTCCTTTCTTCTGCCATGGCGAGGGGGCGTGGCGACGCTTCATCGGTGGCGGCGAGGGTTTCGGCCAGATAGCGCATCGCTCCTCCCCAAGATCTCGTAGCGGCGGAGCCGGCCGCTAGAGGAAGGGGGAGGGGGCGAGGTCGAGGCCATCGCGGTGCTCGAGGAGAGGAGGACGGGGCGGCAGATCAGCCTTGCCTCCGCCAACAGCCCCTCCTCTGATGGAGGGCCACGCCGGGGACAACCCCTGTGAATTCTTTGTTAGGCTGCGCCGGCCACCGCGTCGTCGCCTTCGCCTCCCGACTCCATTTGCGCGGGAGATGGAGCTGGATCCGCCGCAGGCGTTGCGGCTGCATATGAGGGGCTGCGGGAACAGTGGTACATGCGCCGACATCGAGTTCCCTGCCCCTCATGTCATGTATCTTCATCGAGGGTGGAAAACCTTCGCTTGCCTCCACAGCTTGACGGATGGGCTCACTCTCCATTTCAAATTAATGGAGGGTGGCCTCCTCTCTGTCAAGATCTTCGGGCACTTCGGGACTCGCATAAGGTGCTGCATGGAGAGCTCTTCTAACGACGAAGATTCCTCCTCGAGCAAGAGTGGCGAGGAGGACAACGGCAGCGACGGCGAGGCTAGCAGGCGGTAGGATGACGGGTCCGACTAGGCGTCGGGCGCCGCTCCAGGCGGCACCGGCGACCCCATCATCCGTGTCGCCGGCTCCTTGAACTTCTCGGGGTCATCTCCTTGGGCGGCTGGCGTTGGGAGGCTGCGGAAGAGGAAGAGGGCGGGCGGCAAGGCCGTCAAGTCGGAGTATGCGGGCACCGACGCCTTCGTCGCGTATTGACGTCCTGCCGCCTCCTCTTCGAGCTCTGCCTCTGGTGCTGCCATCACCATCCAGCCCTTGGACATCCACCAAGATGTTCTCTTGGTGTCTTCTGCCACTCGTAGCTCGCCTAGGCGCCCCTTTTGCCCTTCTGCTTTTCTTGTGCCATTTCCTGAGGAGAGAGACAAGAAAGGGATTACGGGCACCTTATCTCTTTTAGTTTGTAAGCCTTCGGCCTTAGTAGAATTTAAAGCTTGTAATCCCTTGCTCATGTTTTTCATTTCATATGAACTGCACTGCACGGGATGTTTTTAATGAAAAAGGGATGTTTCTTTGGGATTTTCGCTCATGGTGGAACCCACGACAAGGAGTGAATCCTTGTTATCCTTAAGATAAACGTTTTTTCGCCCGCAACAAGCCTTGCTGCACTTCTACTTCGCTCGACCTTTCTCACGCCCTTGGCGGAGGCAAGGATGAGGTGGGCTTAGGCTCCTCATTTCATTTCCTTGCTGCCGCGACTGCGACCAAACTCGTCCCCAGGAGACGAGTCTTGGAGTCCGGAATGAGGGGAGCATGGTAGCCTAAGGATAAAACGAGGTTTCACATCCCTCAGTCCATAACGAAACACATGATAAGGGATAGAGAACTTATCTGAATCTGCAGCCCCCGGCACCCTTGGCTTGCCGCGGGTGGATCTTTGCCCTTGTAGCCCCCGACAGTATTGGCTTGCCGGGGCCCGTAGGCCGGTCCGTCCCCTTTCTTCCAAAGCAGCTCGGCAAGGATATTCATGTGTCCTGCGAACCAAAGAAGATAAAGAAAAACAGAGAGACGCACACTCGACCTCTAAGCTAGGGGTTAGCCGCCGCTAAGCACTATCAACCCTAACCAAGGACGAGACTCAACCTAGCATGCATGCTATAACTTAGGGCGCCAGCGCTTATTTATGCTCGTGGTCTGCTACCGGCTTTGTACAAGGGTTACATGCCTTGCCGGCAAGGCTTGTACAAAAGGGTAGCTTGTCGGGAGGCTCCGGCAAGCCGCGCCTTTATGGGTAAAACTTATGAGATGCTCGATGTTCCGTGAGTTGCTCACCGGAATGGCATCTTCGGTCTCCAGCTGATCGCTGGCCCGGTGACCCGTGTTACCCGATAAGGGCCTTCCCACTTCAAGCGCCAACTTTTTGGAATTCTTGGCCGATCGAACGTGTCGAAGAACAAGGTCGCCTTCCTCAAAGCTCCGCATGAACCTTGCGGCTATGGTAGCGGCGCAAGGCTTGCTGGTAGCATGCTGCTCTCATACCGCCCGTAGACGCATCTTCCTCAAGGAGCGTCGCGTCATCTTGCCGCAATCTCTCTTGCTCAAGCTCATCATAAGCGAGCACTCGAGGTGACCCGTATATGAGTTCCGTGGTGAGAACTGCTTCTGCCCCGTAAACCAGGGCAAAGGGTGTTTGGCCGGTGGCTCGATTTGGCGTCGTCCTGATCGACCAAAGAACCGCCGGCAACTCGTCAATCCAACGCCTTCCACTCTTGCGCAGCCTGTCGAAAGTCTTCGTTCTTAAGCCTCGCAAGACTTCAGCATTTGCTCTTTCTGCTTGGTCGTTGCTCCGTGGATGTGCCACGGAAGCAAAGCAGACCTTGCTGCCGAGATCCTCAATGTATTGCATGAAGGCATGGCTTGTGAACTGTGTGCCGTTGTCGGTGATGATCCTGTTGGGCACCCCAAAACGGCACACTAGTCCCTTGAAGAACTTGATGGCTGATCACACTGTCACCTTCCTCACAGCCTTCCACCTCCGCCACTTTGTGAACTTGTCGATTGCGATGTACAAGTACTCAAAGCCCCGACAAAGACAGGGAAAGGGCCCAATATGTCAAGCCCCCAGACCGAGAAGGGCCAGGAGAGAGGGATAGTTTGAAGGGCTTGAGCTGGTTGATGGAGCTTCTCCGAATGGAACTGGCACGCTTCACACTTGGTTACAAGTGTCGTCGCATCCTGGAGGGCGGTGGGCCAGAAGAAACCTTGCCGGAAAGCCTTGCCAGCAAGGGCCCTCGACCCTATGTGGGAGCCACATATGCCTCCATGTATCTCTGCCAACAGCTTCAATCCTTCCTCCCGGGAGATGCACTTCAATTTCACCCCATTCGGTCTTCTTCTGTATAGTTCGTTATCAATGAATTGGTACAGCAGTGCATCGGCGGGCTACTCTTTTTTCGCTTCTTGCTGCTCCTAATGAAGCTCTCCTTTCTGAAGGAATCGGACGGTGTGCTGCGCCCATGCCGGAGCCTGTGGCTCGACGACAAGGACCAAAGGCATTTCTTCTGCTACGGGAGCGGCCGCCTCCACGGCCATGACCTGAGGTCCTGCCGTTCTCAGTTGCCCCGTGGCAGGATCGGCATCCATGGCAACATCTTCGCCGGCGGCTCCAGGGAGCTCGGTGGGGAAGTACTTGCCGGGGCCTAGCTTCCTCTTCTTGTTCTGCCCGGTCGACGGCTCAACGGACGGCTGAGTTAACTGAAGCACAAAAGTACCTGGTTCCACAGGTAGCTTGAGGGCAGCGCGCTTTGATAGGTAGTCGGCGATGTCATTCTCCGCCCTAGGGACATGCTCCGCTTGTATACCATCAAAGCGTTCCTCCAGTTTCCTCACCTCATCTACGTAAGCTTCCATCAACGGGCTTTGATAATCTTTGTTAATCTGCCTGACGACAAGCTGTGAATCTCCCCTGACGATGAGCTTTTTAACTCCAAGGTCCGTTGCGATCCTGAGGCCGGCAAGCAAACCCTCATACTCGGTGATGTTGTTGGTAGACATCTCCCGGGGGAAGTGCATCTGGATGACATGCTTGAGGTGCTCTCTGGTGGGTGCGACAAGCAGCACAGCAGCACCGGCACCTTGCAGCAAGAAGGCACCATCAAAGTACATGATCCAGTTGCGGCTCATTTCCTTGCCGGGGAGAGTGGTGTCCTGTACCTCTTCGTCGGGCGTCGAGGTTCATTCTGCAACAAACTCCGCCAAGACTCTGCTCTGAATCGTCGAGGTACTGATGTCTACTACGCAACCTTCTCCTTGTAGATGTTGTTGGGCCTCCAAGTGCAGTGGTTTGTAGGACAGTAGCAAATTTCCCTCAAGTGGATGACCTAAGGTTTATCAATCCATGGGAGGCGTAGGATGAAGATGGTCTCTCTCAAACAACCCTGCAACCAAATAACAAAGAGTCTCTTGTGTCCCCAACACACCCAATACAATGGTAAATTGTATAGGTTCACTAGTTTGGCGAAGAGATGGTAATACAAGTGCAATATGGATGGTAGATATACTCCCTCCGTTCCTAAATAATTGTTTTTCTAGAGATTTCAACAAGTGACTACATACGGAGCAAAATGAGTGAATCTACACTCTAAAACATGTCTACATACATCCGTATGTTGTAGTCCATTTGAGATGGCTAGAAAGACAATTATTTGGGAACGGAGGGAGTAGGTTTTTGTAATCTGAAAATATAAAAACAGCAAGGTAACTAATGATAAAAGTGAGCGTAAACGGTATTGCAATGCTAGGAAACAAGGCCTAGGGTTCATACTTTCACTAGTGCAAGTTCTCTCAACAATAATAACATAATTGGATCATATAGCTATCCCTCAACATGCAACAAAGAGTCACTCCAAAATCACTAATAGCTGAGAACAAACGAAGAGATTATGGTAGGGTACGAAACCACCTCAAAGTTATTCTTTCCAATCAATCCGTTGGGCTATTCCTATAAGTGTCACAAACAGCCCTAGAGTTCATACTAGAATAACACCTTATGATACAAATCAACCAAAACCCTAATGTCACCTAGATACTCCAATGTCACCTCATGTATCCGTGGGCATGATTATATGATATGCATCACAAAATCTCAATTCATCTATTCAAACCAACACATAGAACATCAAAGAGTGCCCCAAAGTTTCTACCGGAGAATCACGACGAAAACGTGTGCCAACCCCTATGATTAGGTTCATGGGCGGAACCCGCAAGTTGATCACCAAAACATACATCAAGTGAGTCACGTGATATCCCATTGTCACCACAGATACGCACGGCAAGACATACATCAAGTGTTCTCAAATATTTAAAGACTCAATCCAATAAGATTACTTCAAAGGGAAAAATCAATCCATTACAAGAGAGTAGAGGGGGAGAAGAAATATAAGATCCAACTATAATAGCAAAGCTCATGATACATCAAGATCGTGCCAAATCAAGAACACGAGAGAGATCAAACACATAGCTACCGGTACATACCCTCAGCCCCGAGGGTGAACTACTCCCTCCTCGTCATGGAGAGCGCCGAGATGATGAAGATGGCCTCCGGTGAGGGTTCCTCCGGCAGGTGCCGAACAGGGTCCCGATTGGTTTTTGGTGGCTCGAGGTTTTATGGCGGCGGAACTCCCGATCTATTCTCTGCTCGAAGTTTTAGGGTACGTGGAGTTATATAGGCGGAAGAAGCACGTCGGGGAGCCACGAGGGCCCCACGAGGCGGGGCGCGCCTAGGGGGTGGGCACGCCCCACCCTCGTGGCTTCCTGTTTCCTCCTTGACTGGGGTCCAGTCCATCCGTAGCTTTCCTTCCAAAAATAACTTCTCCAGCTTGATTTCGCCCGCTTTTGACTCCGTTTGATATTCCTTTTCTTCAAATAATCGAAATAGGCAAAAAAACAGCAAATCTGGGCTGGGCCTCCGGTTAATAGGTTAGTCCCAAAAGTAATATAAAAGTGGATAATAAAGCCCAATATTGTCTAAAACAGTAGATAATATAGCATGGAGAAATCAAAAATTATAGATACGTTGGACACGTATTAGGTACTTTTGAACTTCAAACTAAAACTTGACAGCTCCAGGGCCCATTCCACAATCCTCCCCGTTGCATCTGGGTTATGCAATATCCGTTGCAATGGGAGGCGGGTGACCACCGTGATTTCGTGCGCTTGGAAGTAATGGCGCAGCTTCCTCGAAGCCATAAGGAGGCCCAAGAGCAGCTTTTGCACACCTGAGTACCTCGACCTAGCCCTCGCAAGAGGCAAATGACGGCAAACCGGTGCTGCACCATTTTCTTCTTCTCGCACTTCTTCACCCGGTCGCGTGGGTCCCGTCGTCTTTGGCGCTTAGTCTTGCCGGGACCGAGCCTTGCCGGGGACTCCGATCTTCTTGCCGGACTGAGCCCCTGCCGGGAGGGTTTCGCCCGCCAACCGTCGACTCTGCCGCTGCTGCTGTCTTCTCATCAATCTCTCTCTGCGCCACTAGTGCGGCACTAACCACCTGATTTGTTGCCGCTAGATAAAGCAGTAACGGTTCTTGTGGTTTGGGCGCAACCATCACTGGGGTAGAGGAGAGGTATTTCTTCAAATCTTGCAGCGCTGCCTCGGCCTCTGGGGTCTACTCCACCGGCCCTGCCTTCTTTAAGATCTCGAAAAAAAGGAAGGGCACGCTATGCGGATTTGGAGATGAACCGACTCATGGCAGCAACACAACCAGTGAGCCAACGCACGTCCTTGATCCGTTTGGGTGCCTCAATCTGCTCGATGGCCTTGATCTTATCTGGGTTTGCTTAAATCCCGCGCTGGGACACAAAGAACCCGAGAAGCTTGCCGTACGGGACGCCGAAGATACACTTCTCAGGGTTCAATTTGAGGTTGATCTTGCGCAGGTTCCCAAATGTTTCCTCTAGATCTTGTACAAGTGTTGCTTTGTCCTTGGTTTTGACCACTATGTCATCCATATAAGCTTCCATATTTCTATGTAGCTGGGGCTCGAAACCAATTTGGACTGCTCTTATAAAGGTCGAGCCAACACTCTTCAACCCGAAAGGAATCCGTAAAAAGCAATATGTACCACATGGGGTGATGAATGCTGTATTTTCCTCGTCTTCCCTTGTCATGAAGATCTGGTGGTATCCTGAGTAGGCGTCAAGGAACGATAAGAGGTCACACCCAGCCATGGAGTCAACAATCTGGTCAATGCGCGGCAACGGGAAAGGATCCTTTGGACATGCCTTATTGATGTCTATGTAATCAATACACAACCTCGACTTCCCATTTGCCTTGCGCACTACTACCGGATTGGCGAACCACGTCGGATGGAGTACTCCTCTCACCAAACCTGCCGCCTCTAGCTCTCTGATTTCCTCCGTGATGAACTCCTGCCTCTCCAGAGCTTGCTTCCTGACCTTCTGCATGACGGGCCGCGCATGAGGACAGACAGCAAGGTGGTGCTCAATCACCTCCCTGGGAACGCCGGGGATGTCGGAGGCTTGCCATGCAAACACATCGACATTCGCCCATAGGAAGGTGACGTGCTTGCTTTCCTATTTGCCGTCGAGGGTGGAGCTTATGGTAAAAACTCCCCCCTTACCGACCTCCTTGACGGGCACCTTCTTGTTCTCTGGTGGTGTGGCTCTGGACTTCTTGCTCTTGCCGGCAGAGCTCTCTGGCACGTCCTCAACGGGAGCACAACACCCCGAAGAGGTGCGCTTGCCGAATTGGGTGCTAGGGGTCTCGCCGGTCTTCTTCCCCTCGGTGTCTTGGAGGTCGCCGCGCCGCCGTCTAGCGGGATGGCGGGGCCCCTGGAGGGCCCCGCGCCGCCTGCGGGGGGCCCGACTCCACCCCTGGAGCCCGCAACTGGTGGCTCGTCGCTGGGCGAGCAAACGACGCCACTCGCCAGGCCTGGACCATCAGGGTGATGTGGATGTTCGCGGGCCGTGCCACGGGTTCTCTCCGCAACTGGCCCGGTTCCGGTCCGCGCCGGTACCAACCCGGTCCCGGGCGAACCGATCGTCGTGGTCGTCTTCTTCTTAGGAGCCATGGCGATGAAGAATAGCTAGGTCGACTGCTAGACCTGATTCTCATGATTGCGCCTCCTACCTGGCGCGCCAAAGATGTCGGTGGGAATCGACACCTATGGGATCACTGGAATCCCTCCTACGGTTACGGGGCGCGGGGAACGTGAAAAGAGCAGGACTAACAGGCAACACAAGGGGGATTTACCCAGGTTCGGCCCGCAAAGATGCGTAAAACCCTACGATCCTGCTTTGGTGGCTGTATTCAGTGTTCTTGAGCTCTTGAACTAGCTCTAGGTGCTGCTAGGTTCAAAAGAGCCGAATCCTTCTCCAGTGCGCCATGGGCCTCCTTTTATAGGCGAAAGGGGCTGCCACGATGGCACACAGGAGGTGGAAAGTGCTACAGCGCTGTGAGCTTCTCCCTGGTGTTACAGGACAAAGTGCATTTAATGCAACGCTTAGGTGTCCCTTCGCTTTACCGGGGGCGGGAGCGAGGCCCGTCCCGTCCGTCGCTGCTCCTCCTTGCTTCGACACGCGCCCTGGCCAGCGATGCATGCGGTGCCATGTAGGCAGGCAGGCAGCTGAGGCGGCGCGGTGGTGGAGCCTCCACGAAGGGTTGCATGTTGCCACACAGGTGCCTGCCCAGCTGGTTGGGTCGGCAGCCGCATGCGAATGGCGGCGGAGAGTTGGCTGGTGCGGGCTGGCGGTGCCCTGGCCGGGCGCCGCTTGGCGAGGGTCTTGTCGGGTGGCCCGGCAAGGGTCTTGCCGTGGTGCGCAGGCGTCCCCGGCAAGGATCTTGCCGGGGGTCTTGTGGGTTTCTTCGGTGAGGATGATTGCCTTCCTATCCTCACTTGATCTTGACTATTCTTTGTCTTCACAAAGATCTGCATGCCACCACAGAGGTGCCTCCCGAGCCCTGTCCCAATGCGTTCGTCGATCATTGGTGGGCTCAAGGGTGTCTCGCTCGGCTGGCGTGGGCGAGCTGCCCCGGCAAGGGTCCTTGCCGGGGAAATCTGCTTCGCCCATCCGATCCTTGTGGCCTTGGTCCTTGTCGTTGCTTTATTTGTCTTGTGCCTTCGGCTTCTCTCTGGCTTCCTTTTCCTACCCTGTTATGCGTGGTCGTGGCGGGTGGGTCTGACTGCCCGTGCATAAGTAAAGGGGTCAAAAGGAGAGCCCCTAGTTTTGTACACTGACACAAAATCCAAGTGTTGGTGTGTGAGCTAGATATCGAAGAATATGCTTCACAACCTTATGGTGTGATTCCTTCGGTGTAGCTTGAAATCGGGCACACATGCAAACACTAAGCATTATATCTGGCCTAGATGCACATAAGTACAATAAAGAACCAATCATGGAGCAAGATACCTTATGATCAAGTCAATACCATTTTCATCAAGGCATAGATGGCCATTTGTGGGCATAGGAATTTTGACGCCTTTGCAATCTTGCATGCCGAATTTCCTTAGTACATCCTTGAGGTATTTCTCCTGAGATATGAATATGCCATTGTGCTGTTGACTAATTAGAAGACCTGAGAAGAATTTCAATTCTCCAATCATAGACATTTGATATTCTTCACTCATCGTATAGGCAATTTCATCACTATAACGTTGGTCAAGATGTACCAAAGATAATATCATCAACATATATTTGGCACACAAACAGTTCACTATCATAAGATTTAGTGAAAAGAGTAGGGTCGAGTGAACCGGGTTTGAAGCCTTTCTTCATGAGGAATTCCTTCGAAGTATCATACCATGCCCGAGGGGCCTGCTTGAGGCCATAGAGGGCCTTATTGAGTCTGAAGACTTTGTCGGGATTCTTTGGATCTTCAAAACCTGGGGGTTGAGCAACATATACTTCTTCCTCAAGCTTACCATTGAGGAATGCACTTTTCACATCCATTTGATATAAAGTGATATCATGATGCTTAGCATAAGCAAGTAATGTGCGAATAGCCTCAAGTCTAGCAACAGGTGCAAAAGTTTCATCGAAATCAATTCCTTCAACCTGTGTGTAACCTTGAGCTACAAGCCGTGCCTTATTCGTCACCACAAGGCCATTTTCATCTTGCTTGTTGCGGTAGATCCACTTTGTGCCAATGATATTGTGCTTGCGAGGATCTGGACGTTCAACCAGTTCCCAGACGTTGTTGAGCTCAAACTGATGTAATTCTTCTTGCATGGCTTGAATCCACTCGGGCTCCAGAAATGCTTCATCTACCTTAGTGGGCTCTGTGATAGAGACAAAAGCATAGTGCCCACAAAAGTTAGATAAATGTGAAGCTTTTGAGCGTGTGAGAGGACTGGTGCTTCAATGTCATCGATGATCTTTTCAACTTGCACTTCTTTTGCAACGCGAGGATGAGCTGGTTGTCATCGAGGAATTTGATCAGCATTTTCTTCAGCACCATTTCTTCAGCATTTTCTTCAGGTGCATTAGCTCGACGTTCTTCACGTTCTGGAATGAATTCTTCAGCAGATTCTTCAGTAGGAATGGAATCCTCAGTAGCCTTGAACTTGATGGTTTCCTTAGGAGTTGGTTCATCTATCACAGAAGGTAGGTGCTCTCTTTGCGAGCCATTAGTTTCATCTAACCGCACATCTGTTTCACCTTGTGAAGAACATTGTTGAACACTCTGTAGGTGTGCGAGTCCTTTCCGTAACCAAGCATGAAACCTTCATGTGCTTTTGGTGCAAATTTAGCATTGTGATGAGGATCTCTAATCCAACATTTAGCATTGAAGACTTTGAAATAACTCACATTGGGTTTCTTATCAGTGAGGAGTTCATAGGCAGTCTTCTTGAAGAATTTGTGAAGATATACCTGTTGATGATGTGGCATGCAAGATAAATTGCCTCAATCCGAGTGACGATGCGTCTTGTACTCATCAAGCATAGTGCAAGCCATCTCAACAAGAGTTCTGTTCTTGCGCTCCACGACGCCATTCTGCTGAGGAGTATAAGGAGCAGATAACTCATGAGTAATACCAAGTTCATCAAGATAGTCATCAAGACCAGAATTCTTGAACTCAGTTCCATTGTCACTTCTGATGTGCTTGATCTTCACACCAAAGTTGGTTGAAGCCCTCGAGGAAAATCATTTGAAGACTTCCTGCACTTCATGTTTGTAAGTAACAATGTGTACCCATGTGTATCGTGAGTAATCATCAACAATAACAAAGCCATAGAGAGATGCATCATTTGTGACTGCTGAGTAATGATTAGGACCAAAGAGGTCCATGTGAAGCAATTCGAATGGTCAAGTAGTAGTCATGATAGTCTTCGCTGGATGCTTAGCCTTTGTTATCTTCCCAGCTTCACAGGCTCCGCATAAGTGATCTGTAACACCCCGGATGTAACTTTCCATATTTGTAACTCCAACTCCTGCCATTTTCGGCATTGTGATATGATTTTCCCTCCGTGGTTGGGCTTTTCTTCATTTTTGCATTTTGTCCATGTCATGCATTTTATATCATGTCATCATGTGCATCTCATTTGCATATGTGTTCGTCTCATGATTCCGAGCATTTTTCCCGTTGTCCGTTTTGCAATCCGGCACTCCTATGTTCCCCGGCGTCCCCTTTTACGTTTTTCCGTGAGCGGGTATTAAAATTTCTCGGAATGGACCGAGATTTGTCAAGTGGCCTTGGTATACCACCGGTAGACCACCTGTCAAGTTTCGGGTCATTTGTAGCTCGTTTGGTACTCCAACGGTTAACCGCACTCTCGCAAAGGCCTCTTTTAAGTTGCAGCCCAACACCCTTTCAAAACAGCCCATTAACCCATCTAAGTAACTTCCATGCTCTCCGTCGTTCGATCATGATCGTGTGGGCGAAAACTACACCTCATTTGGACTCTCCTAGCTCCCTCTATGCCTATTTAAGCAACCCCCCATTCCAAATCCGGATCAAACCCTAGCCTCCTTCTTCCTCCACGGCAGACGCGTCCATCGCCCATCGCCCGGACACGTCAGCGCGCGCGCCAGTCCCAAGCCGCCACGTGGCCTCCTCGCCACCAGCGCCCGCTGCCGCCCGAGCCCGGTCGGGCCCCCAAACCATCGCCGCGCCGCCTCCATGGGCGCCTGAGGCGCCAGCCCGTCTCCGGCGAGCCGCCGCCGCCCGCCGCCCAGCGCCTCCGCTGGCGCCGCCCGAACACCGGCGCCTCCGCCGCCCGCCAAGATCCCGCCGCCCGCGCCGCCACGGGCCACCCGCCGCCATCGCCCGGCCCGGCCCGCTCCGTCGCCGCCTCTTCCTCCGGCTGCCCCCGCCGGCATCTCCTCCTCCGGCGAGCAGCGCCGCCGCTTCGGTTCCGGGCCCGATCTAGATCGGGAACCCGAGGGTTGACTTTCCCCCCTCAAATTTCGTCCAAGTTTTGTCTCGTTGATTAATTTGTGGCATTTTCAACGCATCATAACTTTGCATCCGTACCTCCGTTTCGTGCGTGTAATATGTCAAAATGTTCGTATCAAAGAGTAGAACATTCCATCGGATTGCACCATTTTCATTTGAGTTCATCTTGATGCCCGAAATGCTGTTGGAAGAGGGCCATGTGATGTTAGTTTCTGTTTTGTAACAGAACATGCACTTTTGTTATTTTTGCTATGATTGATGTGTGCACCCTATGAATTTGAGGCCTACATGTGTTTTGTAATATGACATTCCATCTTTCCAGGGGTGTATTCCATGTATTTTTGTGATCTCTGTGGTGACTAGCACAAGCATGCAAACTAGGCTTCATGATGTTGCTGATTCCAGCCCCTGTTTTGCTGATATTTTTATGCCATGTTAACTTGATGCTACCGAGATATCCATGCATATTTTGAGATACTTCATTAAGGATGTTTTGAACATATGGTTATGCTATATCCAGCCACGCCTTTGTTTGCAATTATGGAGTACCATAGCTTGAGTCAGTCGAGCTCTACTTTTGCTATAAAATGTTTCCTGGCAGATTGTTTACATGTTATTCAATTTTGCCAACGTTGTTGTAGTTGATCCGTGTATACTATGAAGTTGTTCTTGCCATGTATATCTTCTATGCCATGTCTTCTTGATGTAGGTATGCTTAGTTTATCATGAGATGCTCTGTAGTGAGTGCACCGAGCTTTTAAACATGCCTACTTGTTCGCTGTTTTGACATGCCATGTTGCTGAATCTGTTAACGGAACTTGCGATATTGACATGTGTGTTATTATATTTTTTGAACCTTCTTGGCTTATGGTCAGTAAGGAACTTTCGTTCTATGCTTTGAGTAGATTCATGCCATATCTTGTTTTGCTATAATAAGTTCCTTTAGCATGCTGTTTCATTGCTCTGAACATTGCTTCCTGATGCTGATTTTGCCATGTTCAGTAATTTCAGTCTGTGAAGCTGATATATTTTGCACTTTTGCCATGCTTGTTTGAACCTGTTATGATGTCATTTAGCCGTAGCTCAGTGTTCATCTTTTGTCAAGCATCTTGAGTAGATCACTGCCATGTGCTTTGTTGATACGTTTGGGCGCAGTAGCTTAATTTCTTGTTGCTTGCTATGTGGTATCATGCTGTTAATGGCAGATTTGTGCCATTCTTGTTTTGCTTGTCATTTGCAAACCGTGCATCCGATTCCGGTGATCTTTATATCGATTTCAACCGAAATCATCTCATCTTTCCAGCGGCATACTTGGTTTGCCAAGTTGATGCCTGGTTCATCATTTTCCTTCCGGAGCACGCATACGCATTGCATATCACATCTCGCATATCATGCCATGTTTTGCATCATGTCGATTGTGCATTGCACCGTGATTTATTGTGGTTCCTTTGCTTGTGTTCTTGCTTTGGGTAGAGCCGGGAGACGAGTTCGTGAACGAGGAACCTGTTGAGAACGCTTACGAGGATCAAGCTTTCGACAACTCTGAGAACTTTGCAGGCAAGATGACCATACCCTCGAAATCACTTCTATCTTTGCTACGCTAGATGCTCGCTCTTTTGCTATGCCTATGCTACGATGCCTATCACTTGCTATATCATGCCACCCATATTGCCATGTCAAAACCTCTAACCATCCTTTCCTAGCAAACCGTTGATTGGCTATGTTACCGCTTTGCTCAGCCCCTCTTATAGCGTTGCTAGTTGCAGGTGAAGATGAAGTTTGTTCCTTGTTGGAACATGGAGATGTTGTTCCTTGTTGGAACATGTTTACTTGTTGGGGATATCACAATATATCTGCTATAATTAATGCATCTATATACTTGGTAAAGGGTGGAAGACTCGGCCTTATGCCCGTGTTTTGTTCCACTCTTGCCGCCCTAGTTTCCGTCATACCGGTGTTATGTTCCTTGATTTCGCGTTCCTTACACGGTTGGGTGATTTATGGGACCCCTTGACAGTTCTCTCTGAATAAGACTCCTCCAAAGAAGGCCCAACTTTGGTTTTACCATTTGCCACCTAAGCCTTTTTCCCCGGTTTTCGCGAGCCCGAGGGTCATCTTTATTTTAACCCCCGGACCAGTGCTCCTTCGAGTGCTGGCCCGAACCGAAAGCCGCTTGAGGCCATCTCGGGAAACTTCGATGCCTGGTTTTACTCAGAGCCTGTCTCATCCGGATGTGCCACGAGAACGAGATATGTGCAGCTCCTATCGGGATTTGGCTGTCGGCAATCGGGTGGCTTTGCTGGTCTTGTTTTATTGTGTCGAAATGTCTTGTAGTCCGGGATTCCGAGATTGATCGGGTCTTCCAGTAGAAGGAATATCCTTCGTTGACCGTGAGACCTTATAATGGGCTAAGTTGGGACACCCTGCAGGTATTATCTTCAAAGCCGTGCCCGCGGTTATGAGGCAGATGGGAATTTGTTAATGTCTGGTTGTAGAAAACCCGAAGTTGACCTTAATTAATACACATCAACCGCGTGTGTAACCGTGATGGTCTCTTCTCGTGAGTCCGGAAGTGAACACGGTGTTGGAGTTATGTTTGGCGTAAGTAGTTCAGATCACTTCTTGATCGCTACTAGCTTCACGACCGTGCTTTGCTTCTCTTCTCGCTCTCTTTGCGAATGTAGCCACCATATATGCTAGTCGCTTTGTAGCTCCACCTCACAACTCTGTCCTTCCTATAAGCTTAAATAGTCTTGATCTCAAGGGTGTGAGATTGCTAAGTCCCCGTGACTCACAGATTCTACCAAAACAGTTGCAGTGCCGACGATGCGGTCAGGTGACGCAACCGAGCTCAAGTGGGAGTTCGATGAGGAACGTGGTCGTTACTATGTGTCTTTTCCTGATGATCATTAGTGGTGCCCAGTTGGGACGATCGGGGATCTGTGTAGCATTTGGGGTATCTTCTTTTATTTTGGTTCCGTAGTCGGACCTTGAGTGTAATCTGAATGATGGATGTTTATTTAAGTTTTGTGTGAAGTGGCGACTGTAAGCCAACTATGTATCTCTTTCCCTTATGTATTACATGGGTTGTGTGAAGATTACCTCACTTGCGACATTGCTTTCAATGCGGTTATGCCTCTAAGTCGTGCTTCGACACGTGGGAGATATAGCCGCATCGGGCGCTAAGTTGGTAATCGAGCCTTCCCGACTTAGGAGCCCCCTACTTGATTGTTTCTTTGGCGTTGTTGAGTCTAGAATGGAAAATGTTTTGAGTCTTAGGATTATATATATCGGAGAGTAGGATTCTTTTTACTCCCGGTCCCTTCGTCAGCTCTGGTGAGGTCTCCCGACGAGAAGTTTTGACTCTTCTCTCCTCAATTTTCACTAAATTTTTTTTTAGGATCACGCTGGTATCTTGGGATCGTTCGAATGGTTTTGTGACGAGAACATTGTTCTTGGTGCCTCCTGACATTTAGGGGTTGTGGCAGTGTCCCGGGGAGTTGAGCTCCGAGGTGTTGTCGTCACAATTTTATCATTGCAGTTCTGGAATACCTGAGTTTTGCCGACATCGAAATCTCTTTTGTGCAGTTGTTGGTGAGATAACCCCGATAACCCAGTACTGGGGCGAGCTTGGGAGTATTGCCATCACTCGTATAACGGATGCTTTTCGAAGGTCGAGGTACACGATTTCCGAAGGTTTCTTGGTTATGTGTTGACGGATGGATACAGATTGATCTAGGTATTGTTAGTTTGGGTGATATATTTTGTGTCCCCGTATCCCCAACACCGCATTGCATAACCGTAAAGTTTCGAGTTTATAGGTGGGATTCAAGTAGCTCCTAGCATTTCTTCCCGCAGATATTTGGTTTGTGATTGGGTAATCCTTACCACTTATTTGTTCCAACAGTACCTTGTTATTTTTTCATCAACCCTTAATCAAGTGGCTTCTCACCTTAATGGACGTGTGATGTTAGCTTTTGGAATTCATTCGTTCATCCTTGTTCGAATGTTTATTGTGAAGACTATATGTTGCAATTTCTATCCGTTGATTCAACTTGTCTATCTGTCTATCAAAGTGCTAACGGATGTCACCCTCTTCAGGATGGCTCCGCCAACGCGTCTGAATCCGGATCGCAATGATGAGAATCACCGAACCCTCCACCTCCACCTCCGCCTTCGGAGGCATGGCAAGCTATCATGGCAGCCACCAATGCCAATGCTCAGATGATTTTGCAGCTCTTGCAAGAGCGTACTCAAGGGCAAGGCAATCAAGGCAATCAAGGTCAAGGCAACAACCAGCCGCACTTTGCTACTCTCAATCAGTTCCTCGCTAATCAGCCAAGTCTTTCAGTTTCTGTGTCGAGGCCACAGACGCCGACGATTGGCTTGTGGACATCTGCAAACATTTTGAATGTAGCAATGTCAGACCTGAGGACTTTGTCAAGTTTGCTTCATTTCAACTCAAGGACCAAGCTGCTGAGTGGTTCCAGCAATACAAAGATTCCAGAGGAGGTCGTGTCATTACCTGGGATGAGTTCCGCCGAGATTTCAGAGCTCACCACATTCCGAAAAGTGTTGTTGAGAGCAAGCGTGAGGAGTTCCGCAATCTCAAGCAAGGCAACATGTCTGTATCAATACAATATCCAGTTCCTGAAACTCGCCGCTTCGCTAAGCAAGACGTCCACGATGAAAAGAGTATGATCTATCAATTCAGAGGTGGTCTCGGAGAAGATCTGCAATTAGCTCTTGTGCTTTTGAGCCAAAAAGTATGACGAATTCTACAACATGGCATCAAACAAGAAGCTGCCCAGCTCAAATGTGAGGCTTCTAAGAAGAGAATCAGGGATGCATTCAGTCTTCTTCTTCCTCTCAAGTGGTAGCTAAGCAGAAGTTCTACCTTCCTCCTCCTCCGTTCCGTCGGCCTTATCGCCAGAAGAACTCGGTGGTCGTGGATCTTCCCACCCGCCCAACCCAAAGCTATCGTAACAAGTCTAATTCTCAAGCTCCAAGGTCAAATGCTCCTTACCACCGTCCGCTCTCCGAGGTGACTTGCAACAAATGTCGTGAGAAAGGTCACTATGCTAACAAGTGCTTCAACCGAGGCGCCTTCCGCCTCCTCCTCCCCGTGGAAATCTTCCAAAGAATGCAAAGGGTCAAGCATAATCCCAAGTCCGCAAAGGTGAACATGATGAATGCAGCAAGCGAAGGATTCTTCCGATGTGATTATGGGTAATCTCTCGATTAATGATATTCCTGCAAAAGTCTTATTTGATACCGGTGCATCTATTTCTTTCATATCAAGACCTTTTGCATCCATGAACAATTTGCATCTTGTCGATCCGCTTAAGCCGATAGCGGTTTCCTCTCCGGTTTGTTCATGAATACAAAATGATGGCTCCGGATGTTTCTATCAAGATGGGCAACTATAGATTTCTTTCTTCCGAATGGTTCTTGGTGACTCGGATATTGATCTTATTCTCGGATGGATCGGCTTTCAAAGACAAAGCTCAGCTTGATTGTGCTGCCAGTGGAAATTCAATTGACTCACTCTTCTAATGATGTGATCATCTATGCCGCTTCGTGATGAAACCATTCGGTTGTTTTCTCTCAATGAGAAGGGCGAATTGGATGCTATCTCTCGATTCCGATCGTTTGTGAGTACCAAGATGTCTTTCCGTAAGAGCTTCCAGAATGCCTCCTCACCGCCGCTTGAGTTCGTTATCGATCTTGAGCCCGCATCGAACCCGTTTGCAAGCGTCCATACAAGCTTGGACCTAATGAGCTGAAGGAATTGAAGAAGCAGCTCGATGAACAAGAGCGTCTGGGTTTGATCCGACCGAGTTCATCTCCTTGGGGTTGTGGTGTTCTTTTTGTCCAGAAGAAGGATGGCACGGACCGACTTTTAAGGCCGACATCATTCCATTGAATAAGAAGACTATCAAGAACAAGTATCCACTTCCCAACATCAATGAGCTTTTCGAGCAACTCAAAGGTGCTAAAGTGTTCTCCAAGCTTGACCTTCAGATGGGTTATCATCAGATTCGCATTCGTGAACAAGATATTCCCAAGACAAAGCATTCGTAACAAGTTTTGGTTCTTATGAATATACTGTCATGTCTTTCGCCTTGTCAATGCTCCTCCAACATTCTCTCGAATGATGAACTTCATCTTCAACCCCTACACCAATGAATTCGTCTTGGTCTATCTCGATGATATTTTGGTCTTCTCCAAGAATAAGAAGGATCATGCCAAACATTTGCGATTGGTGCTAGACAAGCTCGAGAGTATCAATTCTATGCGAAGTTTTCCAAATGTGAATTTTGGCTTGATGAAGTGCTTTATCTTGGTCATATCATCTCCGCCAAGGGCATCGCTGTTAACCCCGAGAAGGTGTCTGCGGTTGTGAATTGGGAACCTCCTCGTAATGTCAAGCGCCTTCAGTTTTCTTGGTCTTGCAAGCTATTGTCAAGATTCGTTGAGAACTTCTCCAAGATTGCAAAGCCTCTTTGCAACCTCCTCCGTAAGCATGTGAAGTATGTCCGTCTCCCCGAGTGTGACGTTGCTTTCAATACTCTCAAAGAGAAACTCGTCACAGCTCTGTCTTGACTCCTCTGATGAATCCAAGCCATTTGAAGTTTTCGTGATGCTTCTCTTCAAGGTCTCGGTGCTGTGTTAATGCAAGAGAAGAGAGTTGTGGCCTATACCTCTCGCCAGCTTGAAGCCCAACGAAAAGAACTACCCCACTCACGATCTCGAGTTGGCGGCGCTTGTCCATGCATTGATAACGTGGAGACATCTCTTGTTGGGAAGGAAAGTGGACATTTTCACCGATCACAAGAGCCTCAAGTATATCTTCACTCAACCCAACCTCAACCTCGTGCAAACTCGATGGGTCGAAATGATTCAAGAGTACAACCCAAGTATTGAATATACTCTGGCAAGGCCAATGTGATTGCAGATGCTTTGAGCAGGAAGGCTTATCGCAATGTTTAATCCTCAAGCCTTTCCAACCGGATCTCTCGTGAAGCTTTCCGCAAGCTGAATCTTCAAGTTGTTCCTCAAGGCTTTCTTTCCAACCTCATAGTCTCTCCTACTTTGGAAGATCAGATTCGTGAGGCTCAACTCCTGGATACCATGGTGAAAAAGGTGAAACGTGGTATCGACAAGGGCATTTCCAAGTACAAGTGCTTCCACGTTGGCGACAAAGATACTCTTTTCTTCGAGGACCGGATTGTGGTTCCAAAGGGTGATCTACGTAAAGTCATTATGAACGAGGCACAATTCACTTCTATCCATTCATCCTGGAAGTACGAAGATGTACCATGACCTCAAGCAGTCATATTGGTGGACTCGAATGAAGCGAGAAATTGCTCAATTCGTGAATGAGTGTGATGTCTGCAGAAGAGTGAAAGCAGAACACCAAAGACCAGCTGGTCTCCTCCAACCTCTTGCTATTCCGTAATGGAAGTTTGATCATATTGAAATGGACTTCGTGGATCGGATTTCCAAAGTCCAAGCGTGGAAATGATGCTATCTTCGTTGTCATTGACAAGCTTACTAAAGTGGCTCATTTTCTTCCTATCAAAGAATCCATCACAAAGAGCTCGGTTGGCGAGCTATACTCCTCCAGATTGTCTCCTTGCACGGCATTCCACAATTGATCTCTTCGCACCGTGGCGGCATCTTTACATCCAAGTTTTGGGATTCTTTTCGTAAGGCGGGGCACCAACATCCGCTTTCAAAGACAGCTTTCCACCCTCAAACAAGTGGCCAAGTCGAGCGAGTAAATCAAATCCTTGAAGATATGCTCGTGGCTTGTGTCATTTCCTTCGGTATGAAATGGGAAGATTGTCTTCCATACGCCGAAGTTCTCCTACAACAACAGCTTCCAGCGAGTTCTGCAAGGCCCCATTCGAAATTCTCTATGGCGTAAAGTGCCGTACTCCTCTCAATTGGTCTCGAGACAATGAACGCCAACTTCTTGGCAATGACTTGATCACGAAGTCAAGAAATGTGCAAAGTCATTCGTGAGAATCTCAAAGCAGCGCAATCGCGCCCGGAAGAGCTATTATGATGACAAGCACCGTGATGTGGCTTTTGAAGTTGGAGACCATGTCTACCTCGCGTCTCTCCAATGAAAGGCACTCGTCCGCTCGGTATCAAAGGGAAGCTTGCCCCTAGATACGTGGGTCCTTTCAAGATCATTGGCAAAAGAGGCGATCTCGCCTATCAACTTGAGCTTCCTCCAACTTTGCAAACGTGCACGATGTGTTTCACGTGTCACAGCCTTCGCAAGTGCTTCAAGACTCTGAACGCACTATCAACTTCAAGAGATTGACCTCCAAGAACATCTCTCTTATCATGAGCACCCGTTGCTATTCTTGAAGAAACCGAGCGCAAGACTCGCAACAAGTCAATCAAATTCCTGAAAGTGAAGTGGTCACACCATTCCGACCGAGAAGCCACACAGCGGGAGGATCACCTCCGTTTCGAATATCCGGAGTTCTTTCAGTCCTAGATCTCGGGACGAGATCCTCTTGTAGTGGTGGAGTGTTGTAACATCCCGGATGTAACTTTCCATTTTTGTAACTCCAACTCTTGCCATTTTCGGCATTGTGATACGATTTTCCCTCCGTGGTTGGGCTTTTCTTCATTTTTGCATTTTGTCCATGTCATGCATTTTATATCATGTCATCATGTGCATCTCATTTGCATACGTGTTCGTCTCATGATTCCGAGCATTTTTCCCGTTGTCCGTTTTGCAATCCGGCACTCCTATGTTCCCCGGCGTCCCCTTTTACGTTTTTCCGTGAGCGGGTATTAAACTTTCTCGGAATGGACCGAGGTTTTTCAAGTGGCCTTGGTACACCACCGGTAGACCACCTGTCAAGTTTCGGGTCATTTGGAGCTCGTTTGGTACTCCAACGGTTAACCGCACTCTCGCAAAGGCCTCTTTTAAGTTGCAGCCGAACACCCTTTCAAAACAGCCCATTAACCCATCTAAGTCACTTCCATGCTCTCCGTCGTTCGATCACGATCGTGTGGGCGAAAACTACACCTCATTTGGACTCTCCTATCTCCCTCTATGCCTATTTAAGCAACCCCCCATTCCAAATCCGGATCAAACCCTAGCCTCCTTCTTCCTCCGCGCGCCGGACGCGTCCATCGCCGCGCGGACACGTCCAGCGCCGCGCGCCAGCCAGTCCCAAGCCGCCACGTGGCCTCCTCGCCACCAGCGCCCGCGCCCGCCCGAGCCCGGGTCGGGCCCCCAAGCCCATTCGTCATGGCCGCCTCCATGGGCGCCCGGCGCCCAGCGCCCGTCTCCGGCGAAGCCGCCGCCGCCCGCCGCCCAGCGCCTCCCGCCCGGCGCCGCCCGAACACCGGCGCCTCCCGGCGCCAGCTCTCGGCGACCCAGCCGCGCGCCCGCCACGGCCACCACCGGCCGCCGCCCTTCGCCCGGCCCGGCCCGCTCCCGTCGCCGCCTCCCCTTCCTCCGGCCGGCCCCCGCCCCGGCATCTCCTCCTCCGGCGAGCCGCGCCGCCGCCGCTTCGGTTCCGGGCCCGATCTAGATCGGGAACCCGAGGGTTGACTTTTCCCCCCTCAAATTTCGTCTAAGTTTTGTCTCGTTGATTAATTTGTGGCATTTTCAACGCATCATAACTTTGCATCCGTAGCTCCGCTGCGTGCGTGTAATATGTCAAAATGTTCGCCTCGAAGAGTAGATCATTGCATCTCATTGCATCATTTTCATTTGAGTTCATCTTGATGCCCGAAATGCTGTTGGAAGAGGGCTATGTGATGTTAGTTTCTGTTTCGTAAGAGAACATGCACTTTTGTTATTTTTGCTATGATTGATGTGTGCACCCTATGAATTTGAGGCCTACATGTGTTTTGCAATATGCCATGCCATCATTCCAGAGGTGTATGCCATGTATTTTTTTTGGTCTCATTGGTGACTAGCACAAGCATGCAAACTAGGCTTCATGATGTTGCTGATTCCAGCCCCTGTTTTGCTGATATTTTTATGCCATGTTAACTTGATGCTACCGAGAGATCCATACATATTTTGAGATACTTCAGTAAAGATGTTTTGAACATATAGTTATGATATATTCATCCATGCCTTTGTTTGCAATTATGGAGTAGCATAGCTTGAGTCAATCGAGCTCTACTTTTGCTATAAAATGTTTCATGGCAGATTGTTTACATGTTATTCAATTTTGCCAAGGTTGTTGTAGTTGATCCGTGTATGCTATGAAGTTTTTCTTGCCATCTATATCTTATATGCCATGTCTTCTTGATGTAGGTATGCTTAGTTTATCATGATATACTCTGTACTGAGTGCATCGAGCTTTTAAACATGCCTACTTGTTCTCTGTTTTGACATGCCATGTTGCTGAATCTGTTAATGAAACTTGCGATATTGACATGTGTGTTATTATATTTTCTGATCCTTTTTGGCTTATGGTCATTAAGGGACTTTTGTTCTATGGTTTTATTAGATTCATACCGTGGCTTGCTTTCCTATTATAAGTTCCTGTAGCATGCCGTTTCATTGCTCTGAACATTGCTTCCTGATGTTGATTTTGCCATGTTCAGTAATTTCACTAAGTCTGTGAAGCTGATATATTTTGCACTTTTTCCATTCTTGTTTTAACCTGTTATGATGTGATTTAGCCGTAGCTCAATGTTCATCTTTTGTCAAGCATCTTGAGTAGATCACTGCCATGTGCTTTGTTGATACGTTTGGGTGCAGTAGCTTAATTTCTTGTTGCTTGCTATGTGGTATCATGCTGTTAATGGCAGATTTGTGCCATTCTTGTTTTGCTTGTCATTTGCAAACCGTGCATCCGATTCCGGTGATCTTTATATCGATTTCAACCGAAATCATCTCATCTTTCCAGCGGCATACTTGGTTTGCCAAGTTGATGCCTGGTTCATCATTTTCCTTCCGGAGCACGCATACGCATTGCATATCACATCTCGCATATCATGCCATGTTCATCATTTTCCTTCCGGAGCACGCATACGCATTGCATATCACATCTCGCATATCATGCCATGTTTTGCATCATGTCGATTGTGCATTGCACCGTGATTTATTGTGGTTCCTTTGCTTGTGTTCTTGCTTTGGGTAGAGCCGGGAGACGATTTCGTGAACGAGGAACCTGTTGAGAACGCTTACGAGGATCAAGCTTTCGACAACTCTGAGAACTTTGCAGGCAAGATGACCATACCCTCGAAATCACTTCTATCTTTGCTACGCTAGATGCTCGCTCTTTTGCTATGCCTATGCTATGATGCCTATCACTTGTTATATCATGCCACCCATATTGCCATGTCAAAACCTCTAACCATCCTTTCCTAGCAAACCGTTGATTGGCTATGTTACCGCTTTGCTCAGCCCCTCTTATAGCGTTGCTAGTTGCAGGTGAAGATGAAGTTTGTTCTTTGTTGGAACATGGAGATGTTGTTCCTTGTTGGAACATGTTTACTTGTTGGGGATATCACAATATATCTGCTATAATTAATGCATCTATATACTTGGTAAAGGGTGGAAGACTCGGCCTTATGCCTGGTGTTTTGTTCCACCCTTGCCGCCCTAGTTTCCGTCATACCGGTGTTATGTTCCTTGATTTCGCGGTCCTTACACGGTTGGATGATTTATGGGACCCCTTGACAGTTCGCTTTGAATAAGACTCCTCTAGCAAGGCCCAACTTTGGTTTTACCATTTGCCACCTAAGCCTTTTTCCCCCGGGTTTTCGCGAGCCCGAGGGTCATCTTTATTTTAACCCCCCCCCCCGGACCAGTGCTCCTTCGAGTGCTGGCCCGAACCGAGCCGCCTGCGGGGCCACCTCGGGGAAACTCGAGGCCTGGTTTTACTCGTAGCCTGTCTCATCCGGATGTGCCCTGAGAACGAGATATGTGCAGCTCCTATCGGGATTTGTCGGCACAATCGGGTGGCTTTGCTGGTCTTGTTTTATTGATGTCGAAATGTCTTGTAGTCCGGGATTCCGAGATTGATCGGGTCTTCCCGGTAGAAGGAATATCCTTCGTTGACCGTGAGACCTTATAATGGGCTAAGTTGGGACACCCCTGCAGGGTATTATCTTTCGAAAGCCGTGCCCGCGGTTATGAGGCAGATGGGAATTGGTTAATGTCCGGTTGTAGAAAACCCGAAGTTGACCTTAATTAATACACATCAATCAAGCGTGTGTAACTGTGATGGTCTCTTCTCGGCGGAGTCCGAGAAGTGAACACGATGTTGGAGTTATGTTTGGCGTAAGTAGTTCAGATCACTTCTTGATCGCTACTAGCTTCACGACCGTGCTTTGCTTCTCTTCTCGCTCTCTTTTGCGAATGTAGCCACCATATATGCTAGTCGCTTGCTGCAGCTCCACCTCACAACTCTGTCCTTCCTATAAGCTTAAATAGTCTTGATCTCGGGTGTGAGATTGCCGAGTCCCCGTGACTCACAGATTCTACCAAAAGCGATTGCGAGTGCCGGCGATGCGGTCACGAGGTGGCGCAACCGAGCTCAAGTGGGAGTTCGATGAGGAACGTGGTCGTTACTATGTGTCTTTTCACGATGATCGATAGTGGTGCCCGGTTGGGACGATCGGGGATCTGTGTAGCATTTGGGGTATCTTCTTTTATTTTGGTTCCGTAGTCGGACCTTGAGTGTAATCTGAATGATGGATGTTTATTTAAGTTTTGTGTGAAGTGGCTCGTAAGCCAACTATGTATCTCTTTCCCTTATGTATTACATGGGTTGTGTGAAGATTACCTCACTTGCGACATTGCTTTCAATGCGGTTATGCCTCTAAGTCGTGCTTCGACATCGTGGGAGATATAGCCGCATCGGGGGCGTTACAAGTTGGTAATCAGAGCCTTCCCCGACTTAGGAGCCCCCTACTTGATTGTTTGCTGGCGTTGTTGAGTCTAGAATGGAAAATGTTTTGAGTCTTAGAATTATATATATCGGAGAGTAGGATTCTTTTTACTCCCCAGTCCCTTCGTCGCTCTGGTGAGGTCTCCTGACGTAGAAGTTTTGACTCTTCTCTCCTCAATTTTCACTAATTTTTTTTTAGGATCACGCGGGTATCTTGGGATTGTTCCGATGGTTTTGTGACGAGAACATTGTTCTTGGTGCCTCCTGACATTTAGGGGTTGTGGCAGTGTCCCGGGGAGTTGAGCTCCGAGGTGTTGTCATCACAATTTTATCGTTGCAGTTCTGGAATACCTGAGTTTTGCCGACATCGAAATCTCTTTTGTGCAGTTGTTGGTGAGATAACCCTGATAACCCAATCTTTGAAGCGAGCTCGGAGTATTGCCATGACTCGTATAACGGATGCTTTTCTAAGGTCGAGGTACCACGATTTCCGAAGGTTTCTTGGTTATGTGTTGACGGATGGATACAATTTGGATCTAGGTATTGTTAGTTTGGGTGATATATTTTGTGTCCCTGTATCCCCAACACCAGTTGCATAACCGTAAAGTTTCGGAGTTTATAGGTGGGATTCAAGTAGCTCCTAGCATTTCTTCCCGCAGATATTTGGTTTGTGATTGGGTAATCCTTACCACTTATTTGTTCGATCGTACCTTGTTATTTTTTCATCAACCCTTAATCAAGTGGCTTCTCACCTTAATGGACGTGTGATGTTAGCTTTTGGAATTCATTCGTTCATCCTTGTTCGAATGTTTATTGTGAAGACTATATGTTGCAATTTCTATCCGTTGATTCAACTTGTCTATCTGTCTATCAAAGTGCTAACGGATGTCACCCTCTTCAGGATGGCTCCGCCAACGCGTCTGAATCCGGATCGCAATGATGAGAATCAGTCGAACCCTCCACCTCCACCTCCGCCTTCGGAGGCATGGCAAGCTATCATGGCAGCCACCAATGCCAATGCTCAGATGATTTTGCAGCTCTTGCAAGAGCGTACTCAAGGGCAAGGCAATCAAGGCAATCAAGGTCAAGGCAACAACCAGCCGCACTTTGCTACTCTCAATCAGTTCCTCGCTAATCAGCCGAAGTCTTTCAGTTTCTGTGTCGAGGCCACAGACGCCGACGATTGGCTTGTGGACATCTGCAAACATTTTGAATGTAGCAAAGTCAGACCTTAGGACTTTGTCAAGTTTGCTTCGTTTCAACTCAAGGACCAAGCTGCTGAGTGGTTCCAAGAATACAAAGATTCCGAGGAGGTCGTGTCATTACACAGGATGAGTTCCGCCGAGATTTCAGAGCTCACCACATTCCGAAAAGTGTTGTTGAGAGCAAGCGTGAGGAGTTCCGCAATCTCAAGCAAGGCAACATGTCATGTATCAATACAATATCCAGTTCGAGCTTCGCTCGCTTCGCTAAGCAAGGCGTCCACGATGAAAAGAGTATGATCTATCAATTCAGAGGTGGTCTCAGAGAAGATCTGCAATTAGCTCTTGTGCTTTTTGAGCCAAAAAAGTATGACGAATTCTACAACATGGCACTGAAACAAGAAGCTGCCCAGCTCAAATGTGAGGCTTCTAAGAAGAGAATCGGGGATGCGATTCAGTCTTCTTCTTCCTCTCAAGTGGTAGCTAAGCGTGAAGTTCTACCTTCCTCCTCCTCCGTTCCAAATCGGCCTTATCGTGAGAAGAACTCAGGTGGTCGTGGATCTTCCCACCCGCCCAACCAGGCTATCGTAACAAGTCTAATTCTCAAGCTCCAAGGTCAAATGCTCCTTACCACCGTCCGCTCTACGAGGTGACTTGCAACAAATGTCGCCAGAAAGGTCACTATGCGAACAAGTGCTTCAACCAGAGGCGCCTTCCGCCTCCTCCTCCTGTGAAATCTTCCAGCAATGCAGTGGTCAAGCGTAATCCCAGGTCTGCAAAGGTGAACATGATGAATGCAGCGCAAGCAGAGGATTCTTCTGATGTGATTATGGGTAATCTCTCAGTTAATGATATTCCTGCAAAAGTCTTATTTGATACTGGTGCATCTATTTCTTTCATATCAAGACCTTTTGCATCCATGAACAATTTGCATACTGTCGATCTGCCTAAGCCGATAGCGGTTTCCTCTCCGGGTTTGTTCATGAATACAAAAATGATGGCTCCGGATGTTTCTATCAAGATGGGCAACTATAGATTTCTTTCTTCTGAATGGTTCTTGGTGACTCGGATATTGATCTTATTCTCGGGATGGACTGGCTTTCTCAGCACAAAGCTCAGCTTGATTGTGCTGCCAGGGAAATTCAATTGACTCACTCTTCTAATGATGTGATCATCTATGCCGCTCGTGATGAAACCATTCGGTTGTTTTCTCTCAATGAGAAGGGCGAATTGGATGCTATCTCTCGATTCGATCGTTTGTGAGTACCAAGATGTCTTTCCGGAAGAGCTTCCAGAATGCCTCCTCACCGCCAGTTGAGTTCGTTATCGATCTTGAGCCCGCATCGAACCCGCTTGCAAGCGTCCATACAAGCTTGGACCTAATGAGCTGAAGGAATTGAAGAAGCAGCTCGATGAACAAGAGCGTCTGGGTTTGATCGGACCGAGTTCATCTCCTTGGGGTTGTGGTGTTCTTTTGTCCGAGAAGAAGGATGGCACGGACCGACTTTGCGTCGATTACCGTCCATTGAATAAGAAGACTATCAAGAACAAGTATCCACTTCCCAACATCAATGAGCTTTTCGAGCAACTCAAAGGTCCTAAAGTGTTCTCCAAGCTTGACCTTCGTATGGGTTATCATCAGATTCGCATTCGTGAACAAGATATTCCCAAGACACCATTCAGAACAAGTTTTAGTTCTTATGAATATACTGTCATGTCTTTCGGCCTTGTCAATGCTCCTCCAACATTCTCTCGAATGATGAACTTCATCTTCAACCCCTACACCAATGAATTCGTCTTGGTCTATCTGGATGATATTTTGGTCTTCTCCAAGAATAAGAAGGATCATGCCAAACATTTGCGATTGGTGCTAGACAAGCTCGAGAGTATCAATTCTATGTAAGTTTTCCAAATGTGAATTTTGGCTTGATGAAGTGCTTTATCTTGGTCATATCATCTCCGCCAATGGCATCGCTGTTAACCCCGAGAAGGTGTCTGCAGTTGTGAATTGGGAACCTCCTCAGAATGTCAAGCAGCTTTGCAGTTTTCTTGGTCTTGCAAGCTATTGCCGAAGATTCGTTGAGAACTTCTCCAAGATTGCAAAGCCTCTTTGCAACCTCCTCCAGAAGCATGTGAAGTATGTCTGGTCTCCTGAGTGTGACGTTGCTTTCAATACTCTCAAAGAGAAACTCGTCACAGCTCCTGTCTTGACTCCTCCTGATGAATCCAAGCCATTTGAAGTTTTCTATGATGCTTCTCTTCAAGGTCTCGGTCTTTGTGTTAATGCAAGAGAAGAGAGTTGTGGCCTATACCTCTCACCAGTTGAAGCCCAACGAAAAGAACTACCCCACTCACGATCTCGAGTTGGCGGCAGTTGTCCATGCATTGATAACGTGGAGACATCTCTTGTTGGGAAGGAAAGTGGACATTTTCACCGATCACAAGAGCCTCAAGTATATCTTCACTCAACCCAACCTCAACCTCAGGCAAACTCGATGGGTCGAAATGATTCAAGAGTACAACCCAAGTATTGAATATACTCCTGGCAAGGCCAATGTGATTGCAGATGCTTTGAGCAGGAAGGCTTACTGCAACAGTTTAATCCTCAAGCCTTTCCAACCGGATCTCTGTGAAGCTTTCCGCAAGCTGAATCTTCAAGTTGTTCCTCAAGGCTTTCTTTCCAACCTCATAGTCTCTCCTACTTTGGAAGATCAGATTCGTGAGGCTCAACTCCTGGATACCATGGTGAAAAAGGTGACACGTGGTATCGACAAGGGCATTTCCAAGTACAAGTGCTTCCACGTTGACGACAAAGATACTCTTTTCTTCGAGGACCGGATTGTGGTTCCAAAGGGTGATCTATGTAAAGTCATTATGAACGAGGCGCACAATTCGCTTCTATCCATTTATCCTGGAAGTACGAAGATGTACCATGACCTCAAGCAGTCATATTGGTGGACTCGAATGAAGCGAGAAATTGCTCAATTCGTGAATGAGTGTGATGTCTGCAGAAGAGTGAAAGCAGAACACCAAAGACCAGCCGGTCTCCTCCAACCTCTTGCTATTCCAGAATGGAAGTTTGATCATATTGAAATGGACTTCGTGACTGGATTTCCAAAGTCCAAGCGTGGAAATGATGCTATCTTCGTTGTCATTGACAATCTTACTAAAGTGGCTCATTTTCTTCCTATCAAAGAATCCATCACAGCAGCTCGGTTGGCGAGCTATACTCCTCGAGGATTGTCTCCTTGCACGGCATTCCACAATTGATCTCTTCGCACCGTGGCAGCATCTTTACATCCAAGTTTTGGGATTCTTTTCGTAAGGCCGGGCACCAACATCCGCTTTCAAGACAGCTTTCCACCCTCAAACAAGTGGCCAAGTCGAGCGAGTCAATCAAATCCTTGAAGATATGCTCGGGGCTTGTGTCATTTCCTTCGGTATGAAATGGGAAGATTGTCTTCCATATGCCGAAGTTCTCCTACAACAACAGCTTCCAAGCGAGTTCGGGCAAGGCCCCATTCGAAATTCTCTATGGCGAAAGTGCCGTACTCCTCTCAATTGGTGCGAGACAGTGAACGCCAACTTCTTGGCAATGACTTGATCACAGAAGCCGAAGAAATGTGCAAAGTCATTCGTGAGAATCTCAAAGACGCGCAATCGCGCCAGAAGAGCTATTATGATGACAAGCACCGTGATGTGGCTTTTGAAGTCGGAGACCATGTCTACCTCCGCGTCTCTCCAATGAAAGGCACTCGTCGCTTCGGTATCAAAGGGAAGCTTGCCCCTAGATACGTGGGTCCTTTCAAGATCATTGGCAAAAGAGGCGATCTCGCCTATCAACTTGAGCTTCCCTCCAACTTTGCAAACGTGCACGATGTGTTTCACATGTCACAGCTTCACAAGTGCTTCAAGACTCCTGAACGCACTATCAACTTCGAAGAGATTGACCTCCAAGAAGATCTCTCTTATCATGAGCACCCCGTTGCTATTCTTGAAGAAACCGAGCGCAAGACACGCAACAAGTCAATCAAATTCCTGAAAGTGAAGTGGTCACACCATTCCGACCGAGAAGCCACACAGGGAGCGAGGATCACCTCCGTTCGAATATCCGGAGTTCTTTCAGTCCTAGATCTCGGGACAAGATCCTCTTGTAGTGGTGGAGTGTTGTAACACCCCGGATGTAACTTTCCATATTTGTAACTCCAACTCTTGCCATTTTCGGCATTGTGATATGATTTTCCCTCCGTGGTTGGGCTTTTCTTCATATTTTCATTTTGTCCATGTCATGCATTTTATATCATGTCATCATGTGCATCTCATTTGCATACGTGTTCGTCTCATGATTCCGAGCATTTTTCCCGTTGTCCGTTTTGCAATCCGGCACTCCTATGTTCCCCGGCGTCCCCTTTTACGTTTTTCCGTGACCGGGTATTAAACTTTCTCGGAATGGACCGAGGTTTGTCAAGTGGCCTTGGTATACCACCGGTAGACCACCTGTCAAGTTTCGGGTCATTTGGAGCTCGTTTGGTACTCCAACGGTTAACCGCACTCTCGCAAAGGCCTCTTTTAAGTTGCAGCCCAACGCCCTTTCAAAACAGCCCATTAACCCATTTAAGTCACTTCCATGCTCTCCGTCGTTCGATCACGATCATGTGGGCGAAAACTACACCTCATTTGGACTCTCCTAGCTCCCTCTATGCCTATTTAAGCAACCCCCCATTCCAAATCCAGATCAAACCCTAGCCTCCTTCTTCCTCCATACGGACGCGTCCATCGCCCGCGCCCGGACACGTCCGCGCCGCGCGCCTGCCAGTCCCGAGCCGCCACGTGGCCTCCTCGCCACCAGCGCCGCCCGCCGAAACCGGGTCGGGCCCCCAAGCTCCATCGCCCCCGCCGCCCGCCTCATGGGCGCCCAAAGCGCCAGCGCCCGTCTCCCGGCGCCGCCGCCCGCCCGCCCAGCGCCTCCCGCCAGCAGCGCCGCCCGAACACCGGCGCCTCCGGCCGCCCGCCTCAGCGACCCGCCGCCCGCCGCCGCCACACCACCGGCCGCCGCCGCCCTTTCGCCGGCCGGCCCCGGTCCCGTCGCCGCCTCCCTTCCTCCGGCGGCCCCGCCCGACATCTCCTCCTCCGGCGAGCCAGCGCCGCCGCTTGTTCCGGGCCCGATCTAGATCGGGAACCTGAGGGTTGACTTTTCCCCCCTCAAATTTCGTCTAAGTTTTGTCTCGTTGATTAATTTGTGGCATTTTCAACGCATCATAACTTTGCATCCGTAGATCCGATGTGTGCGTGTAATATGTCAAAATGTTCGCCTCAAAGAGTAGATCACTGCATCTCACTGCATCATTTTCATTTGAGTTCACCTTGATGCCCGAAATGCTGTTGGAAGAGGGCTATGTGATGTTAGTTTCTGTTTCGTAACAGAACATGCACTTTTGTTATTTTTGCTATGATTGATGTGTGCACCCTATGAATTTGAGGCCTACATGTGTTTTGCAATATACCATGCCATCATTCCAGGGGTGTATGCCATGTATTTGTTTGGTCTCATTGGTGACTAGCACAAGCATACAAACTAGGCTTCATGATGTTGCTGATTCCAGCCCCTGTTTTGCTGATATTTTTATGCCATGTTAACTTGATGCTACCGAGAGATCCATGCATATTTTGAGATACTTCAGTAAGGATGTTTTGAGCATATAGTTATGATCTATTCATCCATGTCTTTGTTTGCAATTATGGAGTACCATAGCTTGAGTCAATCGAGCTCTACTTTTGCTATAAAATGTTTCCTGGCAGATTGTTTACATGTTATTCAATTTTGCCAAGGTTGTTGTAGTTGATTCGTGTATGCTATGAAGTTTTTCTTGCCATGTATATCTTATATGCCATGTCTTCTTGATGTAGGTATGCTTAGTTTATCATGATATACTCTTTAGTGAGTGCATCGAGCTTTTATACATGCCTACTTGTTCTCTGTTTTGACATGCCATGTTGCTGAATCTGTTAATGAAACTTGCGATATTGACATGTGTGTTATTATATTTTCTGATCCTTTTTGGCTTATGGTCAGTAAGGGACTTTTGTTCTATGCTTTTAGTAGATTCATGCCGTGCCTTGTTTTCCTATTATAAGTTCATGTAGCATGCTGTTTCATTGCTCTGAACATTGCTTCCTGATGCTGATTTTGCCATGTTCAGTAATTTCACTAAGTCTGTGAAGCTGATATATTTTGCACTTTTTCCATTCTTGTTTTAACCTGTTATGTTGTGATTTAGCCGTAGCTCAATGTTCATCTTTTGTCAAGCATCTTGAGTAGATCACTGCCATGTGCTTTGTTGATACGGTTGGGTGCAGTAGCTTAATTTCTTGTTGCTTGCTATGTGGTATCATGCTGTTAATGGCAGATTTGTGCCATTCTTGTTTTGCTTGTCATTTGCAAACCGTGCATCCGATTCCGGTGATCTTTATATCGATTTCAACCGAAATCATCTCATCTTTCCAGCGACATAGTTGGTTTGCCAAGTTGATGCCTGGTTCATCATTTTCCTTCCGGAGCACGCATACGCATTGCATATCACATCTCGCATATCATGCCATGTTTTGCATCATGTCGATTGTGCATTGCACCGTGATTTATTGTGGTTCCTTTGCTTGTGTTCTTGCTTTGGGTAGAGCCGGAAGACGAGTTCGTGAACGAGGAACCTGTTGAGAACGCCACGAGGATCAAGCTTTCGACAACTCTGAGAACTTTGCAGGCAAGATGACCATACCCTCGAAATCACTTCTATCTTTGCTACGCTAGATGCTCGCTCTTTTCCTATGCCTATGCTATGATGCCTATCACTTGTTATATCATGCCACCCATATTGCCATGTCAAAACCTCTAACCATCCTTTCCTAGCAAACCGTTGATTGGTTATGTTACCGCTTTGCTCAGCCCCTCTTATAGCGTTGCTAGTTGCAGGTGAAGATGAAGTTTGTTCTTTGTTGGAACATGGAGATGTTGTTCCTTGTTGGAACATGTTTACTTGTTGGGGATATCACAATATATCTGCTATAATTAATGCATCTATATACTTGGTAAAGGGTGGAAGACTCGGCCTTGTGCCTAGTGTTTTGTTCCACTCTTGCCGCCTTAGTTTCCGTCATACCGGTGTTATGTTCCTTGATTTCGCGTTCCTTACACGGTTGGGTGATTTATGGTACCCCTTGACGGTTCGCTTTGAATAAGACTCCTCCAAATAAGGCCCAACTTTGGTTTTACCATTTGCCACCTAAGCCTTTTTCCCCGGTTTTCACGAGCCCGAGGGTCATCTTTATTTTAACCCCCCGGACCGGTGCTCCTTCGAGTCGGGCCCGAACCGAAAGCTTCATGGGGCCACCTCGGGAAACTTCGAGGCCTGGTTTTACTCAGAGCCTGTCTCATCCGGATGTGCCACGAGAACGAGATATGTGCAGCTCCTATCGGGATTTGTCGGCACAATCGGGTGGCTTTGCTGGTCTTGTTTTATTGCGTCGAAATGTCTTGTAGTCCGGGATTCCGAGATTGATCGGGTCTTCCCGTAGAAGGAATATCCTTCGTTGACCGTGAGAGCTTATAATGGGCTAAGTTGGGACACCCTGCAGGTATTATCTTTCGAAAGCCGTGCCGCGGTTATGAGGCAGATGGGAATTTGTTAATGTCCGGTTGTAGAAAACCCGAAGTTGACCTTAATTAATACACATCAATCAAGTGTGTAACCGTGATGGTCTCTTCTCGGCGGAGTCCGGAAGTGAACACGGTGTTGGAGTTATGTTTGACGTAAGTAGTTCAGGATCACTTCTTGATCGCTACTAGCTTCACGACCATGCTTTGCTTCTCTTCTCGCTCTCTTTTGCGAATGTAGCCACCATATATGCTAGTCGCTTGCTGCAGCTCCACCTCACAACTCTGTCCTTCCTATAAGCTTACATAGTCTTGATCTCGCGGGTGTGAGATTGTTGAGTCCTTGTGAATCACAGATTCTACCAAAACAGTTGCAGGTGCCGACGATGCCAGTGCAGGTGACGCAACCGAGCTCAAGTGGGAGTTCGATGAGGAACGTGGTCGTTACTATGTGTCTTTTCCTGATGATCAGTAGTGGTGCCCAGTTGGGACGATCGGGGATCTGTGTAGCATTTGGGGTATCTTCTTTTATTTTGGTTCCGTAGTCGGACCTTGAGTGTAATCTGAATGATGGATGTTTATTTAAGTTTTGTGTGAAGTGGCATTTGTAAGCCAACTATGTATCTCTTTCCCTTATGTATTACATGGGTTGTGTGAAGATTACCTCACTTGCGACATTGCTTTCAATGCGGTTATGCCTCTAAGTCGTGCTTCGACACGTGGGAGATATAGCCGCATCGGGGCGCTAAGTTGGTAATCGAGCCTTCCCGACTTAGGAGCCCCTACTTGATTGTTCTTTGGCGTTGTTGAGTCTAGAATGGAAAATGTTTTGAGTCTTAGGATTATATATATCGGAGAGTAGGATTCTTTTTACTCCCCAGTCCCTTCGTCGCTCTGGTGAGGTCTCCTGACGTAGAAGTTTTGACTCTTCTCTCCTCAATTTTCACTAAATTTTTTTTAGGATCACGCGGGTATCTTGGGATTGTTCCGATGGTTTTGTGACGAGAACATTGTTCTTGGTGCCTCCTGACATTTAGGGGTTGTGGCAGTGTCCCGGGAGTTGAGCTCCGAGGTGTTGTCATCACAATTTTATCGTTGCGATTCTGGAATACCTGAGTTTTGCCGACATCGAAATCTCTTTTGTGCGCTTGTTGGTGAGATAACCCGATAACCCAAAGATCTTGGGCGAGCTCGGGAGTATTGCCATGACTTCAGATAACGGATGCTTTTCTAAGGTCGAGGTACCACGATTTCGAAGGTTTCTTGGTTATGTGTTGACGGATGGATACAATTTGGATCTAGGTATTGTTAGTTTGGGTGATATATTTTGTGTCCCCTGTATCCCCAACACCAGTTGCATAACCGTAAAGTTTCGGGAGTTTATAGGTGGGATTCAAGTAGCTCCTAGCATTTCTTCCCGCAGATATTTGGTTTGTGATTGGGTAATCCTTACCACTTATTTGTTCCAAATCGTACCTTGTTTTTTTTCATCAACCCTTAATCAAGTGGCTTCTCACCTTAATGGACGTGTGATGTTAGCTTTTGGAATTCATTCGTTCATCCTTGTTCGAATGTTTATTGTGAAGACTATATGTTGCAATTTCTATCCGTTGATTCAACTTGTCTATCTGTCTATCAAAGTGCTAACGGATGTCACCCTCTTCAGATGGCTCCGCCAACGCCGTACGAATCCGGATCGCAATGATGAGAATCAGTCGAACCCTCCACCTCCACCTCCGCCTTCGGAGGCATGGCAAGCTATCATGGCAGCCACCAATGCCAATGCTCAGATGATTTTGCAGCTCTTGCAAGAGCGTACTCAAGGGCAAGGCAATCAAGGCAATCAAGGTCAAGGCAACAACCAGCCGCACTTTGCTACTCTCAGTCAGTTCCTCGCTAATCAGCTGAAGTCTTTCGGGTTTACGTCGAGGCCACAGGGCCGACGATTGGCTTGTGGACATCTGCAAACATTTTGAATGTAGCAAAGTCAGACCTTAGGACTTTGTCAAGTTTGCTTCGTTTCAACTCAAGGACCAAGCTGCGAGTGGTTCCAGCAATACAAAGATTCCAGAGGAGGTCGTGTCATTACAGGATGAGTTCCGCCGAGATTTCAGAGCTCACCACATTCAAAGTGTTGTTGAGAGCAAGCGTGAGGAGGTCCGCAATCACAAGCAAGGCAACATGTCGGTGTATCAATACAATATCCAGTTCCAGAAACTCGCTCGCTTCGCTAAGCAAGACGTCCCTGATGAAAAGAGTATGATCTATCAATTCAGAGGTGGTCTCAGAGAAGATCTGCAATTAGCTCTTGTGCTTTTTGAGCCAAAAAAGTATGACGAATTCTACAACATGGCACTTTGAAACAAGAAGCTGCCCAGCTCAAATGTGAGGCTTCTAAGAAGAGAATCGAGGATGCGATTCAGTCTTCTTCTTCCTCTCAAGTGGTAGCTAAGCGGCGGAAGTTCTACCTTCCTCCTCCTCCGTTCCGTCGGCCTTATCAGGAGAAGAACTCAGGTGGTCGTGGATCTTCCCACCCGCCCAACCTGTGCTATCGTAACAAGTCTAATTCTCAAGCTCCAAGGTCAAATGCTCCTTACCACCGTCCGCTCTCGAGGTGACTTGCAACAAATGTCGCCAGAAAGGTCACTATGCGAACAAGTGCTTCAACCAGAGGCGCCTTCCGCCTCCTCCTCTGTGAAATCTTCCGGCAATGCAGTGGTCAAGCATAATCCCAAGTCCGCAAAGGTGAACATGATGAATGCAGCGCATAGCGGAAGGATTCTTCCGATGTGATTATGGGTAATCTCTCGATTAATGATATTCCTGCAAAGTCTTATTTGATACTTGGTGCATCTATTTCTTTCATATCAAGACCTTTTGCATCCATGAACAATTTGCATACCGTCGATCTGCCTAAGCCGATAGCGGTTTCCTCTCCGGGTTTGTTCATGAATACAAAAATGATGGTCTCGGATGTTTCTATCAAGATGGGCAACTATAGATTTCTTTCTTCCGAATGGTTCTTGGTGACTCGGATATTGATCTTATTCTCGGGATGGATCGGCTTTCTCGGCAAAGCTTCGGCTTGATTGTGCTGCCAGGAAATTCAATTGACTCACTCTTCTAATGATGTGATCATCTATGCCGCTCGTGATGAAACCATTCGGTTGTTTTCTCTCAATGAGAAGGGCAAATTGGATGCTATCTCTCGATTCCGATCGTTTGTGAGTACCAAGATGTCTTTCCGTAAGAGCTTCCAGAATGCCTCCTCACCGCCGATTGAGTTCAAGTTATCGATCTTGAGCCCGGCATCGAACCCGCTTGCAAGCGTCCATACAAGCTTGGACCTAATGAGCTGAAGGAATTGAAGAAGCAGCTCGATGAACAAGAGCGTCTGGGTTTGATCAGACCGAGTTCATCTCCTTGGGGTTGTGGTGTTCTTTTTGTCCAGAAGAAGGATGGCACGGACCGACTGTGCGTCGATTACCGTCCATTGAATAAGAAGACTATCAAGAACAAGTATCCACTTCCCAACATCAATGAGCTTTTCGAGCAACTCAAAGGTGCTAAAGTGTTCTCCAAGCTTGACCTTCGTATGGGTTATCATCATATTCGCATTCGTGAACAAGATATTCCCAAGACAACATTCAGAACAAGTTTTGGTTCTTATGAATATCTTGTCATGTCTTTCGCCTTGTCAATGCTCCTCCAACATTCTCTCGAATGATGAACTTCATCTTCAACCCCTACACTAATGAATTCGTCTTGGTCTATCTGGATGATATTTTGGTCTTCTCCAAGAATAAGAAGGATCATGCCAAACATTTGCGATTGGTGCTAGACAAGCTCAGAGAGTATCAATTCTATGCGAAGTTTTCCATATGTGAATTTTGGCTTGATGAAGTGCTTTATCTTGGTCATATCATCTCCGCCAATGGCATCGCTGTTAACCCCGAGAAGGTGTCTGCAGTTGTGAATTGGGAACCTCCTCGTAATGTCAAGCAGCTTTGCAGTTTTCTTGGTCTTGCAAGCTATTGCGAAGATTCGTTGAGAACTTCTCCAAGATTGCAAAGCCTCTTTGCAACCTCCTCCGAAGCATGTGAAGTATGTCCGTCTCCCGAGTGTGACGTTGCTTTCAATACTCTCAAAGAGAAACTCGTCACAGCTCTGTCTTGACTCCTCTGATGAATCCAAGCCATTTGAAGTTTTCTGTGATGCTTCTCTTCAAGGTCTCGGTCTTTGTGTTAATGCAAGAGAAGAGAGTTGTGGCCTATACCTCTCGCCAGTTGAAGCCCAACGAAAAGAACTACCCCACTCACGATCTCGAGTTGGCGGCAGTTGTCCATGCATTGATAACGTGGAGACATCTCTTGTTGGGAAGGAAAGTGGACATTTTCACCGATCACAAGAGCCTCAAGTATATCTTCACTCAACCCAACCTCAACCTCAGTGCAAACTCGATGGGTCGAAATGATTCAAGAGTACAACCCAAGTATTGAATATACTCACAGCAAGGCCAATGTGATTGCAGATGCTTTGAGCAGGAAGGCTTATCGCAATGAGTTTAATCCTCAAGCCTTTCCAACCGGATCTCTATGAAGCTTTCCAAGCTGAATCTTCAAGTTGTTCCTCAAGGCTTTCTTTCCAACCTCATAGTCTCTCCTACTTTGGAAGATCAGATTCGTGAGGCTCAACTCCTGGATACCATGGTGAAAAAGGTGAAACGTGGTATCGACAAGGGCATTTCCAAGTACAAGTGCTTCCACGTTGACGACAAAGATACTCTTTTCTTCGAGGACCGGATTGTGGTTCCAAAGGGTGATCTACGTAAAGTCATTATGAACGAGGCGCACAATTCGCTTCTATCCATTCATCCCGAAGTACGAAGATGTACCATGACCTCAAGCAGTCATATTGGTGGACTCGAATGAAGCGAGAAATTGCTCAATTCGTGAATGAGTGTGATGTCTGCGGAAGAGTGAAAGCGAACACCAAAGACCAGCTGGTCTCCTCCAACCTCTTGCTATTCCGTAATGGAAGTTTGATCATATTGAAATGGACTTCGTGGACTGGATTTCCAAAGTCCAAGCGTGGAAATGATGCTATCTTCGTTGTCATTGACAAGCTTACTAAAGTGGCTCATTTTCTTCCTATCAAAGAATCCATCACAGCAGCTCGGTTGGCGAGCTATACTCCTCCGTGATTGTCTCCTTGCACGGCATTCCACAATTGATCTCTTCTGCACCGTGGCAGCATCTTTACATCCAAGTTTTGGGATTCTTTTCAAGGCCAGGCACCAACATCCGCTTTCAAAGACAGCCTTTCCACCCTCAAACAAGTGGCCAAGTCGAGCGAGTCAATCAAATCCTTGAAGATATGCTCGGGGCTTGTGTCATTTCCTTCGGTATGAAATGGGAAGATTGTCTTCCATATGCCGAGTTCTCCTACAACAACAGCTTCCAAGCGAGTTCGGGCAAGGCCCCATTCGAAATTCTCTATGGCGTAAAGTGTCAGACTCCTCTCAATTGGTCCGAGACAGTGAACGCCAACTTCTTGGCAATGACTTGATCACGAAGCGAAGAAATGTGCAAAGTCATTCGTGAGAATCTCAAAGCCGCGCAATCGCGCGGAAGAGCTATTATGATGACAAGCACCGTGATGTGGCTTTTGAAGTCGGAGACCATGTCTACCTCCGCGCCTCTCCAATGAAAGGCACTTTCGTCAGCTCAAGATCAAAGGGAAGCTTGCCCCTAGATACGTGGGTCCTTTCAAGATCATTGGCAAAAGAGGCGATCTCGCCTATCAACTTGAGCTTCCTCCAACTTTGCAAACGTGCACGATGTGTTTCACATGTCACAGCTTCACAAGTGCTTCAAGACTCTGAACGCACTATCAACTTCAAGAGATTGACCTCCAAGAAGATCTCTCTTATCATGAGCACCCCGTTGCTATTCTTGAAGAAACCGAGCGCAAGACACGCAACAAGTCAATCAAATTCCTGAAAGTGAAGTGGTCACACCATTCCGACCGAGAAGCCACACAGGAGCGCGAGGATCACCTCCGTTCCGAATATCCGGAGTTCTTTCAGTCCTAGATCTCGGGACAAGATCCTCTTGTAGTGGTGGAGTGTTGTAACACCCCGGATGTAACTTTCCATATTTGTAACTCCAACTCTGCCATTTTCGGCATTGTGATATGATTTTCCCTCCGTGGTTGGGCTTTTCTTCATTTTTGCATTTTGTCCATGTCATGCATTTTATATCATGTCATCATGTGCATCTCATTTGCATACGTGTTCGTCTCATGATTCCGAGCATTTTTCCCGTTGTCCGTTTTGCAATCCGGCACTCCTATGTTCCCCGGCGTCCCCTTTACGTTTTTCCGTGAGCGGGTATTAAACTTTCTCGGAATGGACCGAGGTTTTTCAAGTGGCCTTGGTATACCACCAGTAGACCACCTGTCAAGTTTCGGGTCATTTGGAGCTCGTTTGGTACTCCAACGGTTAACCGCACTCTCGCAAAGGCCTCTTTTAAGTTGCAGCCCAACGCCCTTTCAAAACAGCCCATTAACCCATCTAAGTCACTTCCATGCTCTCCGTCGTTCGATCACGATCGTGTGGGCGAAAACTACACCTCATTTGGACTCTCCTAGCTCCCTCTATGCCTATTTAAGCAACCCCCCATTCCAAATCCGGATCAAACCCTAGCCTCCTTCTTCCTCCGCGCGCCGGACGCGTCCATCGCCCGCGCGGACACGTCCGCGCCGCGCCGCTGATCCCAAGCCGCCACGTGGCCTCCTCGCCACCACGCGCGCCCGGCCGCCGAGTCTGGTCGGCCCCCCAAGCCATCATCGCCGCCGCCTCCTCATGGGCGCCCGAGGCGCGCCCGTCTCCGGCGAGCCGCCGCCCGTCGCCCGGCGCCTCCAGCGGCGCCGCCGAACACCGGCGCCTCCGGCCGCCCAGCGCCTCGGCGACCAGCCGCCCGCCGCGCCACGGCCACCGGCCGCCGCCACTCGCCCGGTCGGCCCCGGTCCCGTCGCCGCCTCCCCTTCCTCCGGCGGCCCCGCCCGGCATCTCCTCCTCCGAAGCCGCCCGCCCGCTTGGTTCCGGGGTCCGATCTAGATCGGGAACCCGAGGGTTGACTTTTCCCCCTCAAATTTCGTCTAAGTTTTGTCTCGTTGATTAATTTGTGGCATTTTCAACGCATCATAACTTTGCATCCGTAGCTCTGCTGCATGCGTGTAATATGTCAAAGTGTTCGCTCCGAAGAGTAGATCATTGCTTCTCATTGCATCATTTTCATTTGAGTTCATCTTGATGCCCGAAATGCTGTTCGAAGAGGGCTATGTGATGTTAGTTTCTGTTTCGTAACAGAACATGCACTTTTGTTATTTTTGCTACGATTGATGTGTGCACCCTATGAATTTGAGGCCTACATGTGTTTTGTAATATGCCATGCCATCTTTCCAGGGGTGTATGCCATGTATTTTTGTGATCTCAGTGGTGACTAGCACAAGCATGCAAACTAGGCTTCATGATGTTGCTGATTCCAGCCCCTGTTTTGCTGATATTTTTATGCCATGTTAACTTGATGCTACCGAGTGATCCATGCATATTTTGAGATACTTCAGTAAGGATGTATAGTTATGCTCTATCCATACATGCCTTTGTTTGCAATTATGGAGTATCATAGTTTGAGTCAATCGAGCTCTACTTTTGCTATAAAATGTTTCCTGGCAGATTGTTTACATGTTATTCAATTTTGCCAAGGTTGTTGTAGTTGATCTGTGTATGCTATGAAGTTGTTCTTGCCATGTATATCTTCTATGCCATGTCTTCTTGATGTAGGTATGCTTAGTTTATCATGAGATGCTCTGTAGCGAGTGCATCGAGCTTTTAAACATGCCTACTTGTTCTCTGTTTTGACATGCCATGTTGCTGAATCTGTTAACGCAACTTGCGATATTGACATGTGTGTTATTATATTTTCTGATCCTTTTTGGCTTATGGTCAGTAAGTTACTTTTTTTCTATGCTTTGAGTAGATTCATTCCGTGCCTTCTTTTGCTATTATAATTTCCTGTAGCATGCTGTTTCATTGCTCTGAACATTGTTTCCTGATGCTGATTTTGCCATGTTCAGTAATTTCACTAAGTTTGTGAAGCTGATATATTTTGCACTTTTTCCATGCTTGTTTTAACCTGTTATGATGTGATTTAGCCGTAGCTCAGTGTTCATCTTTTGTCAAGCATCTTGAGTAAATCACTGTCATGTGCTTTGTTGATACGTTTGGGTGCAGTAGCTTAATTTCTTGTTGCTTGCTATGTGGTATCATGCTGTTAATGGCAGATTTGTGCCATTCTTGTTTTGCTTGTCATTTGCAAACCGTGCATCCGATTCCGGTGATCTTTATATCGATTTCAACCGAAATCATCTCATCTTTCCATGACATACTTGGTTTGCCAAGTTGATGCCTGGTTCATCATTTTCCTTCCGAGCACGCATACGCATTGCATATCACATCTCGCATATCATGCCATGTTTTGCATCATGTCGATTGTGCATTGCACCGTGATTTATTGTGGTTCCTTTGCTTGTGTTCTTGCTTTGGATAGAGCCGGGGAAAGAGTTCGTGAACGAGGAACCTGTTGAGAACGCTTACGAGGATCAAGATTTCGACAACTCTGAGAACTTTGCAGGCAAGATGACCATACCCTCGAAATCACTTCTATCTTTGCTACGCTAGATGCTCGCTCTTTTGCTATGCCTATGCTACGATGCCTATCACTTGCTATATCATGCCACCCATATTGCCATGTCAAAACCTCTAACCATCCTTTCCTAGCAAACCGTTGATTGGCTATGTTACCGCTTTGCTCAGCCCCTCTTATAGCGTTGCTAGTTGCAGGTGAAGATGAAGTTTGTTCCTTGTTAGAACATGGAGATGTTGTTCCTTGTTGGAACATGTTTACTTGTTGGGGATATCACAATATATCTGCTATAATTAATGCATCTATATACTTGGTAAAGGGTGGAAGACTCGGCCTTATGCCTGGTGTTTTGTTCCACTCTTGCCGCCTCTAGTTTCCGTCATACCGGTGTTATGTTCCTTGATTTCGCGTTCCTTACACGGTTGGGTGATTTATGGGACCCCTTGACAGTTCGCTTTGAATAAGACTCCTCCAAAGAAGGCTCAACTTTGGTTTTACCATTTGCCACCTAAGCCTTTTTCCCCGGTTTTCGCGAGCCCGAGGGTCATCTTTATTTTAACCCCCGGACCAGTGCTCCTTCGAGTCTTGGCCGAACCGAGCCGCCTGGGCCACCTCGGGAAACACGAGGCCTGGTTTTACTCAGAGCCTGTCTCATCCGGATGTGCCTCGAGAACGAGATATGTGCAGCTCCTATCGGGATTTGTCGGCACAATCGGGTTGGCTTTTGCTGGTCTTGTTTTATTGCCGTCGAAATGTCTTGTAGTCCGGATTCCGAGATTGATCGGGTCTTCCCAGAGAAGGAATATCCTTCGTTGACCGTGAGAGCTTATAATGGGCTAAGTTGGGACACCCCCGCAGGTATTATCTTTCGAAAGCCGTGCCCATGATTATGAGGCAGATGGGAATTTGTTAATGTCCGGTTGTAGAAAACCCGAAGTTGACCTTAATTAATACACATCAATCAAGGTGTAACCGTGATGGTCTCTTCTCGGCGGAGTCCGGAAGTGAACACGGTGTTGGAGTTATGTTTGACGTAAGTAGTTCAGATCACTTCTTGATCGCTACTAGCTTCACGACCGTGCTTTGCTTCTCTTCTCGCTCTCTTTTGCGAATGTAGCCACCATATATGCTAGTCGCTTGCTGCAGCTCCACCTCACAACTCGTCCTTCCTATAAGCTTAAATAGTCTTGATCTCGCTGGTGTGAGATTGCTTTGAGTCCCTCGTGACTCACAGATTCTACCAAAACAGTTGCAGGTGCCGACGATGCTGCGGCAGTGACGCAACCGAGCTCAAGTGGGAGTTCGATCGAGAACGTGGTCGTTACTATGTGTCTTTTCCTGATGATCGTGAGTGGTGCCCAGCTGGGACGATCGGGGATCCGTAGCATTTGGGGTATCTTCTTTTATTTTGGTTCCGTAGTCGGACCTTGAGTGTAATCTGAATGATGGATGTTTATTTAAGTTTTGTGTGAAGTGGCGACTGTAAACCAACTATGTATCTCTTTCCCTTATGTATTACATGGGTTGTGTGAAGATTACCTCACTTGCGACATTGCTTTCAATGCGGTTATGCCTCTAAGTCGTGCTTCGACACGTGGGACATATAGCCGCATCGGGGGCGTTACATGATCCTTGAGGAATTTGACATTTTCAATGCCAATGACATGCTTCTTCTTCGCAAGCGTGTACAAATTCCTCATGCTTGCATGACCAAGTCGTTGATGCCATAGCTAGCCTTCTGAAGCTTTTGCAAGTAGGCACACGGCTGGTTGCGATCCTGTAGAGAAATCAACAATATACAAGTCTCCTCTCCTAAAGCCTTCGAAGACTTTGGAATTGTCACTTCCATAACCACAACACAACGATACTTGCCAAAGACAACAACCATATCAAGATCACAAAGCATTGAGACAGACATGAGGTTGTATCCTAAGGACTCGACAAGCATGACTTTGTCCATGTGTCGATCCTTTGTGATCGCAACCTTACCTAGACCCAATACCTGACTTTTGCCTTTGTCAGCGGAGATGATATGCTTCAGATGAGATGGAGATAAGGGAGCATCCATCTATAGATTCTTGTCACCAGTCATGTGATTTGTACATCCACTATCGAGGACCCACTCAGTAGCTTTGGGTCACAGATAAAGCAGTATGAAGACGTGAGAAATGAGAGTTTATTTCTTCATGATTAGCATGCGTCCTTTCAGGCAATTTTTAGGTCTCCAGCAAATTCTTCAGACGTTTGAGCTCGTCTGGAGACCTGACCCTGCAGAAGAGATTAGTTCTTTTTCTTCATCACCCACATCTGAAGGGGTGGCAAAGAGTTCATCACTCTGCGAGCTCCATACGAGAAAGGTGGCATAGAAGCCAGACCATTTCGTTTCACATAAGAGGAGTTAGGGTAAGCATATGAATAAGCAGAAAAAATTTTCGAGGACGTATGAACATAATGGTTTGAAGAATAATGCACATATTCATAGCCCTTAGCTCTTCCCTCAAAATGTAGTTGTTAGCACGATGATATTCATGTGAGGACTTTGATCCTTTTGAGGAATTTGATCCACGTGAGGAATTTGGTCCGTATGAGGACTTGGATCCATATGAAGAATTTGGTTCATATGAAGAATTTGATCTGGGGTTCCTATTCTTCACAGGTGGTGTCATGAGGACATTCACCTGAAGACTTTCAAGGCACCTTTTGGGAACACATATTTTCTTCATAGGAGAACCGTTCCTGCAGTTAGTGCCAACATATCTAGCAAATACTTCACCATTATTAATTTTAAACAGTTTATAGTTGGAGTCGAATGACTCATCAGAAGAATGAGAAGATTCACATGTAAAGCTAGATAAATTAGATGGATCAACTGGAGGTCCCTTTGCAGCAACCCATGAGGTTTTGGGTTATTGCTCAGGCTTCTAATATGTACCATCAGCATTGAGTTTACTCTCAAAGGCAATACCCTCTTTCCTAGGGTTCCTGTTGAGGATCTACTTTTTAAGCACATCACAAAGAGTCTGATGCCCTTTGAGGCTTTTTTACATGCTTGTCATGTACAATTCCTTCAGCCCTGCATCGCCAGTGATACTAGCAATGTCCTCAGATGAGGAATTAGTGACATCAGAGACAGTTGAAGAATTTGTAGCATTAGAAGCATTTGAACATTCAGGTGAAGAATTAGCAGATTCACGTTCAATGCATTTCAAACATGGAGTAACAAATTCTTCCTGAGAAGCGCTGATTTGTTGAGCAAGTAATGAATCGCGCTCCTTCTGAAGATCTTCGTAACTCACTCTTAGTTTTTCAAGATCTTTCTTTCTTTGAAGAAATTCATAAGAAAGCTTCTCATGATCAGATAAGAGAGTGTTATGTTGATCTTCAAGGGTGTCATACTTAGTATGAAGTCTCTGAAGACATTCAGCCAAAGCTTTTGACTGATCCATTTCTTCACACAACATACAAATCACTCCTATTTAGCATGTATTGAACTTTTTCCAAAGCTCTTTGTTGTTTAGTGGCAAGGGAAGCAAGTTTGACATAGCTGGGTCCAGATTCATCACCAGATTCATCATCACTAGACTCGGATAGGTAGCATTCAGTTACCTCAGCACTTTTTGCCATAAGGCATGATGAAGAGGATGATGATTCTGGTTCGAATGTCATCGCTTTGAGAGATTCCTTCAAGTCCTCAAACCAAGGATCATGATGGGTTCGATGACCTTCATAGACCTCAGAGAGACGGTCCCAGATAAGCTTCGCATGATCGAGATGCATGATGTTCCTGAACTAATTTTGAGACAGACAAGAGCAGATGACGTCCTTCGCTGTGAAATTGAGAAGAGTGTACTTGCGAATGTCATCAGCTTCCGCCATCTTGCATAGATCAGTCAGACCAATCTCTGTGACGGTCCACAGCTCGCTGTTCATCGCCATGAGGCGCTTCTTCATCATGGCCTTCCACTTGGGATACTCGTGACCATCAAAGATGGGGCATGACATAGTCTTCATTCATGTGGTCGACATAACTAAAACTCCAGGCAGTTAAACCAAAATCACATAGAACAAGGGAGTACCTTGCTCTGATACCAATTGAAAGTGTGTTATATCGACTAGAGGGGGTGAATAGGCGATTTTTATGAATTCTTCAATGAGGAATTTATGGTGAGGAAATTCCCTAGTGAAGAACTGCTTGCAGCGGAATAAGTATTCAGAAGTAAACATAACAGAACACAAGCATGGTCATCATGATGAAATGAAGACAAGCACAGAGTACAGAAAGCGTAATCACAGGATAACACAGGATGAAGACAAATAGACTGAAGAAATTGAAGTGAGGAAATTGCGAAAGTCTTCATTCAAAGTCTTCAAACACACATATGAACAAGCGCACAACACAATAATGAGGAAATGAAAGAGTTGAGGAAATAGAACCAGTAGTGTCGGGGATATACCCCGCGGTATGACCCGGCGGGAGTTGTAAACCGGCTGGGACTTGGTAAACCGGCGATGGTAAATCGGCGGACAGTTAAGACAGACAGTTAAGACAGATGGCTATGGCAGACGGTAAACTGGTAGGTGGTAAACCGGCAGGAGTTAAATCAGACAATGTTAAACCGGCAGACAATGTTAAACCGGCAGACAATGTTAAACCGGCGGACAATGTTAAACCGGCATTTATGTTAAACCGGCAGACAATGTTAAACCGCAAACAAAGTGATAACTGGGTTGCCAGGGGTTATGAAGCCCAAGACGTTATGAAGCCCAAGATGTTAAGAAGCCCATGGCGATAAGTTAAAATAGTAAGTCTTAAGTCCGAGTTGGACTCTACATGTAACCCGCCTCTTCAACATATATAAGGAGGGGTAGGGCTCCCCAAAGAGGGACAAGCTACAAGCAAGAAGAAACAATCTTAGGGCTAGACACAAAGAGAAGAGCCGGTTTACGGCGACTCCCTCGTGATAATAATGAGATCTAGCCTCAAACAGCATGTAGGGTTTTTACCGGATGATGTTTCCCGGGGCCCGAAGCTGTCTAAACCCTTGTCTCGTGTTGCGTCTCTCGATTCCGCTCAACCCCTCTCAAGCTACCACATAGATGCGTTGGCCTAGCGACTAAGTCCTCACACTTAGGACATCTGACGTGACAAAACCATGGCAGTTGGCGCCCACCGTGGGCCCGCGAACAGTGGTGTTGAGTTCTTGAAGGGATTTCTCCTAGGGATCGGAGGACCTCGCAATTTTCCGGATAAGAAAGATCGATTTGAAAGGATCTGTATGAGTTTCAAATTCATCGGTCCAGATTCATAGTTTGGAAGGTTTAATCAGGGAAGTTAAAGTTGCGATTTGATGGTTGCTGCAAGTCGCCAGTATGATCGACATGTCAAGTTTCCGTCGTTGGCTCGCCAAAACCTGTATGATCAGAGTCACCATCACCGTTCAACCATCAACAGCAAAGGAAAAGTCAAGAAAAGAAAACAAAGCGCCAAGGAGGATTCAATCCATCGCTGCAGGGTCTCATCGCTAGCCACCCAATCCGGTTGACTTCGGTCAAAATAACTACAACCCAGAGAGGACTTTGAAACCTCCACGGTCTCTGCCTCTGCTGCAGCTGCGGCTGCGCCTCGACCCGCCCGGATTGCCTTTTCCGTTGACCCGCCGGCTGCTGTACTCCAACGCCTCCACGTCCAATCGGTTCAAAGACTGGTCAGATTTACTGTGTTCAGATTACTCCATCTTGAAGATCCATTAGCAAGGCCGATGCCGGGCGCTGCTGAGTCGCCCGCTGCAGAGCCGTTGACATCCGAATTGCCGAAGTCTGGATCTGGGTCGTGGACGGCCCTGCTCCATCGATGATTCGCCTCTTCTATGATGAATCGACACTGAGCCAAGTCACGCGTTGCCAATGAGTCATGGGCTACTGTCCCGGTCTTGCTTCAGTCGTAACCCGCGAAGTCGCCGCCTGTCGCCGGATCACCTCCACCACCATGAGTTGTGCTTGAGTCGCCTGGCATCTTCAAATCGGCCCCTTCAGGTCACCGGATCACCCCCATATCTGCTAAAATCGCCGAGCGCCTCGAGCTTCTCTTGCCGCGAGCTACAGCGCGCTGAGTCACTTGAGTCCGGATGCCTCTGCCGTGACTTCACCCTGCTTGACATCGCCATGGAATTCCTGACCCTGTAAACCGCCAAATCAACATCCCGCTGCCTGTGAGTCGATCCGCCGCCGCTTTGCTCCACTTCTACGGAGTCACCTGCGAGCCGCCTTTGCCGTAAAGCACCGGTTTCCAGGCCACTGAGCTGCCCTGGCGCAAGCAGCCTGCTGTTGCCGAGTCGCCAAGGCTTATGCCTGAGTCGCCTGTCGAGTTTTACAGCCCGTTCGGCCTCCTTCACCATCCCGGCCTCCCCAAGCCTGGCCGTGTCCCGCTCCCCGCCATCTGCGCTCCCAGCCCGCGCTGCTCCAGTCGCCGCCCGAACAGCCACGTCCGCCTCACGCCCATCCGATCAGCCGGTCGCGCGACCTCCTGTTCGTCCTCCCTTCGCCGCCTGCCGTCGCGCCGTTCCGGTTCCACGCCGCCTTCCCCGCAGTCTGGCAGGCCTCTTCCGGCGTCCCGCGATCCGGCTACGCTCGGCCCCGTTCGCCACCTCGCCGGCTCAGGGCGGCCTGCCCCGTCCAGCGTCCAACTCGCCTGGCCGCGCCGTGGCCTCCTGCTGTCCGGAGTCGCCTACCAAGCCGCCGCTGCAACCCGCCGGAGCACGGGAACGTCGAAGGATAGGAGTCGTCCCCGCATCATGCTGCCTCCCCGAATCCGCCTATGCGCTCACCACCATCGCCCAAGTCACCGCCGTCCGAGCCGCCCTGGATTGGGAGCTCATGATTGTTGCCTCTGTGGTCGAGGACCCGTCTTCGCTCGGTCCGCCGTGGCCCACTTCGTCAACCCGGTCGCCTCTAACTTGGGGGCTCCTTTCAGCCACCGCGATGTAAACCGGCAGAGCCACCGCCGCCTCCGAGTGGCCCACTCCCGAGTCGCCGAGCCTCTCCCGCCGTCTCCAAAGCACCGCGTCAACCATCCGCCTAGCCTTGGGCTCCCTTGCCCTCACGTGCCACTGCGGTCTTGAACCGCCGCAGCCTCGCGCCATCTCGAGTGCCGCCCATGTGTTGTTCCTCGCTGAGCCGTCGTTCGCCTCGAACTCCGTTGCCAGCCGGCCGCTCTCTGTCATCGGATTTCGTCGCAGCTACTCTGAGTCGCCGTGAGCCGCCGTGAGTGGTTGCCTCTGCCTCAAACCACCCCACCTCCGGGTTGCCTCCTCTGTGACCCATTGCATTGAGCCGCCCCCTCTCATCTTGGTACTGGACTGTCGCCGCTTTGTCTAGGCTTTCACCTTGTGCTGCCGGTTTGTTTCGCCACCGTGACCCATCTCTGCCAACCCGGCCTCGTTCCGCTTTAAGCCGGACACACACCAACTGCTTCCACTTACCGCCTCGCCATCGCTTAAGAAGACTCGCCGACGGCTTTACCTTTGCCGATCGTAGTCGGTGGTTTAGGTTGTTCTGCTTTGCTTCGTAAGAAAGTGCTTTGCAGCGCTTTCGCAGAGACCCCAACACCAGACGCCTGCAGTCCGAATCCGTTTGTCAAGCTTCAGACATAAGTTGACACCATTGGAAGGAAACGTGAATACGTTGTTTGAAGAGACAGTGTCAAACTACTTGTTTGACTCCCATTCACATGCATGGAAGCAAAATCAGTTAGTATTACAGAGTACTACTACGACCCATGTGGAGATCAAATGAAAAGAAGATCGGCAGCATCAACATAAATGTGCTTTGGATACATATATGGATCAAAGGGAATTCAGTAACAGTACTGCAAAATTATCTACAGACAGATGATCCGTCGTAAAAAATAATCAGGTGATATTCATCTAAGTATATTTTATCAGCAAATATTGTTTTTATAAAGGGAACAATTACTTTTGGTCTGTATATTTTTTACGTGCAGGACAATAATTTATTATAAAATGGTGCCATGTTGTGCCAATGAAGTATGCGTTAAGCGTCATCATGCGTCGCTGTCCGCACCTGCTTGTTGTTGAACGGCTTCACCATGGTGATCATCAACTCTGCGGTGGATAACCACTAGCCTGGCATATCGGGTGAAATCCATCCAAAGATATTTTTATATTATATATTGCTTTCTTTAAAAGAGCAATTACTCCGCTTGCAAAGTTATCTAATGCAGGACCCTAAACCGCCATATTGGTGCAAATTTAAAGGCTCATTTAAAATTTCCGGTTGAAAATGAAGATTACGGTTTAAAATCCGGTTCAAAGGAAAGATGTCTCCCACAAAGCTTTGAAGCTCTCAATATCCGGTTTAATGTCCGGTTCAAGAAGGATTTATCTCTTGCAAAAAGTTAAAGGGTGCCAAAGAGGACCTGCTGCCATGATGCGCGGTTCAAACATGGGTATCATGCCTTATTGGCTTATCATTTATTGATCACTTGGGGGCTTGGTCATGTCTGAACCATAGTCACACCTCTTGATCGGCGCAATACCATAGTATCATTTGGGGGCTTTGGTCGTGTCCGAACCATAGCAACGCCATTTGGTAGGCGAAAAGCCACAACATCACTTGGGGACTTGGTCATGTCTGAACCATAGTCACACCTCTTGATCGGCCTAGTGCCACAACATCACTTGGGGGCTTTGGTCGAACCCGAACCATCGCTACACCTCTTGATCGGCGTAATGCCAATGCATCACTTGGGGACTTGGTCATGTCTGAACCATAGTCACGCCTCTTGATCGGCCTAGTGCCACAAAGATCACTTGGGGCTTTGGTCGAACCCGAACCATCGCTACACCTCTTGATCGGCGTAATGCCAATGCATCACTTGGGGACTGGCTGACTTGAACCATAGCTACGCCTTTTTGGGGGCATGGTCTTGTCCGACCATGGTAATGCCGATTGATCGACTCAAAGCCTCATTTGCAATGGTTTTATCTTTGCCTTTGCTTCGCTTTTTTCTTTTGATAAAATATTTTTTCTGCTATGCTTTCAACCAACATTATTAAATCCGTTCAACTGCTGGCCATGTATTGATTTTAACACGATTAAATCATAATCCGGAGACTATCAGCCCGGTCTGGTTTCGACTATAAGTCGCCAGCATATATTTGGATTGCGCCATTGGAATCATGCACTCATAAATCATTAGATTATATTATTCAAATCTTCAAATAGCCAACATGGCTGGATTTCTATTATGGTTATCAATAACCAGTATTATGGTTAAAGTTTTCAAAGTCGCTTTAGCGCAATGGTTATCATATTGTCAATAGGATATGATTTATTCTACAATCGAAGGCATAGTCCCGAGTTGCTACAGGCCTACAGCCCGGCACTTGGGGGCTACATTATTTAAGTTGAGATTACATCAAATATGCAAGTCTCATGTCGTTGCAAGCATGCACCATGACACTTGGGGGCTAATGCAAAGTCATTTTTTGCTCATATTATTGAAGACCCGACTCATCACATTATAATGAGCCGGCCCTTGGGGGCTACCAATTGCTCCTATCAACAATTCAAGCCCCATGATGGGGGTTATATCATATGATGTTATTTTCATTGAAGTATATATCAAGTCCCAGGTTGCTGCAAGCATGACAACCCGGCACTTGGGGGCTACATATGTGGAATACTCAATTATGACTAGTGATTGAGATGAACAACCTGGATTTCTTCAAGATTGTGATATTTATATTGAAGAAAGTCTTAAGCTATTGCTATGCTACCTTCTTAAGACTTGGGGGCTATAAGTGATAGGTATATAAGAGGTATATTTTCAAGTCGGATGTTAACTACAAGTATGACCGGTGCTATCAATATTTATAAACCGGTGATCTTGGCAATGATAAACCGGCAAGTTCTACGTCCTTAAACCGGCTGAAGATCAGATGAGTATTTCAAGAACCAATATTGTTTTTAAGCATTGGGAGCTAAGTTAAAGGAGTTATTCTTCACAATATTTCTCTGTGACAAACCAATGTCAGCAAATTAATTATGATGCTGGCCTATTGACCCGGATTTTCTGGAAGGAAATGACAAGGATTTAAAGAGGATAAGGATCAGTTTAACATGGAAAAATCCAAATTAAACTAGGGGCTAATGTCGGGGATATACCCCGCGGTATGACCCGGCCGGAGTTGTAAACCGGCTGGGACTTGGTAAACCGGCGATGGTAAATCGGGCGATGCTTAAGATGCATGCTTAAGACAGATGGCTATGGCAGACGGTAAACTGGTAGGTGGTAAACCGGCAGGAGTTAAATCAGACAATGTTAAACCGGCAGACAATGTTAAACCGGCAGACAATGTTAAACCGGCGGACAATGTTAAACCGGCAGACAATGTTAAACCGGCAGACGATGTTAAACCGGCAGACAATGTTAAACCTGCAAACAGTGATAACTGGGTTGCCAGGGGTTATGAAGCCCAAGACGTTATGAAGCCCAAGATGTTAAGAAGCCCATGGCGATAAGTTAAAATAGTAAGTCTTAAGTCCGAGTTGGACTCTACATGTAACCCGCCTCTTCAACATATATAAGGAGGGGTAGGGCTCCCCAAAGAGGGACAAGCTACAAGCAAGAACAAACAATCTTAGGGCTAGACACAAAGAGAAGAGCCGGTTTACGGCGACTCCCTCGTGATAATAATGAGATCTAGCCTCAAACAACATGTAGGGTTTTTATCGGATGATGTTTCCCGGGGCCCGAAGCTGACTAAACCCTTGTCTCGTGTTGCGTCTCTCGATTCCGCTCAACCCCTCTCAAGCTACCACATAGATGCGTTGGCCTCGCGACTAAGTCCTCACACTAAGGACATCTGACGTGACAAAACCACGACAAGTAGGCTTGGTGAAGATAATGATTAGGTAGACCAGTTCCAACTGCTGTCTCAGTTGTACATCTGGTTGGAGCGGCTAGGTATTTAAACCTGAGGACACACAGTCCCGGACACACAGTCCTCACCGTGTTCTCCTTGAACTACGGTCACACAGACCTCGTCCAATTACTTGTGGTAAGTCTTCAGGTGACTTCCGAACCTTCACAAGCTCGGTCACTCGGCGATCCACAATTCCTCTTGGATGCTCTAGACCATGACGCCTAACCGTCAGGAAGAAGCACAATCTTCAAAGGTAACAAGCGTCGGATCCATGCAGGATCAATCTCTTCAGTGATGCTCAATCACTTTGGGTTTGTAGGTGTTTGGGTTTGGGTTTTCCTCACTTGATGATTTTCGCTCAAAGTCCTCGGAGGATGGGATGCTCACAAATGACAAGTGTCAGTTTCTCTCGGAGCAGCCAACCAGCTAGTGGTTGTAGGGGGTGGCTATTTATAGCCTAGGGATCAGCCCGACATGATAAGACATAAATGCCCTTCAATGAGATGACCGTTAGGTGGATAAGATATTTTGGGACAGCTGGCGCGCAGCACAGCAACGGTCGGATATTTGAGGCTCAAATTCCTCAGGGCTATCATGTTCCTTACGGTGTAGGCAATCCGCACTGGCGAATCCTAACTCCTCAGTCAGAACAAATTCCTCAGAGACCAGAAGAACTTTGTCTCATCCTTTGAAGAAATTGACTGAATCAGTATGAGATTTCAAAAGGCTTCACTCGAAGGGATTGGTAGATGTAGGATTTTGAGTTGAGCATCACATGGAAATTTTTCCTTAGTATTTCCTCGACCCCCTTTAACAGTACGGTGTTTCCTATGACTCAAGAAAGAGAAAATGAAACTACAAAAACAAAAGTCTTCATGCTTCTTGTTCCTCAAGTGAATACCAAGTCTTCAAGGTTACACCAATTTCTTCACTTTCAAAGTCTTCAGAAAGTCTTCAGAAATCCAAAGTCTTCAGTCGAAGAACTTCATTTTTAGGGGTCGACTTTCTCTGTAAATATCAAACTCCTCATAGACTTATAGACTTGTGTACACTCATAAGCACATTAGTCCCTTAACCTACAAGTCTTCAATACACCAAAATCACTAAGGGGCACTAGATGCACTTACACTTACAGCCGAGTTCCTCAGCTATGCCCTCATGGCCAGAATCCTCAAAGCCCTCACGGCCAATTCCTCACGCTGATCCTGCTCCACCAAAGTCCTCAGCTCCTCCGCCAAAGTCCTCCGCTGCTCCGACCAAATCCTCTGCACCTGTGCATCTTGCCACGTGCCAAAGGACGACAGGCATCTCTATTACCTCTGGAGCTTCTGCTAGTTCCTCAGCTGCACCAAATTCTTCAACAGGACCCTCTCTGCTGAACACAAAGGCCACTGATGGATGAGGTTCGCGCCCAAGTCCTCACAAGAAGCAGGTCGTCTTCCAAGTGCCGTCTGATGAAGACGAAGCTGATGATGAGGAACTTGCCGAAATCATCAGAGATAGGCAAGTCAGGGCCGCTGGAGCCAAGGGCATAAATGTGCCACTACTTTTGGATCCAAAGTTGATCCTCGACTACATTGACCTCTGGCACAAGCACCCAAACACTCCTTTGCCTGATTTCAAGTTGACTCCTGGCCAAAGTCATATGCTGACTGCCTTCATACAAGAAGAAAAATGGAAATTTGAACAGGCCGGGCAGATCAAGAAAGTGCAGTACAAGAAGGAGCGTTTTCTGAAGAAACACGTTATCTCTATGACAACTGAAGAACTTGTCGACATTCAATCTGAGATCAAGAAACTCAGTGATGAATTTGATGTATACCACGCTGACTGCTTTGGAGCCAAAGTCCGTTTTGTGAAGCTAATAGAAAAGTTCACTCCAAATATTGCTACTCCATCGCAACAAGAAATTCCTCAGGCTGAAGCATCTGCTCAGCCGACTGAAGAAAATGCCAACACCGCTGATGACATTCAGGCTGCTGAAGAAAATGTGAGTTCCAGGGCTGATGACTGCATTCCACGATGAAATTGCTGTGGCATCCACTAGTGGTGCGCCTGAAGAAAATGAAGAGGTCAGGGCAACTGCATCAGTTGTGCCTGAAGAAAATCAACCACATTCCTCTGCTCCTCCTGCGCCTACCCCAACTCCGATCCTTCCATCTGCTTCAGATGTGAAGAAGACTAAGGTCAGAGCATGCAAAGATGTAGAAAAGGAAGGCATCAGCTTCATCAGATTCGTCAGCTCCGAAGAAGATGAAGTCTCTGACCAGCTCATTTGCAAACCCCATTGATGATGTTCCTATCTCTACAATGCCATCAAAGGACATTGTTCCTTATGATGAAGAATATGTGATTCCTAGTGAATCCAATGAAGAAAATCCTTCTGCTACTTCGTCAGAGCAGATGGATGAAGAAATTGAAGTGGATGCAATCCCTTCAACACCAGTTGTCTCCTCGCCTATGCCTCAGTTTACTGCTGAAGAGGCCGGCGTTGAAGAAATGGAAGATGAAGATGTGGACATTGGCTGTACCACACTGGTACTAAATGATGACTTCTGGGAAAGTCAACACCCCAACTCTCCACTCTTCACACCATTCCAACAAATTCCTCAGTCCCTGTAAGTGCATCTAGTGCCCCTTAGTGATTTTGGTGTATTGGAGACTTATAGGTTAAGGGTCTAATGCGTTTATGAGTGTACACATGTCTATAAGTCTATGAGGAGTTTGATATTTACAGAGAAAGTCGACCCCTAAAAATGAAGTTCTTCGATCAAGACTTTGGTATTCAAGACTTTCAAGACTTTGAAAGTGAAGAAATTGGTGTGACCTTGAAGACTTGGTACTCATTTGAGGAACATGAAGCGTGAAGACTTTTTTTCAGTAGTTTCGCTTCTCTTTCTTGAGTCATAGGAAACACCGTACTGTTAAAGGGGGTCGAGGAAATACTAAGGAAAAATTTCAATGTGATGCTCAACTCAAAATCCTACACCTACCAATCCCTTCAAGTGAAGCAATTGGAAATCTCATACAATTCAGTCAATTTCTTCAGTGACAGAGACGAAGTTCTTCTGGTCGCTGAGGAATTTGTTCTGACTGAGGAGTTAGGAATTCGCCAAAGGTCGCATTGCCTACACACAGTGAGGAACATGATAGCCCCGAGGAATTTGAACCTCAAATTTCCGAGCGTTCTTGTCTACGCCAGCTTGTCTCAAAATATCTTATCCACCTAACGGTCATATCATTGAAGGGCATTTATGTCTTATCATGTCGGGCTGCTCCCTAGGCTATAAATAGCCGCCCCTACAACCACTAGCTGGTTGGCTGCTCCGAGAGAAACTGACACTTGTCAATTGAGAGCATCCCATCCTCCGAGGAATTTGAGTGAAAATCATCAAGTGAGGAAAACCCAAACCCAAACACCTACAAACCCAAAGTGATTGAGCATCACTGAAGAGATTGATCCTGCGTGGATCCGACGCTTGTTACCTTTGAAGACTGTGCTTCTTCCAGACGGCTAGGCGTCATGGTCTAGAGCATCCAAGAGGAATTGTGGATCGCCAAGTGACCAAGTTTGTGAAGGTTTGGAAGTCGCCTGAAGACTTACCACGAGTAATTGGCCGAGGTCTGTGTGACCTTAGTTCAAGGAGAATACGGTGAGGACTTGGTGTCCTGAGCTGCGTGCTCAAGACTGGGTGTCCGGGACTGTGTGTCCTCGAGTTTAAATACTCAGCCGTTCCAACCAGACGTACAACTGAGACAACAGTTGGAACTGGTCTACAAAATCATTGTCTTCACCAAGCTTACTGGTTCTATTTCCTCAACTCTTTCATTTCCTCATTACTATGCTAAGTGCTTCATCATATCTGTGTTTGAAGACTTTGTTGAAGACTTTCTCAATTTCCTCGGTTCAATTTCTTGATCTGCTTGTCTTCATCTTGTGTTATCATGTGATTACGCTTTCAGACTCAGACTTGTCTTCATTTCAAAGTGTCAAAACCGCGGATCTCGTGTAGGGGTCCCGAACTGTGCGTCTAGGCGGATGGTAACAGGAAACAAGGGACACGATGTTTTTACCTGTGTTCGGGCCCTCTCGATGGAGGTAATACCCTACTCCTGCTTGATTAATATTGATGATATGGGTAGTACAAGAGTAGATCTACCACGAGATCAAGGAGGCTAAACCCTAGAAGCTAGCCTATGGTATGATTGTTGTTCGTCCTACGGACTAAAAACCCTCTGGTTTATATAGACACTGGATAGTTTAGGGTTACACAGAGTCGGTTACAATGGTAGGAGATCTACATATCCGTATCGCCAAGCTTGCCTTCCACACCAAGGAAAGTCCCATCCGGACACGGGACGAAGTCTTCAATCTTGTATCTTCATAGTATTGGAGTCCGCCAAAGATGATAGTTCGCTATCCGGACACCCCCTAGTCCAGACTCCTCGAGTCTCCCGGAACCAGGCTTCAATGACGCATTTAGTCCCACGCGCATATTGTCTTCGGCATTGCAAGGCGGGTTCCTCTTCCGAATAATTAATAGAAGGTTTTGAACACCAGGATAGTGTCCGGCTCTGCAAAAAAAGTTCCAGATACCACCATAGAGAGAATAATACTTGCACAGATCTGCTGATGTATTCCACGGCGTGACATCACACCACGGCCAAGCCTTTATACGAATCGTTTTTTTACTGTTCCACCTTAGCGCGTTTAGCGAGGCGGTTTCCTTCGCACGTCTTTATCAAAGCGTAGATCGCGCCCCCTTATTCCGGGATTCTCATCAAATACGGACGTGGGTAACCCAAGCGTGCCCGTTGGCACGCCTCCTCTCTACCGGCGAGTCCTAATCGACCACGGGAGGGCTCTTGGTATTCAACCTCTTTATAATGAGACCAAGGCCCTCTTCTTTTTACACCCTCCATCGAAGTTCGCCTCGCTTCGAAGTTCTAACACCCAAAGCTTCAGATTTAGGCGCCGGACCTTCGACGATGTCCGGCTCCGACCAAAGACGGCCGATGGATGTCTTCCTCCGTCCACAGAAGAAGATGTGCTAAAGCTGCGAGACGCCAGTATCTAACCGGCGAGATTTCGCATAGGCTGCCTGCTCCAGGGCAGGTCATTCCCACTCCCGAGCCCGGCGAGAGCGTGGTGTTCGTGTCACACTTTCTTCGGGGTTTAGGCTTCCCGACGGATCCCTTTGTGCGGGGGCTCAAGTTTTATTATGGGCTGGATTTCCATGACTTGAATCCGGAGTCCATCCTCCATATCTCATCATTCATTGTCGTATGTGAGGCCTTCCTCCATATTACCCCTCACTTTGGATTGTGGCTCAAGATCTTCAAGGTGGAGCCGAAGATGATCGAGGGGCAACAAGCAGAGTGCGGAGGGGCACTCATAAGCAAGTGTGCTGATGCTCCCGTGGCCGAGGGCTCTTTTCAAGAGGAGCTTGGTTTGTGGCAACGGAGTGGTTTTATATTACCGCTCCTGTGGGCACCAAATGGGTGGCGCTTCCGCCTTCGCCGGAGTCCACCACAGTGGCGTCATGGGTCAACAAGGCTCGACTGGGGCCGTCCAAGGACGTTCCTCTGTTGCGGGGCCGTATCCGAGACCTCCAAGAAAGAGAGATCAATCTGGTCGCAGGGCGCAAGTTATGTTGATTCAGCCGCCTCAAGAACGCCGCCCCTCCGTCTGTGGGAATTCAATCCGGAGGGACCACGAGCTTTCCATCATTTTATGGGTACGACACCCGTGGAGATGTATAAACTGTTCTTCGGATCACAAGAGAAGTGTCCAGACTAAGCTGCAATTGCCTAGATACTCAAGTAAGTAGTCCTGTAGCCGGACAGGCTGTTCATTCATTTATCATATATATGCCCTTTAAAGGAGCTGTTTCTTGAACAGGAGTGGATAGCCAAGGCAAAGTTAATAAGGTGTCCGCTCCTCCCAGAGACCACGCCGGATCCCATGTCGACCAAGATGTTGAAGGCCGCGCCTTTTAAAGAAAGCGAAGGGGGAAGCGGGGAAGCAACTGCCTCCACGAAGGAGGCCTTTGAGGAAGGAGGGATCAAAAGTCCCACCCTCCAAGGAGAGAAGAGGACCACTTCGGAAGATCTAGAGGTCAAGGCCTCGAAGAGGGGAAAGAAATCTTTGTCAGAGAGTCCGGCGGTGGGAAGTACCCCAGCCGCACTGTTTCCCCAAGGGGATCAGCCCTCCAGCAAGCCGTAAGTAAAAAGAAGGGGTCTTGTAGTAAAGGACATCCCTATATTTATTTCTGAAGATAACCGAAATTATACCTTGTAGTTCGGATCTCAGCCCTTCTCAGCAGAGCTCGTCTTCGAGGGATCTTCTTCAGGAGATGATGGAGAGCGAAACACCTCCACCTGTCGCACCTTCATGCGAGGCGGACGACCCTGAGGTGTCGTCGCGGAGGGTTTCCCCAAGTTCGGCGGGGCCGGAAGGTCCGGCACCAAGTGGTGTCTTGATCGGAGGAGTCAAGGATCTGCTCGGGCGAAGCGGCTATCTCGTAAGATCACCACGTGCAAATGGGTATGGTGATTGAAAGAATTGCATCCGCGGAGAGCGGATTGCATGAAGCCGTCGAAGCTTCTTGTGACGGGGTTCGAGGTACGCAAAATGATGTACCTTCCGGCTTATGCATATAGAATGCGCCTGTATAGATAGTAGCCCCCGAGACTCGGTATGTTGTCAAAATTGACAGCGTGCGAGGATCATAATCTCGATTATAACATTGCGCCGCTCCTAAATAGGTGGCGGGCGTCCGTGGCCTGCCGACCGATGAATATGCCGAACTAAAGCGGTAACTTGACGAGGCGGATGCGGACATCGCTACCGTCAATAAACGGTTTGACGAGTCACAAGGTATGTGACTTCTATGCGGACACCTGGTAAGGGAGCTTGACGCCCATGCCTTACTGCTTGTATGCTTAATGCAGGTGGTGCCGCTGCTGTAGAGGAGCTGCGGGCGGAACTCGCCCGAGCGAAAGAGCAAGCCAGAAATAGTAATGCGGCCGCTTTAAGGGCGGCCGAAGAGCTCAAAGCCGAACGGGCTGCTCACTGCCGAAGCAAAGAGGAAATGGCCGATATGGCCATAAAGTTGAAGAATACTACCGGCCGCTGTGAGGTTCTTGAAAAAGAACGTCAAGCAGAGCAAGATGGCCTGAAAAAGGCCACCGCCGAATCCAAGGATGCTCGTTCCGCTTTGAGAGCTGCCAAGGAGGAGCTGAGTCAGGCCGGGGCTATTGCGGCTGGAAAACCGTTTCTGCTGCGAAGGAAATATCTGAATCCAGTATGCTCGGTTGGACAAGTTGTGGAGTTCGGAGGATGCTTATCTGGACTTAGCGGCGAGTGCTGCGGACGCGATTGAGCAATTCCGAGGCCAGAAGGGGCACAGAAGGGAAGAGCTATATTGGTCGCAATTCCATAGTCCGTAGCGTCCTCTTCCGTTGACCAATCGGTTGGCCGAATGGGCCGAGCTGAATTGATTATCTGGACTTGCCATGAAGCATGTCATGACTCATTTGTGGCCAGGCGGACCCCAGCCGAAGAGTTATTTTGGCTTAGTGCAGCAGTTTCTTGGTGCGGTACCGCGTATCGACGCAATGATGCGGTCGGCGTGTATTGAGGGAGCGCGGATGGCTCTGGCCCGTGTCAAGATATACTGGGCGGAGATGAAGGCCACCGACGTTGCATCCCAAGATTGAGATGAAGCCGAGTACCGCCAAGCACTATTTTGAGGAAGTCTGCAGGCGCTCGTTTAATAGAGACGCAGTGCTCGAAGGATATTATGTTTAAATGACATGTATGATTTGTGAAAACAATGTTTCAATATAATATAAGAGCTTTTTATACTTGTGCGATCAAGTAGTAAACTACTCCATGTGCTGCCGTTGATGTATATGTATATATAACCTGAAAGATGGCAGTCCTTGGCTTCAGCCCCCACGCACATAGTGCGGGGGTGTTTGCAAAGAAGGCACTTTTTGACACTTAGGGCCCGTTCGGAAGCTCTCCAGCTTCCGAAATGGGCCAGCTTCTCGCGGGAGCCCAGCGAGCTGGCTTCTTGCAGGAGCCCAATGAAGCGTTCAAAGAACTTGTGGTCAGAAGCGAGAGAAAACCCTTCGTATGGACTGTAGCGAGAGAAAACGAACCGATGCGCTGCCAGAGCTCACTTGGCGGTGGCATATCGTAATATTATCCAACTTCTTCTCCTTCGATTTTTGGGAGCTAGGCTCGTCCAGCTTCTAGTTTTTGCACTGCGAGGATGCTCTGCTCCACGAAGCCGCCTTCTAGGAGCCGTGTTGCCGGGCTGCTCCTGCGCGGAGCGGATGAAGCTGGGAGCTGGACGTGTTCCGAACGGGGCCTTAATCCAACGTCTTGGTCCTATTAAGGAGGTGGTAGCGTAGCAAACTAGGCAACCGGACTATAATGCTTTATCACTTTCACTTAGCCATAGGAGTTCGAGGGTGGGGCTACTATATAGCCCCTGGTGGCACGACACTCTCCCGAATTCGGGGTGCGTATGTGCCTGACCGAAAAACGGTCCTTCGTTAATGCGGAGGAATTCTAAACATTCCGGTGAGTCATCGAGTGGTTGACCAGTCTCTCGCTATATCATGACAGTCAGTTTTCGGCTTTCTCTATCGCAGTAGTTCTCCTGGTGCCGCGTTAGCCGATAGAACGGAACGTAAGGCAGCAAAACACAGGAGCCGGGCAAACCCAACATTTGACCAAAGACATGATTCGGAGCAGATGCATATAAGGCCTAACTCGAGACGCCAAACACTCCCTAAGGTATTCGGTCTTTATAAAAACGGGCAGAATAATGCCCTAAGCCCCCGTGTCCAGTGCACGCATAAAAAATTCTGGTGCGGCCAATGCCAAAACGCCAGCCTCCTCCTTGGTTATAGCAACAAACCGGGGGATGTATATCAACAAGAGACGGTAAAAAAGGTTTACGCAGGGTCTTAATCTGAAAAGAATCCTTGCAACGGTTCCCTACTGCAAGTCTGTGCCTGTGTCTCCGTTGTGCCGTATCCTGGACGGGTGTAGCACATTGTTCATATGTAAAAGAGAGGAACTTAGTTTAAAAAAAAGATCGTGCGAAAAATGTACTTTATATTAAATAAATAGAGTACGATTCGAAGAAGTGAATAAAATTGAGCTTTATTGTCTCGTGTTGTACATGCGTGCAACCCCTTGTACGGAGGTATGCCGCTAGTAGGCGCCGGACTCGTCTAGCCATGTCCGGGGTTCGAATTACCTATTCAGGTGCTTTGGTTAGCGGAGCCGGATTGGTGTGGGGCTGTCATGGCAGCCTCGCATTCTTCCGTGCTCGAGTAACACTTAATACTCCCTTTTAATGAGATGATGCCACGTGGACCGGGCATTTTAAGTGTAAGAGATGCATAATGCGGTATTGCATTAAAGCGGGCGAAAGCTTCGCGTCCCAATAGTGCTTGATGGATACTTTTAAATGGGCGACATGGAAGACTAACTTTTCGCGACGGAAGTTGTCGGATGAACCGAACACAACTTCTAGCAGTAGGGAGCCCGTACAATGGGCATATGGGCATGGCATTACCCCTTTAAAGGACGTGTTGCTATGGCAAATTTTGGTTGGGTCTATCCCCATCCTGTGGATTGTGTCCTGATATATCAGGTTTATGTCACTGCCGCCATCCATGAGGACTTGTGTAAATTGGAATCCATCGATTATAGGATCCAATATCAAGGCAGTACATCCTGCGTTCCGGATACTTTCGGAGTAGTCCTGATGGTCGAAGGTGATTGGTTTTGACAAACAGTGTTGGTACTCCGCTAGGGTAGTATGTGCGGCGCGCATCTTAATGGGCGCCGCTCTGTTTTTTCCTTTTATCACATGAAGTGAGTTTACTGTTTTAACCTCTTGCAGGAAATTATTTTGTTTTCCGGTGCTCTGCTTGTGGGGTTCGTCATCATCCTCACTTGGTGTGTCGAGCCCCTTGTGTCCGGCGTTGAGTCTACCGGACTGTTTGAAGACCCAACAATCTCTGTGGGTATGGTTTGCAGGCTTCCCAGGAGTACTGTGGATTTGACATATCTTATCCAAGATTTTGTTTAAGTTGGATAGCTCATCGCTATTGTCCTTAAGGGGCAGGTTTTTATTGTTTTGCCGTGAGCTTTTGAATCCGGCGTTGACTGCCGCGCTCTTTCGACCGTTCCCTTTAATCCGGCGCTGGTCCTTGTTGTGCCGTGGTTTCCCATTTCCATCCCTAACTTCGGATGTACTTGGGTCGCTGGTGCTACATCTTGCTAGCCAGCTATCCTCTCCCGCGCAAAAGCGGGTCATGAGGCTTGTTAATGCGGCCATTGTTCTTGGCTTTTCTTGGCCGAGGTGTCTGGCGAGCCATTCGTCTCTCGGACGTTGTGTTTGAAGGCTGCTAAGGCTTTGCGTCCGACAATGATCGACTATTTGGTTCTTTTTAGTAAGGAACCTGTTCCTGCATTTCCGGGCTGACTCTCCGGGCTGTTGAGTTATGTGACTTAGATCGTCAAGATCCGGAGGGCGGACATAGGTCCCTGAAAATTTGCGAAATGCATCCTCGAGCTCTTCCCAGCTTCCAATGGTGTTTTCGGGAGGCTTTTAAGCCAATGCCGAGATGGCCCTTTGAGTTTGAGGGTAAGTATTTTATGGCGTGGAGATCATCTCCTCTAGCCATGTGTATGTGGAGGATGTAATCCTCAATCCGAACTCGTGGTCTGTTGTTCCGTCAGATGCCTCTATGTTTACGGGTTTGAACTCACGGAAATTCATGATCCAGCACCTCATCGGTGAAACATAGGGGATGTGTGGCGCCCATGTATTTGGGTGTGCCGTGATGTTCGGATATTTGGCGTGTTGCATTGCTTTGAAGAGCTTGCTTTCTCGGCCCATAGATGGACCTAACTGGGCCATCCTTTTGATGTGAATCCTTATGCGGATCGCGTCGGGCTTGTGTGCGCGCCATTTGCCGCCTTCTTTTTGCCGTAATTCGCCCATCCGACCGGGTGGCCGTTTTACTTTTTGATTGTGGGGGCTCTAAGGCCTCCTCATCAAATTCAGCGATAGTTTTCTCTTTGGGTAGCTCTTTGTTCGCGATCGTCAGCCAGATTTGTCTCATGATGTTGAATACTTTGCTCCATCTGATTCTGAGTGCACCTTCCGCTGTTTTGAGCTTCCGCTTCTGCTTTTCAGGCTACGCGTAGTGGTGACGAGCCTTTTGTGGAGGTTATTCTGCTCCAACAATTTGTCCGGCGTGAGATCGTCCGGACTGTTATCTTCGCCGGGGACGGGTTGTTTATCCAAGTTGTCCTGTTCGGACGGTTGCTCGATGGAGTGTCCGTCGTCCACTGGTTCGCCCTGCTCTATGGCTGGGTCTTTGTTGAGGCGGGACTTGGTGCGGTGTTTACGTTGCCGTTTTGACTGCTTTTCGAGGGATTTATCCTTCGTAGCGTCCCGTTGTTCCTCGTCTTCATTTCCTTTAGGTGTATCCACCATGTATACATCATGGGATGAGGTGGTTGTCCAGTATCCTATAGGAGCTGGTTCATGGTTGTCTCCTACATCGTCGTCCATACCGTCAATGTCTTCGGAGTCGAAATCGAGCACGTCGTGTAAGCTTTTGACAGTGGCTACGAAGTGGGTGGTGGGTGGGCGTTGAATTCTTCGTCATCCGCATCCCAACCTTCCTGACCGTAGTCCGGCCACGGCTCTCCGGATAACGAGAGAGACTTTAATGAATTCAGGATGTTGCCAAAGGGCGAGTGCTGAAAGATGTGCACGGCAGTGAACTCCATGACCGATGCCCAATCGGATTCGATTGGCAGGGACGCGGAGGGTTCGGAGTCCGGAGAGGAGTCCGGCACCTGGGAGTCACGGTCTTCGCAAAGGACAGGGATTGTGTTCGGCTCAATCGCCGTAGAGATTTCAGCCCCGAGGTGGTGTCCAACCAACCATCCTCGATCGGCGAGATCGGCTCCGAATCAATGTTCGAGCGGACACTAATCTTGACCTCCGTGACAATGTTCGGGCGGCAGAGTTAGATCATGCCCATCGAGACAAAGGCGGGCGCGCTTTGGTTGTGGCTTGAATCCGAAGATCAAGTCTCCGAGGATGTCGGCCGTATAATTCAAGCTTTCCAAATCTGACCTGATGGCGGGCGTAGCTTTCGATCTGCTCCAGATGGCCAAGTGAATTGGCCCGCAGCAAAGCCGCCGAATCTGAAGATCTGTCCGGGAGAAGAGTCTTGCCCTCGACCGCTGCTGTTGATGATCAAAGGAGCCATCGGGCCTATAGGTGACGCATACGTAGGAACTCTCATTGAAAGCACCAATGTCGGTGTCAAAACCGGCGGATCTCGGGTAGGGGTCCCGAATCAAGTCTAGGCGGATGGTAATAGGAGACAAGGGACACGATGTTTTTACCTGTGTTCGCGCCCTCTCGATGGAGGTAATACCATACTCAAGCTTGATGAATAAAGATGATATGGGTAGTACAAGAGTAGATCTACCACGAGATCAAGGAGGCTAAACCCAAGAAGCTAGCCTATGGTATGATTGTTGTTCGCCCTATGGACTAAAAACCCTCCGGTTTATATAGACACCGGATAGGTTAGGGTTACACAGTAGTCGGTTACAATGGTAGGAGATCTACATATCCGTATCGCCAAGCTTGCCTTCCACGCCAAGGAAAGTCCCAACAGGACACGGGACGAAGTCTTCAATCTTGAATCTTCATAGTCTTGGAGTCCGGCCAAAGATGATAGTTCGGCTATCCGGACACCCCCTAGTCCAGGACTCCCTCAATGACCATGCCTGTATTCTGTTATGCTTACTTATGAGTACTTATTCCGCTGCAAGTAGTTCTTCGTAAGGAATTTCCTCACTGGCAAATTCCTCAGTGAAGAATTCATAAAAATCGCCTATTCACCCCCCCCCCTCTAGTCGATATAACGCACTTTCAGTCCCCAGTGACTACAGTACAAATGGGATCTGATGAACCACATGCCACACCGTCTGTCCATGAAGAAATTCCAGCCACTAGTGCTGAAGAAAATGTAAATGAAGAATTGAAGACCCAGGCTATCACTGGAGTAGAAGCTGAAATTCCTCAGCCTGAAGAACCTGAGATTGCGATTCCTGAGTTAATAATGCAATTGACTGACACTCCTCAGCCCAAACCAAAGGATCCATTCTCAAAGAAGCAGAAATTCAAGGCTGATGATTTCTTCAGCGAGCACATGTTCTTCACTAACTACAATCCCTATGATTCTGCTCGTCTTAGAAGGAAGCGCTTCTGGACCGCCAGCCAGGCCAACTTCTATTCTTCACTGCTCTTCAACAAGGACAAAGTCTTCGACCACGAGCATATTCCTCATGTGGACATGGAATCACCGCCATGCTTCACACCTGTCCCGAGTGTGCTTCATGACACAGGCCTCCTCAACTTTTGCAGAGACATAGTTGATTGGAATGAAGAGCTCATTCTTCAATTCCCACGCAACACCGCACATCACAGAGATGCCGACGATGTGAACTCCTGGGTTTTGGACCGGATGACCGAAAACACTCACTACAAAGCACCGCCTCTGAATTACTTCACGCCCGCCCATCAGTCCTCCACCTGAAGGAGATCGTTGCATGTACCAAGAGCCCGAGCTTACTGATCACTATATGCAAGTGCTGATGAAGCCATTGAAACCTGGTCAAGCCTCAAGGACAAAATTCCTCATGAAGGAATTGCAGTATGTACCAAGGATAGTCTATCGCATTCTAACGAAGACTATGAGTCCAATCAAAGGCCACGACTCATCTGATGAGGAAATTGTCGGCATCATGAAGAATCTGTTTTTCAACATCATTCATGGCATTCCTGCCAATTATCATGATTTCTTCATGAGGACTCTAGCAAATGTTGCACTTTCTCCGTTTGAGCTGAAGCCTTATGCACCTTGGATTATGAGATTCCTCAGGACAAGGTCTTCACTTAACTACAAAGCTGATTTTCAGGATCACCTCAGCTACTTGCCCCCGATTGAAGTCCTCAAGCGGACCTATTTCTCAGCTGACGAAAAGGGCAAGGCACCAACTGTCATTGATGAAGGCATTCGTCCATTGGATGGTTAGTTTCGCAAGGCTGTATCTTATTCCACCAATGATGACTTTGCCACTCATGACTCTGCTGCCCATGCATCCAAGCCAAATTGAAAGTGCTAGTTATCGACTAGAGGGGGGGTGAATAGGAGATTTTTATGAAAGTCTTCAAAACATGAAAGTTTCGAAGACAAACATGAAAACTAGACCTATAACTATGCAGCGGAAGATAAACTACACTAGACAAGCAATAGTCAAACAAGTATGAAGCTAAAGCATGATGACTGATAGAAGCTAGGTAGTAGGATCAGGATGGAAGATAGTATGAAGACAATCAGAACAAGTAGTCACACAGTGAAGTCAAACAGGTAGAGCAATCAGACAATGACTTCACAAAGACAAATTGTAAGTAAGGAGAGTAAGAGATAGAACCAGTGTGTTGTGAAGACAAGGATTTTTTCGACCAGTTCCAGTTGCTGTGTCAACTGTACGTCTGGTTAGGAAGGCTGAGATTGAACTCAGAAGACCGTGTCTTCACCTTATTCCCCTTGAGCTAAGGACACACAGCCCCTCGCCTAATCACTCTGGTAAGTCTTCAAGGTAGACTTCCAAACCTTCACAGACTTCTGCTCACCATGATCCACAATTACTCTTGGATGCTCAGAACGCGACGCCTAACCGGGCCGGAGGATTCATAGTCCTCAAGTGTAACAAGTCTTGAGATCACGCAGACGTAAAGACTTCAGTGATGCCTAACACTCTTTGGCTCTAGGTGTTTGGGCTTTGTCCTCACAAGGATTTCTCTCTCTCAAAAGCTTCAGAGGTGGGTTGCTCTCAAACGACAAAAGTCGTGCACTAACTCTAAGCAGCCACCAATTTATGGTGTAGGGGGTGGGCTATTTATAGCCACTAGGCAACCCGACCTGATTTGTCCGAAATGACCCTGGGTCACTAAGGAACTGACACGTGTCACAACCGCCGATTTCAAACACACGCGATGACCTTGACGTGGGCTACAAGTAAAGTCGACATATCCGACTGGATAAGGTTTGCTCTCATTGTCTTCGCCAAGACATAGGATTTTGGTTTGAGCATCACATCACCACTCGACTTTGTTCACTTGGACGCCACTTAACAAGGCGGTGGTTCCTATGACTCAACAAAGAAGAAAAGAAACAACGAAACAGCTAAGTCTTCGCTCCATAGTCTTCACTCAATGTCTTGTTCTCACATAGTCTTCAATGTGAATATCTTCACGTACCACCATTGTCTTCAATGTCTTCATACATTTTTAGGGGTCATCTCCGGTAGGTAAACCGAATCAAGGAGGGACTACTACCTGTGTTATCCTGCAATTCTCACAAACACATTAGTCCTTCAACCACGTTTGTCGTCAATTCTCCAAAACCAAACTAGGGGTGGCACTAGATGCACTTACAATCTCCCCCTTTTTGGTGAATGATGACAAACTGGTTGAAGTTTTCAAGGGGGATATGAATATGTGAAATTGTAAAGGATGAGGTATTGTCTTCATAAGTAGCAAAAGGCTCCCCTCAAGATGTGCATATAAGTAATTTGCTTTTGGAATGCAAATGCACATGGCAGGTTCTACTTGTGGAGATCCTCTTCAACTTATGAAGACACATCATCATGCATGATTCGATGTAACGAAGATAATGACATGCATAATGAAAAATGGACGTATGCAAGATGATTTAAGTGCGGAAGTTATCATCGCACATGCGGAATTTATCACCGCATCACAAAATAGCAAATAAGTAGCAGACGAACAACAAGTTTAAGTGTTACAACTCAGAGAACCAATTGTATCAAGAGCAAGAGTTGTAAACACTAGGCAAAATATAAAGCAACCGCCCATATGAACCCGCTTGAAAACTATCAACTCATAGCTTCTCCCCTTGTCAAGAAGGACCAAAAAGGGTTGAAGACATTGAGCCTCTACTCGCTCCCGTATGAGTAGGAGAAGATGAAGGGTTGGTGTCGAGGTTTGGCGGTGCGTATTTAACTTGGAGCAAGTGTTGATACGTGTTGGAGGTGGCAAGTAGCATCATCTTGATCATCGATCACACGAGCATTCACGGTTGCAGCAGAAGAGGAGTACTCGAGTCTTCAAGAGATGGATTGCGCCAGTAACAGCATTTCTGGGCGGAGTGGAATCAAACTTGAATCTTTCGAGAAGCCATCGCCCCAAGATCTTCCTCAAGACACATAAGTGTCAGCCCTTTCCATGTGCGTCGACAGGTTTCATGCGCGACAAAGGCATTCTTGGTTGCAAGATTGCGAATGCAATTGACGTCAGTCATGAGGCTTTGCATCTGGCGCTTGATCCAATCATGATGCCTATCCTGTTTCTAATGCAGGCCAACGAGAAGCTCTTGGTCATTGAGAACACAAAATCGCTTTTGAGGCCGTTGAGCAATGGTGCTGTCAGTGGCTTCGGTTTGGGCACGGTGAGGTGCACGTGTTGTACCAGCCAATGGATAGACTCGAGTGGCAGCCAGCACACCTTCAATGGGCTGAGTGAAGCTCTGACGATCAACATTATGAAGATAAAGTGGCTCCTTGTCGCTCGGATAGATGGCTTCAACGGACATATCGACATCCGCAAGAAGACAATATGATTGCGTGCGGATGGTCGATAGTTGAAAGCGATGTGAAGCTTGATCGACGCATGATCCATGGAGCATAGAACTTCAAGCCAAAAATGTCGATCCTCGATGCGACAAGTTGGCGGATGAAGAAATCTTGTGCATTGAAGCATTTGCCATGAAGAATATGGAAGACCAATGTCTTCATTGCACCTTCCAGCTTAGCCTGTGGAGAATGTCCTTTGATGGGCCAGAGAGTTTGCCTAATGATGTGATAGATTGTGCGTGGCAGATACTCAAGGTCTTCAAGAAAGAACTCCATAGGATATTCTGCATCTGGAGGCAATGGCTTCATCATGCTTAGCATCTGGCTCATGTCGGGTTCTGACTTGTGAAAGATGCTTTCCAAAGCTGCAGTGTGAAGCTAACAACCAGGCTCATAGAGATCACCTGGAGTAGGCAGGCCAGTAAGCTCAATGACATCAAATGCTTTGGCTTCATGATGGACATTTCCTGTCATCCACTCAAGGACCCAAGTCTTTGGATCCCTGTTGTAGCCTCTGATATGAAGAGTGGCGTAGAATTGAAGCAACAACTCTTCATTCTAGTGCTCCTTATCAGTGACAAAATGCAGTAAGCCAGCCTCTTTGAAGCAATCGAGAGCTTCTTCTAAGCAGGGCAGGCCAGCTATGGCTTCAGTATCAAGGCGCATATGCGGAAATATGCGGCCTTGGTTGTACAAAGATGTGCATGAATAATAGATGCGCTGATAACTCCGTAACCGATCGGATGAAATCTTGGGCCAGGTGTAGGGGTTCTATATGCAATCGAAGAAGGTGTTATGTGCAATGAAGCTGTTTACATAGAAAGATCCTGGCGAAGTGTCAGTACCAGGATATCTGGGCAGTCTTGGCTTTGTCTTCTGAACCTGAGGCATGTGCTCGACATGGTAATCAAATTGAGGACCGATGGCGGTGGAGGAATCGAATAGGCCATCCCAGCGGTGACAAGCTGGCCATAGTTGTATGCTTGCTCGATAGTATGTGGCCTTGGAGGCGGAACATGAGCAATGGCATTGACTTGATCGCAGATTTGTGTCAAAAGCGGCATTGACTTCATCTCGCTTCACGGGCTTGATTGGCTTCAAGTACATCGGGTACATTGGCCACTGTAGGCTCCACATTGGCTTCGGCCATGACAACGTCATTGGCTTCATGAACGTCATTTGTGGCAGCCTCAGGATTCTCACCCTCCACTTGAGTAGCTGGAGGTTCTGGCATAGACAGGTTTTCTTCATGAACTTCTTCTTGAGTTGCAAGGGGAGTAGCGACATGCTCTTCTTCTTGTGTTGCTCACGGTGATCTGTAGGAGGGTCTTCAAAGACATTGGCTTCAGACACGAGGACCGTCCTGTATGATTGTCTTGAGAAACACTTGACGTGCCACTGAACTTGACAAGTTGGAGCCCTCTTCTGTGATGGTGGTCATGGAGACGGATGGCCTCTGGCCTCTGCGAAGCCGTTGGAATACGGGCGACGCCTTTGGTGACGGTGAGGTCTCCATGTAGTTGTCATCATTGGACATGGGGCTGATGACGGGCGCAGGTGACAGTTAGGGTGTACTTGGTGAGTCTTGATGTGGGGTAGCTTGCTGGGGGCGATCAAACCATGATGCATCTTGTGAGATTGGCGTCAAAGGACGACAAATACTGATAAGCTCACTGTTTGTTTGAACAGGCGATGATACCATTGGGCGCTCGATCTGAGGAAGAACTACATCATCTTGTACAATGTCTTCAGTCGCGATGGGGTCGACGACTAGAACTTCTTAAGCTTCAGGAGCCTCTGTGGAAGCAGGCTCATGAACAATCATTCGACGCTCTTGGTTTGCAGAGGGAGGGGGAACAAAAGCAAGGGGTTCAACAACAAGGGGCTCTATGAGAGCAGCCCGATCTCTCTTCTTGGGGGTGGTGCTTCATCAGTGGTGCGCTTGGTTTTCCGCTTCCTGGCTTCGGCTTCAGCTGTCTTGGTTTTCTTCTGTTCAGAAGCCACTGAAGGAGCCTTGGGCTTCGAGCCACGCATGCTGGCAGGGAAGACAATATGTGGTTCTTCCTGCCGTGGTGCTTCAGTGTTGGCTTCAGATGACTTCTTTTTCTTGGCAGCCATTGAGGGGTCAATGCCGTATGCCAAGTGCCTTCCGCTTTTCAGCTTCATTGTAGGCTTGAACGCATTTGTCTATGAGTGCTTTCATGCGCTCTCTTGAGCCTTTGGCTTCCTCGCATTTCTTCCGAAACGACTGCTTGAGGTCATTAAGGATCACCTTGAACTTTTGCACATCAGCCACATTCAGCTTGGCTACATGCTTCTTGAACTGTTCCTTCTCGAAGTCTATCTTTCGCTTCAGTTCAACTATGCACTGAGCCAGAGCAAGCTCAGGAGCAATGGCGCCTTGGAAAGCAACGCTGACGCCAATGGGAAGCTGAAGGTCATCAAAGCTGAGATCTTGATTGTCGAACCACTCATCAATGAAGTTCTTGAATGTTTACATCAAAGAGGGCAGATCGTTGAAGATCTCCGCCTCTTGCTTGCTCTTGATCAGCTGCTCCAGCATCTTCACCAAATTCTTCATCCGAAGACAAGTCAATGGTTTCAGATTCATTCCTCAGAATGGCAGCAGGTGTCAGTGCATGACTCAGTTGCTGAACTGTGTCTTCTGTGGCTTCTCACACCTCATGGAGATGCGAGAGAGATCTTCAGAGTTATTCTTCGGGAGCGTATAAGAAGTTGCCAATGGCTTCACTCTCGAAGCTTTTGGAGCAGCAGATGATTTTGAAGCTTTAGTCTTCTTTTGCTTCTGCGGCTTTGGAGCAGGTGCTGGAGCTTCATCGGTGTCAGCATCATCATCAGAATGGTCCACTTTGGCACCTTGAACAGTGATGTGAGTGACCAGCAAGGTTGTAGAAGGGGCCGATCCTGTTCTCATTGGCTTCACGGGTGCCATTGTCCCGAGGTGAGGAAGGACCAGGGTTGAAGTCAAGCCCTAAATCCTTCTTGTTCTTTGCAACTGAGTCTTTAGCGAACTGGTAATTGCGCTTGAACAGATTGTCTTCACGACACCAGAGCAGTGAAGAAGGGTCAGCATTTTTAGGCTGTGGTCCGCGCACCATGCAAGGATAGAAGCCTTGCTCAATAGCTTCAACTGAGTCCCGGTGGAAGATTTTTGTACAAAATATCACCCTGTGGTGCCTTGATGGCATTCTTCTCAAAGATATTCTTGAGTGATGAAGCGATATTTAAACCATTCTTCGCCCAATATCTTGAATCCATTGGATTCGATTCTTATGCTCAGATAGGTTTCTTCTGGATCAATTTTGTACATCTCGTGCAAATCTGGAGGTAAGTCCTTGGAAGTGTTACCACGACGATGTCTGCCTCCCTTTCTTGCTGACTTTTCAGTTGCCATGAAGTGTAAACTGAAGGGCTTCAGTAGGTGCAATGGCTTCAAACGGCTGGACTGACAAGAACTCGCTTCAGGTGAGTTGATGTGACTCTACAAGAATTCTGCAAACGAACGCAGACTATGAGAACCAAGGGATTCTCCCACAGACATGTACCTGTGACAACATTAAAGGTGCGAGGGAAGGGGAAGAGGTCATATGCGTTCTCAGAAGATTTTGAAGATAAATCAGTTTGAAGACATTGACCTCATAACGCGAAGACATTCACTTATATGATGAGAGTTGGTTCCAGAGTTGTACAAATACAAGAATAAGTACAAATGAGGAATCTAACTTGTGAAGAAGCATAATTGAATATACTAGGCAGAATATGAGATGCAGAAAGAGATAGATTCATGTTTGGAGATTTAGAAACCACTTTTGGTAGGAAAGGATGAATCTATCAGATCAAAAAGACGGTAAAAAGTAAACTTTTATTACCACACGAAGAACTGCTAGACGAAGCGAAGATGGATGCCGAGCAGTTCGATCTCCCATGCCCTAACTTGGCGAAGGAGGACACCTACAGCGACGGCGGAGAAGACGAGGTCCGCGGCCAGCGTGAGGACGGCGTCGAGGAAGTCGCGGCAGCTAAGCGCTTCGTCGGCGGCGTCGTCGAGAGCTAGAGTAGGCGCTAGGGTTTGCGAGAGATGGCGAAGGAGGAAGAAGGATTTTTGACCGAGACGAGACATGTATTTATAAGGACAGAGACAGCACAGCGCAATTACGCAGGTGCCCCTGACGGTTCACATCTGATGGACACGTGGCGAACATGCAACTCATTGAGAGTTGTTCCACGTTCCCACACGCGCCTGGATTGTCGGGGTGGTCGTTCCGAATTCTCCGGGTTTCAGGCAAAAGGATATGTCATTAAAACTAGATATAAATGTTTGTCTCTGTATGTTCTGCTGACACGGAGGCAGAGAAGACATTCGACAGTTTCAACAGAATGCATATGATTTGGATAGATAGAGCTTGAGGTAGAAAGCATAGAGAGGTTAGGGTCCGATCACATTCACTTAGTTCAAAAGATTCAAACAAGAAGACATAGCCATAAGTGAATGTTGTAGAGGACAGAATACAGTATATATATAACAGTGTAAAGCCAAAACAATGATCACGAAGTCAAATTAATGTTGAAGTTAAATCAATTGCGAAGACTTTGCAAATATGGCGCCATAAGAAAACATTTCATAAGAGTTTGGTGGTGGCGTTACCCATTGTATAGGAAGTATTATACCCAGACGCGGCGCACAATTATCGTGGCGCTCTGAAGTCAATTTCCGCATTAATGTATTCACACTTAGAGTGTATGTCTTCATTGATTGAAGATATACATTACTTCGTGTGTTGCACATCTAAGTCATCAAAATGCATAAGTGTTAGGATGTGTGCCTAATCACAGGACATTCGAGGATTCCAAGATATTTAGCTCACACCGCAACTTGCAAAACCTTTTCTCATCCAAGGGCTTAGTGAAGATATCAGCCAACCGCTTCTTCCGTCTTGACGTGAATGATATCAATATCTTCTTTCATAACATGATCTCTCGAGGAAGTGATGACGAATTTCAATGTGCTTTGTCTTCGAGTGCTGAACTGGGTTATTAGCAATCTTGATAGCGCTTTCATTATCGTAGTAGAGTGGCACATGCTTCAGATGGATGCCATAGTTCTTAAGAGTTTGCTTCATCCACAGAAGCTGAGCGCAGTAAGATCCAGCAGCAATGTATTCATATTCAGCAGTTGAGAGTGATACACAGTTCTGCTTCTTTGAAGACCAATAGATAAGAGATCGACCCAGAAAGTGACATGTGCCTGATGTAGACTTGCGATCCACCTTGTCACCAAAGATAATCAAGGCATCCGAAAATGCAACCAGATCAAACTCTGAGCCCTTTGGATACCATAATCCTAGTGTTGGGGTGTAAGCCAAATATCAAAGAATTCGCTTCACAGCTATGTGATGCGACTCCTTTGTGACACTTGGAATCGGGCACACATGCAAACACTGCATGATATCTGGCTTAGATGCACATAAATAAAGTAAAGAGCCAATCATGGAGCGGTATACCTTTTGATTGAAATATTTACCATTGGCGTCGGGGCTTAGATGACTTTTGGATGGCATTGGCGTCGTGTATCCTTTGCAGTCTTGCATTCCAAACTTTTTCAGATATGAAGATGCCGTTGCGTTGCTGACGGATTTGAAGACCGAGAAAGAACTTCAGCTCTCCCATCATGGACATTTGTCTTGCATCATGTGACCAAATTCATCACTGTATTTCTTGTTGGTGCAAAGAAGATAATGTCATCCACATAGATTTGGCACACAAACAGTTCACCATCATATGTCTTCGTGAAGAGAGTGGGATCTAGAGAACCAGGTTTGAAGCCTTTGCTCTTCAGGAAGTCTTTGAGTGTGTCATACCAAGCACGAGGGGCTTGTTCGAGACCATACAGTGCCTTGTTGAGCTTGTATAACATATCAGGATGTTTTTGGTCTTCAATGCCTGGCGGTTGTGCAACTTACACTTCTTCTTCAATCTTTCCATTGAAAAAGGCACTCTTCACATCCATTTGATACGTAGGATGTTATGATGATTTGCGTAAGCTAGCGATTATGCGAATGGCTTCAAGCCTAGCCACTGGAGCAAATGTTTCATCGAAGTCAATTCCTTCAACTTGTGTGTATCCTTGAGCAACAAGCCGTGCTTTGTTTCTGACAACTTGACCATGCGCGTCTTGTTTGTTGTGATATATCCATTTTGTGCCTATTATGTTGTGCTTGCGAGGATCAGGACGCTTGACAAGTTTCCATACATTGTTCAACTTGAACTATTGAAGCTCGTCTTGCATAGCTTGAATCCATTCAGGTTCCATGAAGGCTTCAGCAACTTTCTTGGGTTCAGAGATTGAGACAAATGCAAAGTGCCCACAGAAATTTGCTAGCTGTGTTGCCCTTGAACGAGTGAGTGGACCGGTGCATTGATGCTATCAATTATCTTCTCAATCTGAACTTCATTAGCAACACGAGGATGAATCGGACGAAGATTTTGCTCCTCACGATCATTGTCATCATTTGGAGGATTGTCTTCAGTCGAGCAATGTCTTCAAAGTTGATCAGTGCGAAATGATAAGTTCCTCTTCAGGTGGGCCTCGATGGTATGATCTCCGGTTCCCATTAGCTTGATTGATTCACTGGAAGGTACTCCATCTAGCACATTTGGTGTGCTCTCTTTGCGAGTCGTTAGTTTCATCGAATCAAGACATCCACAGTTTCAACCACTTTATAGTGAAAGAGGTTGAAGACTCAGAGGAGTGCGAGTCCTTTCCATAACCAAGCATAAAACCCTCATGTGCTTTCGGTGCAAATTTTGAAGTGTGATGTGGATCCTTGATCCAAAGCACCTAGCACCAAATACTCAAGTAGCTTACATTTGGCTTCTTACCGCTAGAAGCTCATAGGATGTTTTCTTGAAGCTTGTGAAGATAAACACGGTTGATGACATGGCATGCAGTATCAATGGCTTCGTGCCGTAATTTTCTTGGAGTCTTGTATTCGCCAAGCATCGTCCCGAGCCATCTCAATAAGGGTTCTGTTCTTGCGCTCCATGATGCCATTCTCACGAGGTGTGTAAGGAGCAGAAAACTCATGAGTGATGCCTAAAGTGTCAAGATAAAGGTCGAGGCCTGTGTTCTTGAATTCAGTGCCATTGTCACTCCTAATGTGCTTGATCTTGACGCCATAGTTGTTCATGGTGCGGTTGGCGAAGCGTCTAAAGACATCCTGCACTTCAGTCTTGAAGAGAATTATGTGCACCCACGTGTATCTTGAATAATCATCAACAATAACAAAACCATAGAGACAAGCAGTTGCAGTGAGAGTAGAGTAGTGAGTGGGACCAAACAAGTCCATGTGGAGCAACTCAAAAGGTCGAGATGTAGTCATGATTGTCTTCGAGGGATGCTTGGCCCTTGTCATCTTCCCAGCTTCACAAGCTCCACACAGATGATCTTTCTTGAACTTGACGCCTTCGATGCCTATGACGTGCTTCTTCTTGGCGAGAGTGTGTAGGTTCCTCATGCCAGCATGCCCTAGCCTCCGATGCCAGAGCCAGCACTCTGAAGACTTTGCTAGAAGACATACGGCCATCTGTGGTCCTGCTGAGAAGTCTACCATGTACAGATCATCTTTCCTGTACCCTTCGAAGACTAGAGACTTGTCAGATTCCATTAGTACAAGGCAACAATATTTTCCAAATAGCACAATAATGTTTAAGTCACAAAGCATTGAGACAGAATTAAGTTGAAACCAAGGGATTCAACAAGCATCAGTATGTCACGACCGGTTTTTCGGGTAATAAATTCCATAAAATGGCCGTTGTGCTCACCAGCCCCAGGATTACTGTTAGCTGATGAGGCACCAACTTGATACAGAAATTTCAAGCAAAATAAAAAATATGTAGCACAAGACCATTCTGGCCTGTGAGTACAGCAAATGGTTCTAGTGGTTGATGGCGGAAGCGGTTTGTGGATCATCAGCGTCTATGGGACTCCATTTCCCACGAGGAACAGTGACCGTGTTAACTCCTATCTTCGCGAGGCTGCTATCACCATTGCGTAGGTTCTGGGGCTGTCATCACGGTCGCTCCTCTCCGCGCGAGAAATCTGGCCAAGACAATAGCCAGGGACAAGCCAGTGAGTACTTTGAATGTACTCGCAAACATTATGGACACAGGTATAATATAACAACCGATACTCATGCTTTGAAAATATTCTATGATCACAACGTCAGTCATAAACTAAAACCCTTGATGCATGCAAGCAGGTTATTAATATGTAACAATGAATATGTAATGACAGAGTAGGAGTAAAATGCACCATTCGGATGTCTGAAGCGACGTCTCGAATGGATGGTAATTAACAAGCATGCCTCAGTCGGGCGTCTGAGCGACACCACAAAAGGGCTTATAAAGTAAATGAATAACAAGCATGCCATAGTCGGGCGTCTCAGCGACACCACATAAAGGGCTTTTAAAGTAAATGAATAACAAGCATGCCACAGTCGGGCGTCTCAGTGACACCACATAAAGGGCTTATAAAGTAAATAAATAACAAGCATGCCACAGTCGGGCGTCTCAGCGACACCACGTAAAAGGGCTTATAAATAATCACAGTGAATATCCAGGAGGTAGGACCATCCCAGGGATACTCGATAATTCAAATAATGTAACGGGTTAGTCCACAACAAAATAATAATCATGGTCCTCACAGGTCACAAGTCGGACCCCAAGTTTGATTTAACAGTTTCTCCTCCGTAGACCGACACTAAGACCAACACTTGACCCATCCCAGACTGTAATCCTTAACCATGGACACGGCTATTCGAATAGGTTTAATATCTACAGAGGGTGTACTCTTTACCCATGAGTGACGGATTCCTTTAGTCCATTGGGACTAATTCCGTCTACGGCCTTTTAGTTGAAGACACACCTAACTTGCACACACCAGCTTAACTTACCGGTGTCTGGGATCTCCCACGACACTTGTTAAGCAAAATTCTAAGTGGGGAGGCTACAACCTCGCGTAGCATGGGATCAAATTTATATCGCGCGCTCTAAGGGGTGGCCTCCCCTCTCGGTCTCAACCGGAAACACCCATGCCCCTGCACTGTGGCACGCCTACCACCTACAACGGTATCTTCCACCTTGGCCTCTCTGCACGTGTGTGCTAGAAAGGGGTTGACGACTTCTTGAACCGTACCCTACTTGTTGTAGAGACAAGTGGTAGTCTGAAACAAGTATGGGGTTCTTGGAACAAGACTCGATCTATGGTGCGACTCAGAGGCTTAAGTATTCCCTGCATGATTAGCATAACGAATATATTTCATCCAATGCATGTAATCACCACTCATCACACCCCTCATGCCATGCGGACACACTGCGTCTCGACGAGGAACTAGGGACAAGCTCGGGTCTACCCAAGACAGAGACTTTCCCGTTTTCCTTCCGGTAGGCACGAAAGGCATACGAGGATGATCATTATCACAAGCATGTCCATTTCCAACAGCAAGGAAATTTCCAATGAGCATTCATGCAAAAGATCATATCACCACATAAAATAACGAGCTCTAAGTACGGAGGTGGTGTCATAATCGTGTCAAACAACGCATGCAAAAATATTATGCCAGAGTTCAGAATGCTTGCCTTCAAGGTGTGGAAAGGCAGGGTGCACTCCAAAACTTTTGAAAGCTTTCTCCCTTCTCCAAAAATCCTATTTAAAAAATATTTGGATCAATATATAGTTTCAAAAACAGTACCAAAAAGTTGTCTGAAATATTTTTTAAATAAATCTTAAAATAAACTAGACAAAATTGGAGGAAGGTAGGAAAAAGAATCAATTCATTGGGAGTTATACTTAAAACGTAATGGACAGTCAAAGTTTTGGTCAAAATCTGTTTTAAAAAATAAATCAGAAAAAGAAAAACGTTTCGATCAGGTATACGTCGATTACGTACTTTGGAATTACGTTTCCACTTAACCCACGTGGACCAGTGCGGTCGGTCACTGACAAGGCCGCTTGCCCATCGTCGTTTGACTAGTCTCTCCTCCCTCATCTTCCTCTGCCCGAGCGGAGGCGGGACTCCGGCGATGCTCGCCGGCGAACGGCGGCACCGTTCGAGAAACAGAGGTCACCCGTGGGCTCAGGGGGTCGAGGTGGTCCCTCCGGTAGTCGTTCTGGTCCCGGATGGACGGTTGCCGGGCGGCGAGCTCCGCAATGACAAGGGCCGTCGGGCGAGTGGTTTTTCTCCCAAGGGCGAGTCCCGATCAAAATTTAGCGAGGATGGACTCACGAGGGGAGAGGGAGCTCTGGTGAAGAGAGTGGAGAGGGGAGGCTCTGGTGGCGCCCGGAATGGCCGGGATAAAGGGCGGCGCTGCGGTTGCCGGAGATGGGGAAGAAGACCTCCCGGTCGATTGGCTGCCACGGGGGAACTAGGGGAGTGTTTTTGAGGCTGCCTGGGGGACGGGACGTGCTCGGGGGCCTCTTCTTATAGTGCAACGAGGTCGGTTTGCGGCGGCCGTGGATAGGTTCGTCGGTGACCGCCGTTCTGTAGCTGCAGGAGGACGTGGCAGCGACGAGCGCTTGCAGATGAACGAGGGGATAGGCTTGGACTGTTTGATAGGATAGGTGGCGAGCGCTAGCGGCTCAGGCGGCGCCGACCTGGCAGAGACGCGCTGCGGACGCCGGCGTGCCGCCAAGGGGCTCTGTCGGTGGTGCTGTAGGGCACCAGGTCTTCTTGGCGTGATGCGGTGAGCAGTCGAGTGAGTGGCGCGGCTCTGTAGAGTGGGCAAAACCAGGGGCGCTGACGGCGGCTCAAGGCTGCGCAAACGCTGCGCTCTTCTGGCCCGAAAGCACGACGGACGTGCTCGACAAAATGCTAGTGCATGCTAGAGGTCTCGAGTGAGGTTGGGGTTTAACAGACCTAGGTTAGGAGTAGCTGGGAGTTTATTGGACAAGGTGGTTAGGCAAGGGAAGCAAGTTCATAGTGCAAACTAAAACTCATGTCGAATGGTCATGCCCACAAAGTGTTTGATAGAATGCCACATGCACCTAGGCATTTCTTGGAGTGGTCAAATCTTCCAGAGTGGGGTCTCTTTAGATGAATGAGAGGGTGGTGAGGTTAGTTTGCCAAAAGAAGAAACTTGCTAGTGCAAGTTTTGCAAATCTTTAGATTTGGACAGAAAGAACAGGGCATCAATGCATGGACCAAAAATCTCCCAATGGGTCCAATCTCCTGGACTTAAGAGTTTGGCAAGGTGTGCTATAAGTAGGAGAAAGCTCATGGGTAGAGGAGAAAGTTAGAAGATGGTTGGAGTACAAAACACCAAGTTGCACCAGAATGAAGATGAGGATGATTCACTCAAATCTTTCAAAGGGCAGCACTGGGTTTTTGCATAAAGTGGAATAATATGCTCCTACTGACATCCCAAAATTTTGGTAGAAGTTTTAAAGAAATATTTAAATAGGTTGTAGTGTAAAATTGCCCACTGGACCAGATTTGAAAATTAGGTGTAGAACTCAAAATATCCAAGGAATGAAACATATTTTTGCATAGAAGTGTTTTAAAAACATCACATGACATCTCCAAATTTTGGTGGAATTTTTTAATGACTTTATAAAAGGGTTGCAGTGCAAATGGGATCCTAAACTTACGAAAAACCCTTTTGGAAAAATAAAGCTCAAGGAAGGGAATAATTATATAAATAATCCTACTGATAAAAGAATTGTTTTATTTGAGAGGGTAAAAGAGTCCAATAAAAATTGGGAAGTTTTTCACTTGAGGTAAAAACTCCATAAAGAAACAGGGAAGAAAGGTTCTGAAATCAAAGGAAAATCCAGAAAACCAAAGTTTTAAGTTTCCTGGCAAAATTTTAATTAATAAAAGCAAGGTTAAATTTTTTGCGGTGTTACAACACTACCCCCCTTAAGAAAAAATCTCGTCCGCGAGATTTGATAAGAGTTGTTTTGAAAAACAAAATACTCCTCGGTTACGAGTTTTTTTTTGCAAGCAGGGTATGAGTTCGAGCGGTTGTGAGTCTGCTGCCGTGGTGCTGTGGGAATAAAATAATCCATGTCGTGAGAAGATACATGATGCCGCAACTCAAGAAAAAAATCTCACTCCAGGATTTTTCGCGAGACAAAAATAGTAAATTAAGAGTTAAACCGCAACAAAAACTACTCAAATTAATGGGAACTAAATAATTTACATGCCGCACAAGCTCGGGGTACCACGCATAAGTTACAACGGATGAATAAATGTTGCGATAATAAATATAGCAGCGACGTCTATAATGCAAATGCTAGCTGGACGGGGTCCCGAGAAAACGTCTCTGGTACCGGGATGCACTCCTCTTCTATCGGGGAAAGCGGATTGACCAGCCGATGAATGTGTCTCTCCTGGTCGAGCCTCATTGGTCTGCCGATGGCGATATGAGGATTTAAATCCGGGAGACTCTGGAGATAACCCATTATTTGCTGGGTCAAACGTTCTTGAGCGATGACGTACTGGACCAGGTTGGCGATCTTGGGTCTCTCTCAATCCGTCCACCGGAAAAGATGTAACTCCTCCGGGTCTTTGCCGCGGCTCGAAAGTAATAATATCCTCTTTCACTGGCATGGGGTACCGCGAATCGAAGGCGAGCAAGTGCTTCGTGTGCAGCTGCTTCTATGGCCATATGTGGGGTCGGCATAGATTTCCCCACGAAGGAAACTTCTGTTGGGTCTTGGTTTGGGTTTACGGGAGGGATGTGTACTACTACCCAATATTTCGAGGTGGATGGGGTGATTCTCGAGTTGAACAGCTCGTACTGGGGTGGCTGGGTAGAACCCATGGTACTGCAGGTAAAGTCCCACAATATTTTGACAAAGCTACCTGGGGTTGCGTCTGGGGTTCTCAGACAAATACTAGGGCTCGGCATGGCAAGAAATGGTTGTGAGGATGGCGCACAAGGTGAGGGTTTCTTGGCAAGGTCACGAGGTGGCCTTCTTATAGCACTGGAGCTGGGTCATTTTACCGTGGTGAAAGGTAATTAATTTGCCAGCTCAGCTCCAAGGGTCGGGTCAAAGCCACAGATACATATCTCACTAAAGTGACGTATCGCTGTGGGGGTTGTCAGGGTGGTTTTGGTGGTTGTGCCCGGAAAAAAAATATGTAACTACGTGCTGACATAATTATGCAGGGTGACAATTTAAAACAGAGGCACAACAACAGGCTACGTTAATTTACAAGGTCACACGGTTACAAAGCGAGGATACACTGAGACTCGGCACTACTCGAGTGATTCAGTCTACCTCGTTTATATCTAAACGAGCCTGCCTTGAGGATGTCGAGGCTTCTCCACAGGTCTCACCGTCGGGGTTAGCTGGAGGTGGTTGAGGGACTGCAGGGTCTGGGTAGCGATGATGACCATCGCGGGGACCGTTGGCCACAATTCCGTTGGAGTGTGCTCCCAAAAGGCGACGAAGCACTTCTGGGGTCATCAAAGCGCCTTGGTTGATGGCTGGGGCGGACCTCAAGGTCTCGATTGGTTGTCCGAACAGCACGACTGGGCTGTCGGTGTCGTGCTCATCTTCTCCTCTCGACGGGGCTCGACGAACCAGCTCTCCACGAGCTGCGATTAGATCAATGGTGATTTGATCGAATAATTCCTCTAGCGCACCTACATAGCGCACTAGGTGCAACAACGCAGGATCCGTCTCGTGATCTCCGTTGGCAACCTGGGGTGGTCTACCATACCCTCACGCCTGGGGTAGTAGTAGAGCGAGCGACGATTAACTCTGGCGACAAGCTGCGGAGTTGAACTATAGCCTCTCGAGCAGCTAGCTGGATGGCTTGTGGCTCGAAGGAAGTTGTCCTTCCGGTGAACACAGTAGGGCGTTACAGCGGCAGACCCCTACCGTAGATGTGCACAGTGGCCCAGAATTGACGGATCTCACCGCTCATGGACCCTTGGTACACAACATATTCGGGAGGCTCTTCTAATGCATAGGCACGACGGGTGAGGTTTGCGAGTATGGTCACAAAACCTCCAAGGTTGGTTGATGTGGTCTCATTGTGCACTACGGGGCCAGACATTATGGCTTGGTTTGGGGTAGAGGTTGTGTTGTGCTGGGTTGAGGCGAGCGTGCCCTTTTTATAGAAAAAGGGACGAGGTATTCCTTCGCACGCTTGCGAATGAGACATTATAGGCGTCGGTCCTTTGGCGTTTGATCGACGAGCTAGGTTGATAGGTTGGGCACCACCGCCAAAAGTGTCGGGTCACTTTGTGTGGCTATCTTGCACGGGAAGCTTGGCTGGGTTTTGGTTAAGGTCTGGTGGTTTTGCTTACCTAGGTTTATTGACCCGGCTAAGATAGGATTAGCCAATGGTCAGCCTGGCTCTGATACCAAGTTTGTCACGACCGGTTTTTCGGGTAATAAATTCTAGAAAATGGCCGTTGTGCTCACCAGCCCCAGGATTACTGTTAGCTGATGAGGCACCAACTTGATACAGAAATTTCAAGAAAAATAAAAAAATATGTAGCACAAGACCATTCTGGCATGTGAGTACAACAAATGGTTCTAGTGGTTGATGGCGGAAGCGGTTTGTGGATCATCAGCGTCTATGGGACTCCATTTCCCACAGGAACAGCTGACCAGGTTAATTCCTATCTTCGCGAGGCTGCTATCACCATTGCGTAGGTTCCGGACTGTCATCACGGTCGCTCCTCTCCTCGCGAGAAATCTGGCCAAGACAATAGCCAGGGACAAGCCAGTGAGTACTTTGAATGTACTCGCAAACATTATGAACACAGGTATAATATAACAACTGATAATCATGCTTTGAAAATATTCTATGATCACAACGTCAGTCATAAACTAAAATCCTTGATGCATGCAAGCAGGTTATTAATATGTAACAATGACTATGTAATGACAGAGTAGGAGTAAAATGCACCATTCGGATGTCTGAAGCAACGTCTCGAATGGATGGTAATTAACAAGCATGCCTCAGTCGGGCGTCTGAGCGACACCACAAAAAGGGCTTATAAAGAAAATGAATAACAAGCATGCCACGATCCAGGCGTCTCGGCGACACCACATAAAGGGCTTTTAAAGTAAATGAATAACAAGCATGCTACACGGCAAGGCGTCTCGGTGACACCACATAAAGGGATTTTAAAGTAAATGAATAACAAGCATGCCACGATTGGCGTCTCAGCGACACCACATAAAGGGCTTATAAAGTAAATGAATAACAAGCATGCCACAGTTGGGCGTCTCAGCGACACCACATAAAGGGCTTATAAAGTAAATAAATAACAAGCATGCCACAGTCGGGCGTCTCAGTGACACCACGTAAAAGGGCTTATAAATAATCACAGTGAATATCCAGGAGGTAGGAAAATCCCAGGGATACTCGATAATTCAAATAATGTAACGGGTTAGTCCATAACAAAATAATAATCATGGTCCTCACAGGTCACAAGTCGGACCCCAAGTTTGGTTTAACAGTTTCTCCTCCAAAGACCGACACTAAGACCAACACTTGACCCATCCCAGACTGTAATCCTTAACCATGGACACGGCTATTCGAATAGGTTTAATCTCTGCAGAGGGTGTACTCTTTACCCACGAGTAACGGATTCCTTTAGTCCATCGGGACTAATTTCGTCTACGGCCTTTTAGTTGAAAACACACATAACTTGCACACACCAGCTTAACTTACCGGTGTCTGGAATCTCCCACGACACTTGTTAAGCAAAACTCTAAGTGGGGAGGCTACAACCTTGCGTAGCATGGGATCAAATTTATATCACACGCTCTAAGGGGTGGCCTCCCCTCTCGGTCTCAACCGGAAACACCCATGCCCCCAGACCAGGTGGCCTGCCTACCAGCTACAACCGGTATCTTCCACCTTTGCCTCTCTGTACGGTGTGTGCTAGAAAGGGGTTGACGACTTACTGAACCGTACCCTACTTGTTGTAGAGACAAGTGGTAGTACGAAACAAGTATGGGGGTTATCGAACAAGACTCGATCTATGGTCGACTCAGAGGCTTAAGTATTCCCTGCATGATTAGCATAACGAATATATTTCATCCAATGCATGTAATCACCACTCATCACACCCCTCATGCCATGTCGGACACACTCGTCTCGACGAGGAACTAGGGACAAGCTCGGGTCTACCCAAGACAGAGACTTTCCGTTTTCCTTCCGGTAGAGTACGAAAGGCATACGAGGATGATCATTATCACAAGCATGTCCATTTCCAACAAAGAAGGAAATTTCCAATGAGCATTCATGCAAAAGATCATATCACCACATAAAATAACGAGCTCTAAGTACGGAGGTGGTGTCATAATCGTGTCAAACAACGCATGCAACAATATTATGCCAGAGTTCAGAATGTTTGCCTTCAAGGTGTGGAAAGGCAGGGTGCACTCCAAAACTTTTGAAAGCTTTCTCCCTTCTCCAAAAATCCTATTTAAAAAATATTTGGATCAATATATAGTTTCAAAAACAGTACCAAAAAGTTGTCTGAAATATTTTGAAATAAATCTTAAAATAAACTAGACAAAATTTGAGGAAGGTAGGAAAAAGAATCAATTCATTTGGAGTTACACTTAAAAATTTATGGACAGCCAAAGTTTTGGTCAAAATCTGTTTTAAAAAATAAATCAGAAAAAGAAAAATGTTTCGATCAGGTATACGTCGATTACGTACTTTGGAATTACGTTTCCACTTAACCCACGTGGACCGGTGAGGTGGAGTCAGCGATGTGGGCCCGCCTTGCCCAGTCAGGTTTGACTATTCTCTCCTCCTCCTCTTCCTCTGCCTCGAAGCGAGGCGGGACTCGGCGATGCTCGCCGGTGAACAGCGGCACTGCGTTAGAAGCGGAGGTCACCCGTGGGCTCGAGGGTCGAGGCGATCCCTCCGGTAGTCGTTACGGTCCCCGGGATGGACGGAGCTGCCGGCGGCGAGCTCCGCAGCGGACGGTGGCCGTCGGGCAGAGTGGTTTTTCTCCTGCGGCGAGTCCCGATCAAAATTTAGAAGGGGGATGGACTCATGAGGGGGAGAGGGAGCTCCTGGTGAAGTGAGTGGAGAGGGGGAGGCTCTGGTGGCGCCGGAATGGCCGGGACAGTGGTGGCGGCTGCGGTTGCCGGAGATGGGGAAGAAGACCTCCCCGGGTCGATTGGCTGCCACGGGGGAACTAGGGGAGTGTTTTGAGGCTGCCTGGGGAACGGGACGTGCTCGGGGGCCTCTTCTTATAGTGCAACGAGGTCGGTTCTTGCGGCCGTGGATAGGTTCGTCGGTGACCGCCGTTACAGAGCTGCAGGAGGACGTGGCGGCGACGGCGCTGCGAGACAGCGAGGATAGGCTTGGACTGTTCCGGAGGATAGGTGGCGGCGCTAAGCGATTCAGGCGGCGCCGACCGGCGAGACGCAGCTGCGGACGCCGGCGTGCCGCCAAGGGGCTCTGTTGGCGATGCTGTAGGGCACCAGGGCTGCTTGGCGTGATGCGGTGAGCAGTCGAGTGAGTGGCGCGGCTCTGTAGAGTGGGCAAAACCAGGGGCGCGACGCGGCGGCTCGGGCGCGGCACGTGCAAAACGTGCGCTATGCTCGCGCCTAGAGCACGCATGGGACGTGCTCGACAAAATGCTAGTGCATGCTAGAGGTCTCGAGTGAGGTTGGGGTTTAGCAGACCTAGGTTAGGAGTAGCTGGGAGTTTATTGGACAAGGTGGTTAGGCAAGGGAAGCAAGTTCATAGTGCAAACTAAAACTCATGTCAGAACTGGTCATGCCCACAAAGTGTTTGATAGAATGCCACATGCACCTAGGCATTTCTTGGAGTGGTCAAATCTTCCAGAGTGGGGTCTCTTTAGATGAATGAGAGGGTGGTGAGGTTAGTTTGCCAAAAGAAGAAACTTGCTAGTGCAAGTTTTGCAAGTCTTCAGATTTGGACAGAAAGAACATGGCATCAATGCATGGACCAAAAATCTCCCAATGGGTCCAATCTCCTAGACTTAAGAGTTTGGCAAGGTGTGCTACAAGTAGGAGAAAGCTCATGGGTAGAGGAGAAATTAGAAGATGGTTGCAGTACAAAACACCAAGTTGCACCAGAATGAAGATGAGGATGATTCACTCAAATCTTTCAAAGAGCAGCACTGGGTTTTTGCATAAAGTGGAATAATATGCTCCTACTGACATCCCAAAATTTTGGTAGAATTTTTAAAGAAATATCTAAATAGGTTGTAGTGTAAAATTGCCCACTGGACCAGATTTGAAAATTAGGTGTAGAACTCAAAATATCCAAGGAATGAAATACATTTTTGCATAAAAGTATTTTAAAAACATCACATGACATCTCCAAATTTTGGTGGAATTTTTGAATGACTTTATAAAAGGGTTGCAGTGCAAATGGGATCCTAAACTTTTGAAAAACCCTTTTGGAGAAATAAAGCTCAGGGACAAATAATCCTACTGATAAAAGAATTGTTTTATTTGAGAGGGTAAAAGAGTCCAATAAAAATTGGGAAGTTTTTTACTTGAGGTAAAAACTCCATAAAGAAACAGGGAAGAAAGGTTCTGAAATCAAAGGAAAATCCAGAAAACCAAAGTTTTAAGTTTCCTGGCGAAATTTTAATTAATAAAAGCAAGGTTAAAATTTTTGGGGTGTTACACAGTAGGAGTGACACCTTCTCCAGTCTTGGGAACGCCGTTCTTGACGACATACCACAGATCGACATCAATGGCTTCAAGATGCATACGCATCTTATTCATCCAGTAGGGATATTCAGTGCCATCGAAAACAGGGCACGCAGCGGAGACTTTGATTAACCCTGCAATCGACATAGCTAAAACTCCAGGTGGTTAAACCGAATCACACAGAACAAGGGAGTACCTTGCTCTGATACCAATTGAAAGTGCTAGTTATCGACTAGAGGGGGGTGAATAGGAGATTTTTATGAAAGTCTTCAAAACATGAAAGTTTCAAAGACAAACATGAAAACTAGACCTATAACTATGCAGTGGAAGATAAACTACACTGGACAAGCAATGGTCAAACAAGTATGAAGCTAAAGCATGATGACTGATAGCAGCTAGGTAGTAGGATCAGGATGGAAGATACTATGAAGCCAATCAGAACAAGTAGTCACACAGTGAAGTCAAACAGGTAGAGAAATCACACAATGACTTCACAAAGACAAACTGTAAGTAAGGAGAGTAAGAGATAGAACCAGTGTGTTGTGAAGACAAGGATTTGTTTGACCAGTTCCAGTTGCTGTGTCAACTGTACGTCTGGTTAGGGAGGCTGAGATTGAACTCAGAAGACCGTGTCTTCACCTTATTCCCCTTGAGCTAAGGACACACAGTCCCCGCCCAATCACTCTGGTAAGTCTTCAAGGTAGACTTCCAAACTTTCACAGACTTCGTTCACCAGCGATCCACAATTACTCTTGGATGCTCAGAACGCGATGCCTAACCGGCTGGAGGATTCATAGTCCTCAAGTGTAACAAGTCTTCAGATCACGCGGACAGAAAGACTTCGGTGATTCCTAACACTCTTTGGCTCTAGGTGTTTGGGCTTTGTCCTCACAAGGATTTCTCTCTCTCAAAAGCTTCAGAGGTGGGTTGCTCTCAAACGACAAAAGTCGTGCACTAACTCTGAGCAGCCACCAATTTATGTTGTAGGGGGTGGGCTATTTATAGCCACTAGGCAACCCGACCTGATTTGTCCGAAATGACCACAGGTCACTAAGGAACTGACACATGTCACAACGGTCGATTTCAACACACGACAGCTTGACTTGGGCTACAAGTAAAGCTGACTTATCCGACTCTGGATAAGGTTTGCTCTCATTGTCTTCGCTCGAAGACATAGGATTTTGGTTTGAGCATCACATCAGTCACTCTGACTTTGTTCACTTGGACCCCACTTAACAGTGCCGTGGTTCCTATGACTCAACAAAGAAGAAAAGAAACAATGAAACAACTAAGTCTTCGCGCTCCATAGTCTTCACTCAATGTCTTGTTCTATCATAGTCTTCAATGTGAATATCTTCACGTACCACCATTGTCTTCAATGTCTTCATACATTTTTAGGGGTCATCTCCGGTAGGTAAACCGAATCAAGGAGGGACTACTACCTATGTTATCCTGCAATTCTCACAAACACATTAGTCCCTCAACCACGTTTGTCGTCAATTCTCTAAAACCAAACTAGGGGTGGCACTAGATGCACTTACACAAATCCTCAAGCCACTGCTCCTCGTGTGATGACTGACCGTGAGCTTCTGCTAAGTCTTCACCAGAAGGTGGATCGAAACCATAAATGGGTTAAGCGTCAGTTTGGTTCAATTCTTCACAACATGACTGCTACACATAATGCAGTGAAGAAAAACCATTACTACCTCCATGAAGTCTTCGATCGCACCTGGGCTATTCTGTCACATGTATATGGTGAAGAAGATCTGAAGAACATGGGTCTCAAGGAAGAGTTTGACTGGTCTGCTCCTCCATCGAAGAAATACAAGAAGGTCAAGGTTCCTTCCTTGGTGTCCAGCTCATAGTCTTCATCGCGCGATACCGATGATCATGAAGACTTGGACGACACTGCGGCAGGCCCTACATCAACAATCGACCCCAACAACGCTGGCGCTCCTTCATCATCTTGATATTCTTCAGGGGCGTTATTCCTCATTTTCGATCCTTTTGGTCATTCGATGACAAAGGGGGGGGGGGATTTGAGTTAGTCTTCAAGCGGTCTATCATATATGGGCCTTTTTTTGCTAAGTTACAACTCTCGTTCTTCTGATGACTTTGCTGGATCGAGTTGTAAACTTAAACTCTATGGTGACCTGATACTTTTGTTGTAGTTTTTCTGCATGCTTATTCCTCGTTAATGTTAATGCACACATGTTGAATTACATCAGTTACCATATTTCATCATGCATTTCAAATTCTTCATATACTATGTCAAATGCATGTATGAATTACAAGATATAGGGGGAGATCTCCATGATTCAACTCTTCAAGTGTGCATTGCTTCAAAAGCAAATTCCTCACTATGCACATCTTCAGGGGGAGTTCTTCTATATCTTGCAATCAAATTCCTCAATATCAGTATTTACACTTCATATGTTTATCCTCGTTGAAAACTTAACCTATATTGTCATCAATCACCAAAAAGGGGGAGATTGTAAGTGCATCTAGTGCCCCTTAGTGATTTTGGTGTATTGAAGACTTATAGGTTAAGGGACTAATATGTTTTGAGTGTACACAGGTCTATAAGTCTATGAGGAGATTGATATTTACAGAGAAAGTCAACCCCTAAAAATGAAGTTCTTCGACTGAAGACCTTGGATTTCTGAAGACTTTGAAAGTGAAGAAATTGGTGTAACCTTGAAGACTTGGTATTCATTCGAGGAACATGAAGCATGAAGACTATTGTTTTCCTAGTTTCATTTTCTCTTTCTTGAGTCATAGGAAACACCGTATTGTTAAAGGGTGTCGAGGAAATACTAAGGAAAAATTTCCATGTGATGCTCCACTCAAAATCCTGCACTTACCAATCCCTTCGAGTGAAGCCATTGGAAATCTCATACAGATTCGATCAATTTCTTCAAGGAGAGGACGAAGTTCTTCCGGTCTTTGAGGAATTTGTTACACCGAGGAGTTAGGAATTCGCAGTCTTGGATTGCCTACACAGGAGGAACATGATAGCCCTGAGGAATTTGATACTCAAATTTCCGACCATTGCTGTGCTATGCCCCAGCTGTCCCAAAATATCTACCCACCTAACGGTCATATCATTGAAGGGCATTTATGTCTTATCATGTTAGGCTGCTCCCTAGGCTATAAATAGCCGCCCCCTACAACCACTAGCTGGTTGGCTGCTCCGAGAGAAACTGACACTTGTCATTTGAGAGCATCCCATCCTCCGAGGACTTTGAGTGAAAATCATCGAGTGAGGAAAACCCAAACCCAAACACCTACAAACCCAAAGTGATTGAGCATCACTAAAGAGATTGATCCTGTGTGGATCCGACGCTTGTTACCTTTTAAGGCTGTGCTTCTTCCAGACGGTAAGGCGTCATGGTCTAGAAGCATCCAAGGGAATTGTGGATCACCGAGTGGACCGAAGTTTGTGAAGGTTCGAAGTCACCAAGACTTACCACGAGTAATTGGGAGAGGTCTGTGTGACCTTAGCTCAAGGAGAATACGGTGAGGACTGTGTGTCCGGATCTGTGTCCTCAGGTTTCAATACCTAGTCGCTCCAACCAGACGTACAACTGAGACAGCAGTTGGAACAGGTCTACCAAATCACTGACTTCACCAAGCTTACTGGTTCTATTTCCCAACTCCTTCATTTCCTCATAACTATGTTGTGTGCTTGTTCATATCTGTGTTTGAAGACTTTGACTGAAGACTTTCTCAATTTCCTCAGTTCAATTTCTTCAGTCTGTTTGTCTTCATCCTGTGCTATCCTGTGTTTACGCTTTCTGTACTCTATGCGTGTCTTCATTTCATCATGATGACCATGCTTGTGTTCTGTTATGTTTACTTTTGAGTACTTATTCCGCTACAAGTAGTTCTTCGCTAAGGAATTTCCTCACCCGCAAATTCCTCAGTGAAGAATTCATAAAAATCGCCTATTCACCCCCCCCCCTCTAGTCGATATAACGCACTTTCACGGACCCAGTCCGTGTAGTTGCTACCATCATCTTTCAACTTAGCTTTCTCTAGGAAAGCATTAAAATTCAAGGGAACGGTAGCACGGGTCATTGATCCACAACATAGATTTACAAAGACTATTAGGACTAAGTTCATGATAAATTTTAGTTCAAATAATCAAATTACTAATGAACTTCCACTTAAATCAACATCCCTCAAGTTGCCTAAGTGATACATGATCCAAATCAACTAACCCATGTCTGATCATCATGTGAGATGGGGTAGTCTTCAATGGTGAACATCTCCATGTTGATCATATCTACTATATGACTCATGTTCGACCTTTCGATCTCTAGTGTTCCGAGACCATGTCTGTACATGATAGGCTCATCAAGTTTAACCCAAGTATTCTGCATGTGCAAAACTGGCTTACACCCGTTGTATGTGAACGTAGAATCTATCACACCCGATCATCATGAGGTGCTTCAAATCCATTTAACTTTAGCAACGGTGCATACTTGGGAGAACACTTTTATCTTGAAATCAAGTGAAGGGATCATCTTATAATGTTGCCGTCGTTCTAAGCAAAATAAGATGCATAAAGGATAAACATCACATGCAATCAAAATATGTGACATGATATGGCCATCATCATCTTGTCCTTTTGATCTCCATCTCCAAAGCAACGGCATGGTCTCCATCGTCACTGATGTGACATCTTGATCTCCATCATTGCGTCGGGGTCATCTCGCCAACTATTGCTAACGCAGCGCGATAAAGTAAAGCAATTACATGACGCTTAGTGATTGACACGCATGCCATACAATAATTAAAGACAACCCTAAGGCTCATGTCGGTTGTCGTACTCATCGACATGCAAGTCGTGAACCTATTAATTACAAAACATGATCATCTCATACATCAACATATATCATATCACGTCTTGACCATATCACATCACAACATACCCTGCAAAAACAAGTTAGACGTCCTCTACTTTGTTGTTGCAAGTTTTACGTGGCTGCTACGGGCAACTAGCAAGAACCGTTCTTACCTACGCAAAACCACAACGGTGATTACCAAGTTGCTATTTAACCTTCTGCAAGGACCGCTGTAGTCAAATTAGATAACTAAAGTGGGAGAAACTGACACCCGCCAGCCACCTTTATGCAAAACAAGTTGCATGTTAGTCGGTGGAACCGGTCTCATGTACATGGACATGTAAGGTTGGTCCAAGCTGCTTCATCCCACAATACCGCTGAATCAAAATAAGACATTGGTGGTAAGCAATATGAACATCACCGCCCACAACTCCTTTGTGTTCTACTCGTGCATATCATCTACGCATAGACCTGGCTCATGATGCCACTATTGGGAAACGTTGCATGGAAAACAAAAAAATTCTACGCACACGCAAGATCTATCCATGGAGATGCATAGCTACGAGAGGAGGAGAGCATCTACATACCCTTGTAGATCGCTAAGCGAAAGCGTTTATCAACGCGGTTGATGTAGTCGTACAACTTCACGATCCATTCCGATCAAGCATCGAATGCACGGCACCTCCGCGTTCAGTACACGTTCAGCTCGATGATGTTCTCGCCTTCTTGATTCAGCAAGAGGGCGAAGTAGTAGATGAGTTCTGGCAGTACGACGGTGTGGTGACGGTGGTGGTGAAACTATTTCCGCAGGGCTTCGCCAAACGCAACGGGTTAGAGCGGAGGATGAACTAGAGGGAGAGGCGCCGACACACGCCTTGGTGAATCGTGGTGTGTTCTAGGGCTAGCCCTGCTCCTCTATTTATATGTTGAGCCCTGGGGTCGTTTCTTGGAGAAAGAGCTTCCTCAAAGTCAGTTTGGAATGCAAGGAAGAGTCCTTCTTGGATTCCAGCACCAAACGCCACGGTCCTCGGCGTCTGGACGAGATGCCATGGTCCTCGGCGTCTGGCTCAGGCCAAAGCCCCTGGTGTCTGGTCCCTGACCTCTGCAAAACTTCCTTTTGCACCGACCTAAAGCTCTGTAGGTCTTACCCCTTGGCCCAACCAAAGTGTCCTCGCACCAGAACATTTCTGGAAACATCCGAAACCCTTATGGTGAATTCCAGAACCCTTCTGGAGACCAAACACTATCATCCTATATATCAATATTTACCTCCGGACCATTCTGGAGCTCCTCGTCATGTCCGTGACCTCATTCGGGACTCCAAACAACATTCTGTCACCAACACACATAACTCATATAATACTACATCGTCAACGAACGTTAACCGTGCGGACCCTACTGGTTCGAGAATGATGTAGACATGACCGAGATGCTTCTCCGGTCAATAACCAATAGCGGGACCTGGGTGCCCATATTAGTTCCTACATATTCTACGAAGATCTTTATCGGTTGAACCTTTCTGACAACATACATAGTTCCCTTTGTCCGTCGGTATGTTACTTGCCCGAGATTCGATCATCGGTATCTCCATACCTAGTTCAATCTCGTTACAGGTAAGTTTCTTGACTCGTTCCGTAATACGTCATCTTGTAACTAACTCCTTAGTCACTTTGCTTGCAAGCTTCTTGTGATGCTGCATTATCGAGAGGGCACAGAGATACCTCTCCTTCATACAGAGTGAAAAATCCCAATCTCGATTCATGTCAACTCAACAGACACCTTCAGAGATACCTGTAGAGCACCTTTATGATCACCAAGTTATGAAGTGACATTTGATAGCACACAAGGTATTCCTCCGGTATTCGGGAGTTGCGTGATCTTATGGTCAAAGGAACATGTATTTGACATTAAGAAAGTAGTAGAAAAAACTGAAGGATCATATGCTATGCTAAGGTCTTGTCCATCACATCATTCTCGTAATGATGTGATCCCATTACCAAGCGACAACTCATGTCTATGGTCAGGAAACCTTAACCATTTTTTGATCAACGAGCTAGTCTAGTAGAGGCTTACTAGGGACTTAGTATTTGTTTATGTATTCACACATGTATTTAAGTTTCCGATCAATACAATTATAGCATGAATAATAAAACTTTATCATGACTAAGGAAATATAATAATAACCACTTTATTATTGCCTCTAGGGCATATTTCTAATAGGCGGATCCCACGTTCGACAGGTGCTCTGTAAGATGCCATTTAGTGTTTTTGTTGAACTTCTCGTCATTTTCCAGAGTAAGCACGATGGCGAGGTACTCGGTGATGGAGGTTGAGTTGTTGTGGCGTGCAAGGGCGTATCTGCAGACTTTGTGGGCATGAGGCAAGTGGGCTCGATCTTTTGGCAAAACCTCGATGCTTCATTTCATGAGAAAAAAGACTTCATGCCCTACTACTTGCACGTGATCCATGACCGCAATGTGAAGTCTCTAGCGTGTCGGTGTACCATAATCATCACGTTATATGGCCCAGACGTGTTGTCGTGTTGCACCATAGGACTGCCCCACCACAAGACCAGGGGCAGTCCATTTACGCCAATACATTATTGGATGAAACTCACGGGGCACATGGCGTGGGACAACATGCCGATTTTGACTTGATTACCGTTGATTTTGGAATCATTGAATTCAAAAAACTTGTTGAACATCCGGTTATCTTGGATGTAATATTTACATTTGAACTATGGTTGTACTAGAAATATTCGCATGTTATTTATGGTTTGAATTCTGCTATTTTCTATAATTATTTCGTGTTGCGGCACAAGATAACCGGATGGGGTTGCAGATCGAACGATTTTCGCAAGCGTTGTTTCTGCGTTTGCATCTTTCCAGCAGCTGCTCTAGTTTCAGAAGGCAAGTGACACGATGCACACAAGCATAATGACCATGAAAATGGCAGGCATTATAGATGTACCAGAAGTTTAATGACCGTGAAATGAGAAGTGCCATTACATAAGATCAAACGGATCAAAGCAGCTTACATTTCTCAACAATATCGAATGTCTTGAACATCCATAAAGATCCCATGATGCACATCAACACATGCCAGATCATTGTTAGATCCGAGTTCTTGTAGGATACAACAGGCGGCCGAGTTTGGAGACTCAAACTCTCTGATTCTTGATCTATCCTGCCCTTGACCAAGTACAACATAGTATACAGACCAAGATACTCATTCGGTGATCCGGAACAAGAGAAGTTAGTGTTGTGTCTGATAAGGTATGCAGCGATTCCGGTTTTGGACTAGCTTACCCTAGTATATTTTCCACAGAACTTGTTCTCTGCAGGCTGAAACAATTGATACAATGGAAACTGAAAGGAAATCCATCAAGAGCCTCAAGGGCAAAGGTCATTGTTTCAAGAACAGGGGTGTCTCTCCAGAATAAACCTTACCATAAATAGGGGTGTCTCTCTAGGATAGACCTTACCATATGTAATATCTCTACCTAATAATAAAGCGCGGTGGGTTTCGGTCGTCCGTCACCCCTATTTGCAAAAAAGTCCCTACAGTTTGTTGGAATCAACCCGCAGTCCATCTATAAGTCATAACGAATATTTTTTAACTTTTTTAGAAAACCCCCTGAGATTTCAGGTAATCAACCCGCTGTCCATATTTAAGTCATACGAATCGTTTTTTTATTTTAACAGAAAACCCCCTAACCTTTCGGTTAATCAATCCGCAGTTTATCTAAAACAAAATTATCCATATCTTTTAAACCGTAACTCCGATTTTAACATATTATATATGACATTTGATTAGAAAAATGTGTAGAATCTAAATATGCTGTTACTTTTAGCTGTTAAATATTTCTAAACTATTAATTTGGGTGCAAACTTAATTTATAGTGCACGGTCCGTTTTTCTTTCGCACCGGTGGCGATCCAAATTGCAAATAAACACACACATTAAAACCAGATTGAGTGGGAAAAAAACATTGATAACCACGCATGCACAACTTTGAAAAACCTCGCGGAAAAAAACAACACTTTTCTCATCTTATACTGAGCGATTGTGTGCGTGCGAGCGCGCGCGTGTGTGTATGTGAGAGAGAGACGCCTTAGGACTGACCACATTCAAATGCTTTTTGTTGTGTGAGTAGTAAGACCACCGTCAGGAACATAAAATGTGATGCCATTTTAAATAAAGAACGTGTACCTATCAAGGTCTCGAGTCGTGGTCATTAGGTTAAGAGCGTGTGTTGTTTCTGTCCCGTTGCAACGCATGGGCTCTTTTGCTAGTTTTTTTTACGAGGTAAAGGGAGTTTTTATTGCAAGTTCACAGTGTTACAATCAAGAGGCCATAAGTCCTCGATACAAGGTGGAACCGAATGTAACCACACAGCCGTGGCCCTCTCGGAGCGGCTATAATTGGCCAACCAATCTGCAACACTATTACGACTACGGTGAATTTTCTGTGGTACAAACTCCCTATTACTCATTAACTCCTTTATCTCGAGAACTAATTGACCATAAGCTGACTTCATTAGACTCTTGCTAGATAGGACTGACAAAGCTTTAGACGAGTCCGATTGAACTACCACCGATAGCGTTGTATGTTGAATAGCTAACGCCATCCCTTGCATGAGAGCATGAATCTCCGCTTCCAGTGAATCATTGCAATGAAAAATATGCGATGCTGCGGCAAACAAGATTTTACCCGTATCATCCCGGAGTATCATAGCAGCAGCAGTTGATCCGTCTGAGTCACTAAAGGACCCATCAACCGAAAGAGCGACATTGCCGCCGAGGCGCCCGCGGATCAACAGGGGGTCTTGCTGTACATGCAATACGTGAGTCAATAGCTGAAACTGGCATTTTGCCTTTGATTATCTCCTCTGTACTAAAACGCCCTGCAAGCTTGATGGACTTGTAATAGCTGTCCAGGAAGTCCACCGTAACATCTACTGGCGGAATTTCCTTGCCGTGTGTATAATCTGTCCTCATCTGCCAAATCGCCGGATCAACATAATCACCATATCTCGGACCTCCTCTGAACAATTGGTAAGCAAAAGCAATAGCCACTCCTTGCCATTATTAACTAGGAACTCAACTGGTGGAAGAGGCCACCTAGCTCTCATCCTTAACCAAGTGAGGCGTGCATTATCACAAGTGACCATCGCGTGGAACTCATCCTCCTCCTTCACCCCGCATAAAGGGCACAAAGAGCGCTTGGATAGGTGTCTGTACTTTTTGCATTGTGTCGTCGGCAAGGCACCGGACACTACCTTCCAAGCCAAAATTTTCATTTTCTGTGGCATCGATGATTTCCACACACTATTCCATATTGACCTCACCCCATTTGGCGCCGAATATGATGCTCCTCCTGCAACAGCTGTGTTATGATCATATGTGGCTAGCTTATAAGCGCTCTTGACCGTAAATTGGCCACTCTTCTTTGGGAACCATGACACAAAATCACACCGCTGCCTTGGAGACGTCCTTATTTTCATAATGTAATCAATATCCATCTGCCAGAAGTTCTCTCGTAACTGATCCACTCGCCACGCACCGTTCTCATCCAAAAGGTCAGAGACCCAATTCAGGCAAGAATTGCGCTTTGGCGTAATAGGACTGAAGGAGGACGCCCGTGGAATCCAAGGATCCCTCCAGGTACGTATGAGTGTGATTTCTCTTAGGCGCTGAATGTGATTTCTCCTTGCCCTCCATATTGCCCTACGGTGCAGGTATTTTGTATTTCGTTCGCCTTCCTTTAGCCACGTGATACGAGACCGCTGAAGCCACATCATCTCCTCTCTGTACAGGAGCTCGTCAAGTTGGTTCATCTTACATCGAATCTGGGAGCGGTCTGCCCCAGCCAACTGTAACTCAGCTAGCTGGTTCCATAAGTTCTCAATTTCCTTTAAGACATTACCAAAATTCGCTTTGCTCCATTCCTTCAGACTTGTCATTAATTGTTTCAGGGACGCAGCCACAGAATCTAGACCACCGTTGGGCTTGTTCTTAGCCCAAGCTTTAGCTACCACTTCCGGTAGACCCGGGTGGCGCTCCCACATGATTTTATAGCGTGGCACCCGTCCTTGCCGCCGGAGTACTTGGACATCTCCAATCTGAATCAGGATGGGGGAATGATCCGAGCAAGATGGTACAAGGTGTACCACCCTAGACGCCGGAAACAGATCCCGCCAAGCTTCGTCCGCGCAAGCGCGGTCGAGTCTAACCTGCACATTGCGTTCGCCATCTTGCCCATTATTATATGTGTAGGGAATTCCCGCAAAGCCCAAATCTTCGAGCTCGCAGAGCAGCAGACACTCCCTAAAAGCTGACATTTGCGTTTCCGATCGCAGGTTCCTAGATAGATGTTCATGCTGCCACAAGGCTCTTTTGCTAGTTACTGTACGTGAACAGATCGACATTTTAGCCCAAATAGCAAGTTCATGATTCCACCCACATGATCCATTTTTACGCATCATTACAGGCTTGTACTTGCAAATGGCCGACCTACACACCCCTCTGTTCGTACACATCAGCACTATCTAGGGAGAGGAAATAACAAGTGCAAGTTCTCTACACTGGATAACACGGCGGCATTTATTTATTTGAAAGAACCAGAGACTTCATAGTTCATATGAGTAGTGGAAAGAGTAAGACGTAAAGATCAACACAGGGTTCGTTCCATTGTGATGTTTGTCATGCACAGAGTTATCGGGATAATCAATCTAAAAAGCACAAACGGTTAAAAGAACTGGTTGAACATACAAGATCAGGAAACTTCAATACTCCCTCCGATCCGAATTAATTGACGCAGCCTCTATACAACAACAAACCATCTACTATGTTTCTAGATTTTAATAGGCTGCAGGATGCAAAATCACAGATGTTAAACTACAAATGTAGTTGATACTCAGTAACATGGGCTACCAATAGGGCAAAACTGTCCTCGATAGTACTGTTAGAATCATGAATCATGACTTGATCTTTAACATTGGCACTAGAAACATAAGCCTAATCCAGAATTATATCATTCTAGAAGACCAGCCCATTTGAATCCTTCAAATTTGATCTTACCCTGATATGCCTTAACAACATCTGGCACATCATCAGCATGCCTCAACACATACCTGGTCTCGAAATTCCTGGAACTGCCAAGCAATGCCTGAAGCAATTTGATATCTCTCCGAATCCTCCCCTCCCTCATCAACACAGTCAGCACGGCGCACCTCGGCAGGATGCACTTCTCCAAGCTATAGCCTAGAACTACAGGCCGCGCAATTACATCACTTATTCCAAGCTTCAGCTCGTCCAGCAGGAATCGGACCTTCTTTTTTATGCTCTCATCGGTGAAAAGGAAAATGGTGGGCTGCGTCTTGAAGGCCTGCAGCAACTCACCCTCTGACAGCCCGAAGCTCTGGTAAAATGCCATTTTCCGCAGCCATGAGTCCCTCTTAACACCGGACATCGCACGGAAGCAGTAGAGGAAGCGTGGGTCCAAGACGGACATGCCCATCGCCTTGAGTTCCTCAAAGATTTCGCTGATGCGATCCGGTGACGACAAGAGCACGCCCAACCGGATGACGAGTAGCTTCGAAATGTCGGCCTCTGTGAGGCCGCCGCGGCGGAGAGCTTCCACGGCGGGGCGCATGTTGTTATCGAGGTCCACAGCAAGGCCGCAGGGGACGCGGTGAAAAGCGCGGCGGAGGTCGTCGTCGCTGCCGATGATCCCGCGGAGGAACTGGATGGCGGGGACGAGGTGCTTGTCGAGGCTGCGTGCGAGCAGCAAAGGCTCAGTTGCGAGCTTGTGGGTCTCGAAGCCTAGGGAGGCGAAAAGTCGAGCTTGGGGCGGAGGATCCGCTCGGGGTCAGCGACGAGGATAACCGGGGCGCTGCGCAAGGTCCGGACGATGTCCGCGTCGGTGAAGCCGTAGATCTTGAGGAGGGCGCGCACAGCGTCGGCCTTGTCGGTGGAGCGGATGCGGAGGTGTTGAGCGGTGGTGGCCGCGCCAGCGGCGGCGGGGGAGAGGCCGCACGAGATGAGGTAGGAAACGGTGTCGGGGCAGGGCTCCGAGCTCGGGACTTCGGCGACGGCGGGCGAGGTGTAGCAGTGGGCGAGAGGGATGGTGCCAGGGATGAATTCGAGGGGGTTTGTGCCGCCGCCGCCGCCAGCGATTTGATGGATTCGGAGGGCGAGCCGCCGCCGGCAGATGGAGGCGAACATGATGGATGGGGCGGACTAGTGTGGGAGGGGCGGACTCCGGGGGTTAGTCTGTTTGGCAAACTAACGGAAGGGGAATGGGAGTTTAACTCTAATTCCCTTTCCCCATCTCAGTTACCAGCCCTCCCCCAGGTAATAGATATGTGGGACTTTTACACGTGAATTCCCTTTCCACTTCCCTGTTGAATTCCCATTCCACCTAAACAAACAAAGGAGTAAAACTCTCTAAGCCTCAAACTCCCATTCCCTCTCACCAATTCCATCGAACCAAACACGCAAAAAAAAAAACAAGGGGGCCGGATACCTTGGCGGATTTGGAAAAAAGTTTACCAAAATGTGCCACTTATCAATTCGGCCCCACGGCTCCACGACCGGCGATGGCTGACGAGCGCCACCAGGATCCTTCACCACTGCCCCATGCCGCTCGTTTCTCTCGCTCTGCTCGCCATCACCATCTCATCTCTCCTCGAGACCGCTATGCAGAATGATGCCTCCGCCGCCGTCCATCGTCGAAAATGCCGCCTCAGACTCCTCGAGATCCCACCATTCTGGGAATCGACCAGAAGTCCCGCCGCCGCACGCTGGAAGGGGAGTGCGGCGGCGGACATGGCCATTGGCGACCTCCACATTCCCTCACGCCCACTCCCGTTTAAGGCCTAGCTTCGTCCCTGCCGCTCGCTTCCACCGCAACCTCACCGCCATCGGAAAGGCCCGTTTGAGACGCGCCATGAAGCCGTCGTTGGTGGATCCCTTCCCCGTTGCGCCAATGAGACAGTGATACTGCCTCTTCTCCAGTGGCAGCCCACTCCATGTCTGTGTTGCGGTCGTCGCGGGGGTGAACAGGGGATCTAGAACTCTGAACTGGTTCGCAGAAGGCTGGTGAGGTTTCTGCTCGATCCCCAATGCAGAGGACAGTGTGGTGAACATGTAGTGGACAGTGGCTTTGATTTTTAGGAATGACTTTTTTGATTGTTGCTGCTATTCTTTTTGTAATTGTGCGGTAGCATAGCAAATTATCATCTATAGGAATGGTATATTTACATTATACATATCATATTTTAGTTGTGTTGTCATGACAAATTAACTTTCCATTAGTTTAGTCGATGTTTTTGCCATGTGAACTTAGTTTTTGCCATGTCAAAGTTACAATGTTACTATGGCAAAATTAACTTTTTGCCATGGCAAATTCTTTGTTCATAATTTGTTCTTTTTTACACACACACTACGAATTCTCATACAAACATGGAAATTCTAATTAAAATACCATGGCAAAAGTGCAATATTTTGTTTTCCGTCGCAAATTTTGCAAAGTTCATGGCAACTTTCATCTTTGTCCTTCTTCATAAACAATTGCAACTGCTCTATATGACTTTTCATGTGATTTGCCATGTCACTTTTTTTATCTAAAAACATGGCAAAGTTATAGATGTTCACGAACATGGCAACTTAACATGACAAACTTGCCATGATAAAAAACATGGCAATGTTATACATGTTCAAAAACATGGCAACTTAATATGTTCAAAAAACATGGCAAACTTAAGATGTTTTTGGCAAATGTATTAACGGGGCATGGCAAAAATGCTTTTATTCATAGCCAAAAGTGGGATTTTTCAATATTTTCTTTGACATGACAACTTTACTTTCAATGAAAATGGCAAATTTTACTTTATCTTTTGACATGGAAAATTTATTGTATAGAGCATGGCAATTTTGATTTAAATATGAAGGCAAATTTACATTTTACAGAACATGACAAATTTTATTATTTAGCATGGAAAATATACTTTTGTAGCCATAGCAATTTTAATTTTATTTCTATGGCAAAATTACTCTATTTTTTGCCATGGCATTTAATCCATTCTTGCCATGGCAAAATGTACTCCATTTTTTTTTGCCATGGCTTACTTTTAATGACATGGCAATCTTTTTCATATTAATTTGTAGATAAAAATTCTTTTTTTCTATTGCAACATGAGAAAATTTACTTTCTTTGAGACCATGGGAATTTAAGTCCTTGGAGCATAGCATTTGTAGTTTATGTATCATGGTACACTATCTTTCTCGTGCAAAAAAAAAATGACAAAAGAATTACTTTATAGTTGAACATGGCAAGTTAAGTTCATGAGCCATGACAAACGTAGTTTATATGGTATGGCAAATTATATTCTTTATATAGCCACCATCTTCCTATTTCAGGAAATAGTTGCCATGGCAATTATAATACAATACAATGATTTTTTTAATATGCCATGATAATTTTTGTTCATGTATTAAAAATACCCCCAACAAGTTCTAGTTCATAAAACATATCATGGCAAAGTGTGTCTCATACATTGTAGCATAATTTGAAATATCTTTTTAGAATCATCACATGACAATTTGTAAGATAATTGTATTTTCACTTGTCAAATTTAATTAGTAGCATGGCAAATTTATTTTCATTTTCTATTACAAAATTTTCCTTTTTCCATGGCAAATGTTCACTCTACTTTTGTCATGGCAAATTTTCTACGTTTTTGTTTTCAATGTCAAATTTACTTTCAATGAGATGGCAAATTTTACTTTATTTTTCCATGGTAAATGTTACAGTTTTTTTTCAGGATCACATACATGGCTATTTTATTTCATTTTCTGGCAAATGTTTCCACTTATGCCATGGCAATTTTCTATGCTTTTTGCCATGGCAACTTTTACTTTTAATGAGATGGAAATTTTAACTTTATTTTTTGCCATGGTACATTTTACCTTTACTATGAATCTGCCATGACATTTTTTTTGTTACTATGATGGAAATTACCATAACTTTTTTCCGTTGGGTCATTAGAAAAAAGAAATCTTTTAATCCATGTAATTTTTCAATTTTTTAAATATGTTGAAAAAAATAGTAGCACAACACCAACTGGGCTTTATTTGCCATCGCAAGAAAAACAAAATCTGGGCTATTTTTTGTTGGGCTTTATTTTTTCCTTTTTTATTTTTACTGGGAGAGGGGCGATGTGGAGACGTTTGGGCTGTGGGGCATCTCCCACCGAACGAGCTCATTCGGGTGGCTGGTCCCTCGTATCGAACATTTTCGTTCGGTTGGGGGTTCCCCACACCGTACGTACGACAGATATCGACGTCCAAAGTTTATAGATTTGCAAAAAAATATCACAGGAAATAAACAAAAAACTCACGGATCTAAAAAATTCATGAAATTTGAAAAAGGTTTGTGAGTTTGGAAAAGATCCATTGATATTTGTAAAAGAAATTCACGAATCTGAAAAAAGTTTACAAATTGAAAAAAGTTCAAATAGAAAAAGTTCCATGTATTTGAAAAGAAAAAAAAAAGAAAAAAGAAAGAAAGAAAGAAAAAACCGAACAAAACCGGTCCAGAAAAATCTAAAACAAAAGAAAATCTTTTACCTTGCAAGATGCGCTCCAAGCCACTTGAGGAAACCCTACCCACCACTGTTGTCGCCGCATGCCGCCCAGGTTGGGAGCATCGCACCACCAAGGCTAAGAGCAACGACGCCGCCAGATCCGTCGCCAGCCAAGCGTCCCCGTGCAATCCGCTCCACCAGTAGGATAACGTAGAGGAAAACAATTTTTTTCCGTACTATATATATATATATATATATATATATATATATATATATATATATATGTCTAGGACCACTATTAAGATGCATGCAATGTTTGATCTGATCATTACCAACTGGTAGCAGTAGCGGAAGAAGAGTTGATGAAGATTGTTGGTGGAGATTCCCACAGCTAGGATTCAACAACCTACCAACCGCGAGAATTTTTCCTTCCCTGAATAGAAGATCTAGCGTACGATCTCTCTCTACTAGGTTGCACACATACAGTGCCACCGATCTAGTAATGCTTCGCGGCCCAGAACTAATCACTACCGTAAACTAGGCGACGTTGTTGTAGAACAAAAAAATTGTTGAGGGAGAGAGAGAAATTCATATCATCGCATGCCATTGTATGAGAGCCTGAGTGCGTGTTGGAGGGCTTCTCTCCACCTCTATTTATAGGAGGGCTTCTCTCCAAAAAAATTGGGAGGTCTTGGAACCTTTTCGACACCCTCCGAAAAATTTCGGATGTTCTCTGAAAATCTTCTGACTTGATGGTTTTATCCGAAACATTTTCAGTTTCTTTGAAACACTTCCAATTTTCTCTCCAAAACATGTTTAATGTATCCAAAACTCTTCTGGTGACTTTCTCCCTGGATCCTAACCTAGTACTCAACAGATGGATGACCCTTGAGCGTGTGGCCATTTAGGTTTGGTGAAGTATAGACATGAACCAGAACTCCTTTCGATCAATGATCAATAGTCAGATCCTGGATGTCCATATTGACCCCTATACCCACAGGAATGAAATACGAGCGAACCTTTAGTTTTTGTGTGTTATTCCTTTTGCTCCGTAATATGTTAGAAAACCTGAGATGAGAATTATCCTCATCCCCGCGTGAGTCAACAACTTGTTCACTATGGGGATTTCCTGGAATTTTACTAATGTGAGGCCTTCAATACTAGAGCAGTAAATTTTTTGGGTCTGTTACCAGACATGTGCAGGTCCTTTGGAAACAACTCACCAACTTAGGGGACAATGCTCCTTTGGTCCAGACGGATGAGCTGATTCATAGGAAGTTCTTGAGCTGGATGAATATCTATATAGAGAGGAAATCCCATGGCATCAAAGATCAAGAGCTAAATGGCTTTCATAGGGCCAATAAAATATGAAATACTTCTAGCAAAAGGAAACTTGCCAACAAAAGAAAAATAAGACAAGTAAGCTGCACAATACTGAAGGTAATTGGGTTGAAGGTGCGAATGTATTGGCTAGTATGCGCACTGAATTTTTCCAAGAGCTTTACAAGACGGATAACAATCTAAACCCAGATGCCTTACTCAACCTCTTTTTGGCCAAAGTGACACATGAGATGAATGACCAACTATGCAGAGAGTTTACTAAGAAAGAAATTAGCAATGCATTATTCAAAATGGGTCCTTTAAAAGCGCCAGGTGTTGATGGTTTTCCCGCTCGTTTTTATCAAAGAAATTGGTCTTTTATGCAGAATGTTGTAGTTTCTGCTATGATTGAATTTTTTTTGAATGGAGTTATGCCTGAGGGCATAAATGACACGGTCATCATTCTCATCCCTAAAGGTGACTCGCCTAAGTACCTCAAAGATTTTCGTCCAATAAGCCTCTGCAATGTCATTTATGGTACGTCCATTTTGCATCATGTTTCCTTACTATTATTTATTAAGTTTTGGGCCATTATTTCACTTCATGATGCAATTCTTATGCCTTTTATCTCTTATTTTGCAAGTTTCACATGAAGAGGGAGATTGCCGGCAGCTGGAATTTTGGACCGAAAAAGGGCTACAATAGAGATAGCTATTCTGCACAACTCCAAATGACCTGAAAATTTAAGAAGAATTATTTTGGAATATATAACAAATATTGGTGGAAGAAATACCAGGAGGGGGCCACCAGAGAGCGACAAGCTCAGGGGCGCACCCTACCCCCAGGGCGTGCCCTATGAGCTTGTGGGCCCCCTGGCCGGCCTCCGGTGCCCATCTTCGGCTATATGAAGCCATTTTCCCTACAAAATTAAGAGAAGGCTTTTCAGGACGAAGTGCCACCGTCTCGAGGCGAAACCTGGGTAAAAGCACTTTTGCTCTCCCGCAGAGCGGTTTCACCAGAAAATCTTCCCTCTAGGAGGGGGAAATTGAAGCCATCGACATCACCAATGACCCTCTCATTGTGGGAGGATCAATCTTCATCAACATCTTCACCAACACCATCTCATCTCAAACCCTAGTTCATCTCTTGTATTCAATCTTTGTCTCAACACCTCAGATTGGTACATGTGGGTTGCTAGTAGTGTTGATTACTCCTTGTACTTTATGCTAGTTGGTTTATATGTTCAGATCCTTAATGATATTCAATTCTCCTCTCATCTTGAACATGAATATGATTTGTGAGTAGTTACTTTTGTTCCTTGGGACATGGGAGAAGTCTTGTTATAAGTAATCATGTAAAGTTGGTGTTCGTTTGATATTTTGATGATATGTATGTTGTTGCTTCCTTTAGTGGTGTCATGTGAACATCAACTACATGCCACTTCAACATTACTTGGGCCATTATGGAGTAATAAGTAGATGATGAGTTATTAGAGTGATAGAAGCTTAAACCCTAGTTTATGCGTTATTCCATAAGGGGCTGATTTGGATCCATATGTTTCATGCTATGGTTAGATTTATCTTAATTGTTCTTTCATAGTCGTGGATGCTAGCGAGAGGGGGTAATCATAAGTGGGAGGCTTGTTCAATTAATAACAAAACCCAAGCACTAGTCCACCCACATATCAAAATATAAAAGTAGCGAACACAAATCAACTAAACATGACGAAAGTGACTAGATGATAATTCTCATGTGTCCTAGAAAATGCTTTGCTTATTATAAGAGAATATTCTGGCTTGTCTTTTGCTATAAAAAGGATTGGGCCACCTTGTTGCCCCTTTGCTACTATTGCTACTTGTTACTTGTTATGAATTACCTTGCTACAAAACTATATGTTACCACTACTTTCAGTACTTGAAAAGAATACCTTGCTGAACATCGCTTATCATTTCCTTCCGCTCCTCGTTGGATTCGACACTCTTACTTATCGAAAGGACTATGATTGATCCCATATACTTGTGGGTCATCAAGACTCTTTTCTAGCGTCGTTGCCGGGGAGTGAAGCGCCTTTGGTAAGGAAACATTTATATTACATGCTAAAATTTATTTTCACTTGTCACTATGGAAAATAATCCTTTGAGGGATTTGTTTGGGGTATCTTCACCTTGACCGGAAGCAATAAGAGTTTCCCCTCAACCTGCTGAACCTGCTAAAAATATTTGTTATGAGATTCCTTCGGGTATGTTAGAGAAACTGCTAGCTAATCCTTATGCGGGAGATGGAACGGTACATGCTCATATGTGCTTGACATATATAGATGAAATTTGTGTATTGTTTAAGCTTGCAAGTTTATCCTAGGATGGGGGTAAGAAGAAGGTATTCCCTTTATCTTTGGAGGGAAAGGAATTGACATGGTATAGGCTATTGGATGATACTAGAACATGGGATTGGAACCGGGTGAAGTTGGAATTTCATCAGAAGTTTTATCCCGTGCATTTGGTTAATTGCCTCGTGATGGAGAAAGTATCACTCAAGCTTGGGGGAGGCCTAAGTACATGATGCACATATGCCCCAATCATGAGCTCTCAAGAGAAATAATATTCAGAATTTTTATGCTTGGCTTTCTCATATTGGTCAATCCATGCTTGATTCTTCTTCTCACTGGTGTGCGTCGGTCCTAAATAAACAGTTTTTAACCCCTTTCTGCGACGGCATTTGGAACCGTCGCCAAGTGAGTGTGGGCGATAGGGGGTCCTTCCCACACGACCCAGAAACCGTCTGGGATAGGGAGCCTTGATGCATACAGTTGTCCCTATATAACCATTTCTGGTATCTCGAATATCCCAAACGCTTCATCCTTGCTACTCGTTTGTGCTCGCATTGCCATCGCAGTCGGAGTTTTGTGGTTCTGCCTAAAACCAGGCAGATTCTAGGCACGGGAGCTTTCTAGGCAGATTCTAGGCAGATTCCAGGCACGGGAGATTACGATGCCTGGCACATCACAAACAGTTTATGATTATAAACCGTGTAAGATAGGGAGAAAATCACACACATTTAGTTTTCCCACACCGTATGTGATAGTGTCTGACATCACACACGCTTTGCGAACGGCAACTGTGTGCATGCTTGCACATGTTTCCTCTCTGTGAACCGTCACAGATTATGGTGTATATCGCAAATGTTTGTATTATAACAACCGTGTGTGCCGTAATGACCTGCACAACGTAATTTCGCCCTAATTTAATTGCTGCTATTTAAAATTGTACCTAATTTAAACTTGAAAGTAGGCTATAGCTTTATTCATATCCATCAGGTTCAAACAACCAATGCATTATTCGATTCGCAGGTACATATGTTTAAGAATTACATAAGCACCAAATAAAGAATGATGTACCAGGGTTCTATACTTGTACTATTATAGATGGTAAAGAAAGAGCGTCAGACATTCCAGTTGCTGAACAAGGTGAAGCAGAATGGCCCTATTGTGCTCTCCTGGATGCAGAAGGCATGCAGGACTCTAGTACAACCCCTTGTGATGGCTGGCCGCCAATCATGTAGTTTGAGAGGTAATCTTGAGGAAACTGCTTCAGGATCCACTGCAAAAGAAAAAGGATTCGGATATTGTCATCTAACACAACTCATTACGGGCAGTAAAAAGAAGGCTACAAGGTTCTTACTTACCATCCTGCAGTTCAGTGTTGTCTTGCATAAAGTGTAAACAAATAGTTCGATTGACATCTTTTGACCCATTTTAATAACAATCTTTATCAGTTTCCTCACTTGATGCTGGTTCATGAATATCTCATTGCCCCATACGCAGAAAGGGTCGAAGTGTGGATCTTTGGCAATGACATATGTACCTAAAAGCACCAAGTTAATATTAGAAGCTAAACAACAATTGAAAAATGATGTAGTACAACACTCCATCCATCCCATTATATAAGATTTTATTACATGTATAACTAGACATCATCAGAACATTAAGGTAACACTCTTCCTTGTTGCTATGTAGCCTGGGATTGCATATTTAGTCATTTAGTACAATGCATGTTGCTAAACAACAATTGAAAAACGAAAAGGTATGTTAACTGCAATATCCTTATCAACAACCAAATATCGTAATTCATAGTGGTATTGTTGAAGCTGTTATTGATGAAATTGAACTGCCCGGCAAATAGTTGCACATATAGAGCATCACATTGTGAAGAACTTAATAAACAAGTCATAAGGACATCTCTAGGCGATCCTTAAAAATTTAAAGGACTAAAACCCTAAGTGGATATATATATATATATATATATATATATATATATATATATATATATATATATATACTCCAGCAATTTTTGGCCTTTTCTAGTCGATCCCCTAAACTTAAGGTTGTAAACTTCAATTTGATCAAGTTCAAAGCAGGTTCAACCGAAAGTAGCATGCATTCAAACATAAACATAGATAGTTTTGCATAACCGAACATAAAACATAAATTTAAACTAAGCTAAACTACTTCCGGTCGAAGTAGAGGTCGAGCCAATCCTTCCTCGTCATGTACGGTGTGCCGCGAGCCGGGTCCGAGCTAGTACCATCGTCGGGGTCATTGGGGAAGGCACTCCTCCACTCGTAGACATCGATCTCCTCGTCCTCGGGGCCCACCTCGACGCCCTCCGTGCCGCCGTTACCGCCGCCTTCGACCTCGTCATCAGAGGAGAGCGCGATAACCTCGCCGCCCTCAGCGCCGCCGTCCTCGCCGCCTTCGACCTCGTCATCAGAGGAGACCATGATAACCTCGCCGCCCTCCGCACCGGCAAAGATCGCCCGCTCCGCCTCCATGAGCTCCGGGTGCTTCCGGTGGAGCTCTTGAATGTAGGCCTCGGCGGCGGCCTCGGCCTCGAGGCGCACCCACGCCTCGCAGTCCTCCCGCGCCATAGCCGAGCTCTCCACCCCTGGCTCCGGCGGAATGAGGTGGACCGGACGTGTGCCAAAGGGGAAATTGAGCCTAGCCGCCGCGCCGTGGTAGCGGACCTGCCAGCGATCGTACTCCATGGCCGCGAGCTCGGCCGTGTGGAAGCTACCGAGCCACCGGCGGGTGTGGGTCTCTCGATCTGTAATCTCGGCGACCCACGTCCCCCACCGCCGCTGCCGGACCCCGAGGTAGGACTTCACTGGCTGCTTCGTCCGAGGAAGGACGGGGAAGTCCTTGAACCGGCATAGGGGCGCGGCGGCGGGCGGATCGAGGGACCGGCGACGACGGAACGGGCCCGCGGAGGACGACGGGGACACCTCGGTGGCCACCTCGCCGGTGTTGGGCGAAAAGGCCGCGATAAACCTCTTTTTGTCCATTGGCTCCTCGAGCTCCCCGGCACACGGCCAGAGGTTGAGGATGGAGGCGCCGACGATGGAGGCGACCTACCAATGGTTTCGAGGGTTGTGTGTGTCTGTGTGAGCGGAGGTTTTTGGGTGTGTGTGGAGGGGGGAGCAAGGTTGTGTTTGAGGAAATACTGCGGCAACTGAAAATTTTACTAGGCGGGAGTAACAAAGGCGGAGACTCTGAAAATTTGGATCAAGGGTGAGTAGATATTTTTGAGATTGCGAGGGATGCAGAGGCGGGAGTAAAATGCCGGGGCTACTGAAAATTTGAATCAAGGGAATGAAGCAGAGCGGGAGTAACAGACATCGCACACAGTTCGCACATACTAATCGTGTGCTATCAAACATTAAAACCTTCCAGGCGGTAGATATTTTTGAGATTGCAAGGGATGCGGAGGCGGGAGTTTTTGGGGAGTGAGCTAGTGTGCTTGACACGCCGGCTGTAGACTATAGCCGACGCACCTTCTCGCGTAAGCCATAGGCGTACTATAGACCGACGATGCTCCAAGATATTTTGTACCACATCTCACATGGTTGGTGATAATAAACTGTGTGGGGTCTACTTGATTTGAATTACAAAATGGGGTCACAGCGGCAATGGACGCTGTTTGAATTGCTAGACCTTTTATCCGCAATGAACATGCAACTATATGTGTGTCGTAAAATAATTGGAATAATTCAGGGTTCGTTTGGACATTTTATACAATAAACTGGTTTTCTAGCCATTTCACGTGCACAATTCAAAATTAAACTACATGCACATGCTCCGGTGCATACAAATTGGTTGAAAAATCAAATATGTGTCCTTTAGTGCATGCTTAGGTCCCATGGAAGAAATGGGAATGAATTTTTCGGGGTTCGTTTGGCCTTTTTTGCATTAACTGGGTTTTCTAGGCATTTTATGTGCATAATTCAAATTTGAACTACAAGCACATGCTCCAATGCACCAAAGTTGGTTGAAAAATCACATGTGTGTCCTTGGGTGAATTTCTAGGCTCCATGCAAGAGATGGGAATGAATTTCAAACACCAAGGCACTATTGATTGCTGGCAAAACATTGAGATACCTGGTTTTTAAATTCTAGTAAATCCAAAACTCGTCTGAAATTCATGAAACCTGGCATGCTATGATGGAGCAGCATCAACATGCCGTGGTGAAAATTTTGTCCCATTTGGGGCAGGTTTGGGTATAAGCTTCTCACGAACCAGAGCTTCTCACAACAAGCATGATGGTTTCGATAGGTTACCACCTTTGGGAATGGGACGATATCCGTTGCCTCTTATTGCTTTCAAAAAAGTTCTAGTGTCAACATAGAACAACAGGAGTGTTGTGTTTAATCTTGGAATTTTTGGGGGTTCGTTTGGCCCTTTTTATACATTAACTGGGTTTTGTAGGCATTTTATGTGCACAATTCAAATTTGAACTACAAGCACATGCTCCAATGCACTAAAGTTGGTTGAAAAATCACATGTGTGTCCTCAGGTGAATTTCTAGGTCCCATGCAAGAGATTGGAATGAAATTCGAACACCAGGGCACTATTTATTGCCGGCAAAATGTTGAGATGCCTTGTTTTTAAATTCTAGTAAATCCAAAACTTGTCTGAAATTCATGAAAGTTGGCATGCTATCATGGAGCGGCATCAACATGCCGTGGTAAAAAATTTGTCCCATTTGGGGCAGCTTCGGGTATATGCTTCTCACAAACTAGAGCTTCTCACAACAAGCATGATGGTTTCGATAGGGAACGTCCCACCTTTGGGGACGAAACGATATCCATTGCCTATTATTGCTATCAAATTTTTTCACGTGCCAACATAGAACAACAGGAGTGTTGTGTCAATTTTTGGGATTTTTCGGGTTTCGTTTGGACATTTTTATGCATTAACTGAGTTTTCAATGCATTTATGTGCATAACTGAAATTTGAACTACATGCACATGATCCAGTGCATATAAATTGGTTGAAATTCAAATATGTGTCCTTGGGTGCATGCTTAGGTCCCATGCAAGAAATGGGAATGAATTTCAAACACCAGGACACCGTTGATTGCCGGCAAAACATTGAGATGCCTGGTTTTTAAATTCTAGTAAATCCAAAACTCGTATGAAATTCATGAAACTTGGCATGCTATCATGGAGCGGCATAAACATGCCGTGGTTTAAAAAATTGTCTCATTTGGGGCAGGTTTGGGTATATGCTTCTCACAAACCCGAGCTTCTCACAACAAGCCTGATGGTTTCGGTAGGGAACGTACGTCCCACCTTTGGGGACAAAACGATATCCATTGCCTCTTATTGCTTTCAAAAAATTTCTCGTGTCAACATAGAACTACAGAAGTGTTGTGTCAGTTTTCGGGATTTTTCGGGGTTCGTTTGGACATTTTTATGCATTAACTGAGTTTTCTAGGCATTTTATGTGCATAATTAAAAATTGAACTACATACACATGCTCTAGTGCATATAAATTGGTTGAGAAATCACATGTGTGTCCTTGTGTGCATGCTTAGGTCCCATGCAAGAGATGGGAATGAATTTCAAACACCAGGGCACTGTTTATTGCCGGCAAAACGTTGAGATACCTGGTTTTTAAATTCTGGTAAATCCAAAACTCGTCTGAAACTCATGAAACTTGGCATGCTATCATGGAGCGGCATCAATATGCCGTGGTGAATATTTTGTCCCATTTGGGGCAGGTTTGGGTATAAGCTTCTCACAAACCAGAGCTTCTCACAACAAGCATGATGGTTTCGATAGGGAACATACCACCTTTGGGGACGGGACGATATCCATTGCCTCTTATTGCTTTCAAAAAAATTCTAGTGTCAACATAGAACAACAGGAGTGTTAAGTTTAATCTTGGAATTTTTCGGGGTTCGTTTGGCCTTTTTATACATTAACTGGGTTTTGTAGGAATTTTATGTGCATATTTCAAATTTGAACTACAAGCACATGCTCCAATGCACCAAAGTTGGTTGAAAAATCACATGTGTGTCCTAGGGTGAATTTCTAGGTCCCATGCAAGAGATTGGAATGAAATTCAAACACCAGGGCACTGTTTATTGCCGGCAAAACGTTGAGATGCCTGGTTTTTAAATTCTAGTAAATCCATAACTCGTCTGAAATTCATGAAACTTGGCATGCTATCATGGAGCGGCATCAACATGCCGTGGTAAACTTTTTGTCCCATTTGGGGCACATTTGGATGTAAGCTTCTCACAAACCAGAGCTTCTCACAACAAGCATGATGGTTTCGATAGGGAACGTCCCACCTTTGGGGACGAAATGATGTCCATTGGCTCTTATTGCTTTCAAAAAATTTCTAGTGTCAACATAGAACAACAGGAGTGTTGTGTCAATTTTTGTGATTTTTTGGCGTTCGTTTGGACATTTTTATGCATTAACTTGATTTTCTAGGCATTTTATGTGCATAATTCAAATTTGAACTACAAGCACATGCTCCAATGCACTAAAGTTGGTTGAAAAAACGAATCGGTGTCCTTGGGTGAATTTCTAGGTCCCATGCAAGAGATGAGAATGAAATTCAAACACCAGGGCACTGTTGATTGCGGCAAAACGTTGAGATGCCTAGTTTTTAAATTCTAGTGAATCCATAAGTCGTCTGAAATTCATGAAACTTGGCACGCTATCATGGAGCTGCATCAACATGCCGTGGTAAAAAAATTGTCCCATTCGGGGAAGGTTCAGGTATACGCTTCTCAGAAACCAGAGCTTCTCACAACTAGCATGATGGTTTCGGTAGAGAACGTCCCACCTTTGGGTACGAAATGATATCCATTGCCTCTTATTGCTTTCATAAAATTTCTTGTGTCAAGATAGAACCACAGGAGTGTTGTGTCAATTTTTGGGATTTTTCACGGTTCGTTTGGATATTTTTATGCATTAACTGAGTTTTCAATGCATTTATGTGCATAATTCAAATTTGAACTACATGCACATGCTCCAAAGGCATATAAATTGGTTGAAAAATCAAATCTGTGTCCTTGGGTGCATGCTTAGGTCCCATGCAAGAAATGGGAATGAATTTCAAACACCAGGGCACCGTTGATTGCCGGCAAAATATTGAGATGCCTGGTTTTCAAATTCTAGTAAATCCAAAACTCGTGTGAAATTCATGAAACTTGGCATGCTATCAAGGAATGGCACCCGACATGCTATGGCATTTTTCTTGTCCACTTGAGAGAAGGCGCACTCGAATAATGACAGCCAACAAAGGCATTTTGAAAAAATAGCTGCCACTTTAATATCTCAAACGTTTGTAGAATTTAAACCGTGTGCGTTCTTTTAACCATTCACGTGACACCACGTGTCTTGGTTTAATTGGCTGTAGGAGGTGCTGTGCGGACAGCTGCTTGACCTTGACTGAACGGGAGGCATGCGAGCGCAGTCCGGTGCGCAGGCTGACCGTGAGGCGTGCAAGCTGTCCTCCAATGCGCAAGCTCTCCGGGAAGCATGCGAGCTGTATACTGTGCAGACTCACTGGGAAGCGAGCCCTTTGACTTCCATGGCCGCCCGCCTTCCTCGCCATTAATGGCCCCGAGCCGCTATTTAATACGGGCGGTCTTACTGTTCGCCTCCCATTCCCCTCCCTCCCGTAGCCGCAGACCTCCACCAACGCCATGCCGCAGAACGATCATCTGCCACTAGTCTTCAAGTTTGGTGAAGTCGACTCCGAGCCGGAGGAGATAGAAAATAAGGAGGAATGGGGCCTCATGGACATGGCCCAGAACAAGCTGGCCGCGGCGGTTGCTGCCCCCGCTCCCATCCCCGCGCCCGCGCCAGCGACCATCCCGTAGCATTGACAAGCTGGTTGCCGAGCACTATCGTAGAGCTGGAAGCCACGGGCGTCAGCGAGGTCTCCACGGACCCGCGCGAGCTCGTGTACATGCCAGCGCCCGTGCCCGTGCCCGTGTGTGCCCCTCCACCCACCATGGTGCTGCCCCCCGTGTGTTTGGCTGCACCCGCCGTGCCCGTCCCCATGCCCGTGCGTGCGCCCCCCTCAGCAGCATGGGATGCTACCATCGACCGCTACCTCTCAGCGGCGCCAGTTGTCGTCCTCCAGCGCCCCGCCCGTTGATCGCGCGACGACATGATGTTTGATTTACAAGTGAATAACATTTTGTGCTGCCTTGAAGACTTCAACAACAGCGTCCCGGAGGACGACAACGACAACGACGGCGCGGCACGCCGCCTCCGCTGCCACCGGAAATAGTTTTTTGGAGTTTAAATACTGTATCTCGAATCCTCAATCATATGAATATAAATTCACAGTGCGACCGAATGAAAGATATGGTTTGAACGAACTTGTGTTTTTCTCTTTTTATGTACAGACTTATCAAACGATTTTCTTTTGAAGAAAACGTCAATGGTTTTTAAATATAAAACACTCACCGCAAACGTTTTAGTTAGAACACCCGGATGCAAACTGACAGCTTCCCCAGGAAGCCAAGGGAAAAAGTGTCGAGCAGGATTTCTGCATCCCTTCAACGCAAACGGTTGTTTTGCATGACCGGTGTGCAACCACGTACAAACAATTGGGTAATATTTGCATATCTGTCATTTTGGGTATGTTGCCATTTGTCAAACTGGAAAGATTGACATTTGTTTATCTAGTAACATTGCCATTTGTCAACCTTGTAACACTGTGATTTGTCAAAATATGCAGATAAAAATCACTAGCACTATCTAATTTTTGCAACTAAAATCACTAGCACTGTTCATATGGACACCACTAGCAAGCATGAGTTGATGGACGCATATGCAAATGTACCATTGATTACATACAACAAGTCATCAGCCCACAACGATAACGAGGATACACGTTGGATTATAGATCATTTCCAACAAAACATTCTAGTAAAGTTTTTCTCACACAACAAATAACAAAACGATTTAATGAACTTCAGCTCAACCACTCGTCGGCGGTGGAAACGCTTGCTTTGAACCAGAAGTGATTCTCTAGGAAGGGCCAGCTACTGTCAATCTCGACACCAACGCAGGACTGGCCATCCAGGCTGAAGCGGCCTATGTCAGGACCCATATTGGGACGGCAGGGAAGCATAGCAATGTCCGAGGTATAGATACAGTTGCTTCTCATAAATGGTAGTAACGTTGTGTCAATAGCAGCTGGATCGCCTTTCACCATCATTGGATAGTTTTGTCCAAGGAAGAGTGAGTTTCCTCCAAGACTTTCAATACTGAACCAGGGAGAAGGTGTTGGCGCTAGTACACTAGTATCCATCTCGAATACCCTGCAGCGGATGTTGGAATAGGTCCGGATAGTGCAACCATGCGGAACACCTGCTTCCTTAGTAACATCAGCAGTGCCCAGACAAGAAGAAGAGGTGATCCATCGGAATAAGTTGCCAGGCACCACAGAGTATATGGGTCTAGCTCGTCCTCGTGCTCGTGATCATCAGCATCGTCATCTCCCCCTTGGTTATAAAAATTAAAAGTATAGGTGGTGGAATGTTCACAGGACCTTGGAAACACAAGAAGGTTAATTAATTAGTAAAGGGAAACTAGCTAACCCACATGCATGTGGCTGAAACAATTATAATTACGGTGGAAGACAAACGTACCGAAAGCATGATAATGTTGGAAATATGCCCTAGAGGCAATAATAAAATGGTTATTATTATATTTCCTTGTTCATGATAATTGTCTATTGTTCATGCTATAATTGTGTTATCCGGAAATCGTAATACATGTGTGAATACATAGACCACAACATGTCCCTAGTGAGCCTCTAGTTGACTAGCTCGTTGATCAATAGATGGTAATGGTTTCCTAACCATGGACATAGGATGGCATTGATAACGGGATCACATCATTAGGATAATGATGTGATGGACAAGACCCAATCCTAAGCATAGCACAAGATCGTGTAGTTAAATGCGCTAAAGCTTTTCTAATGTCAAGTATATTTTCCTTAGACCATGAGATTGTGCAACTCCGGATACCATAAGGGTACTTTGGGTGTGCCAAATGTCACAACGTATCGGGTGGCTATAAAGGTACACTACGGGTATCCCGAAAGTATCTGTTGGGTTGGCACGAATCGAGGATCGATTTGTCACTCCGTATGACGGAGAGGTATCTCTGGGCCCACTCGGTAAGACATCATCGTAATGAGCTCAATGTGACTAAGGGGTTGGTCACGGTATGATGTGTTACAGAACGAGTAAAGAGACTTGCCGTAACGATATTGAACAAGGTATCGGTATACCGACGATCGAATCTCGGGCAAGTGCTATACCGGTAGACAAAGGGAGTCGTATACGGGATTGATTGAATCCTTGACATCGTGGTTCATCCGATGAGATCATCGTGGAACATGTGGGAGCCAACATGGGTATCCAGATCCCGCTGTTGGTTATTGGCCGGAGAGATGTCTCGATCATGTCTGCATAGTTCCCGAACCCGTAGGGTCTACACACTTAAGGTTCGGTGACGCTAGAGTTGTAATGGGAATTGTATGTGGTTACCGAAAGTTGTTGGGAGTCCCGGATGAGATCCCGGACGTCACGAGGAGTTCCGGAATGGTCCGGATGTGAAGATTTATATATGGGAAGTCCAGTTTCAGTCACCGGAAAGGTTTCGGGGTTTATCGGTATTGTATCGAGACCACCGAAGGGGTTCCGGGGGTCCACCGGGAGGGTCCACCTGCCCCGAAGGACCTAATGGGTTGTAGTTGGGTGGGAACCAGCCCCTTAGTGGGCTGGTGCGCCCCCCAAGGTCCCAAGGCGCCTAGGGTTGGAAACCCTAGGGGGCCGCTGCCCCCCCCCCCTAGTTGGAAACCCTAAGGGAGCCGCCCTCTAGATGGATCTAAGGGGCGGCCCCTCTCCCTTCCCCTATAAATAGTGTGGGGAGGGCAACCGCACCCCTTGTCCTGGCGCAGCCCTCCCCCTGCCTACACCTTCTCCTCCTCCGTAGCGCTTAGCGAAGCTCTGCTGGAGAACCACGAGCTCCACCGCCACCACGCCGTCGTGCTGCCGGAGCTCTCCCTCAACTTCTCCTTCCCCCTTGCTGGATCAAGGAGGAGACGTCCCCGGGCTGTACGTGTGTTGAACGCGGAGGCACCGTCGTTCGGCGCTTAGATTGGAATCAACCGCGATCTGAATCGCTATGAGTACGACTCCTTCATCCACGTTCTTGTAACGCTTCCGCATCGCGATCTTCAAGGGTATGAAGATGCACTCCCCTCTCTCTCATTGCTAGTATCTCCATAGATTGATTTTGGTGATGCGTAGAAATTTTTTAATTTCTGCAATGATCCCCAACAGTGTTATCAGAGCAAGGTCTATGCGTAGTTTCTATGCACAAGTAGAACACAAGTTGTTGTGGGCATCGATTTTGTCAATTTACTTGCCGTTACTAGTCTTATCTTGATTCGGCGGCATTGTGGGATGAAGCGGCCCGGACCGACCTTACACGTACACTTACGGGAGACAGGTTCCACCGACTGACATGCACTAGTTGCATAAGGTGGCTAGCGGGTGTCTGTCTCTCCAACTTTAGTCAGATCGGATTCGATGAAAAGGGTCCTTATGAAGGGTAAATAGAAATTGGCATATCACATTGTGGTTTTGGCGTAGGTAAGAAACGTTCTTGCTAAGAAACCTATAGCAGCCACGTAAAAATTTGCAACAACAATTAGAGGACGTCTAACTTGTTTTTGCAGCATATGCCGTGTTATGTGATATGGCCAAAAGGATGTGATGAATGATATATGTGATGTATGAGATTGATCATGTTCTTGTAATAGGAATCACGACTTGCATGTCGATGAGTATGACAACCGACAGGAGCCATAGGAGTTGTCTTAATTTATTTATGACCTGCATGTCAACATAAACGTCATGTAATTACTTTACTTTATTGCAAAACCGTTAGCCATAGTAGTAGAAGTAATAGTTGACGAGACAACTTCATGAAGACACGATGATGGAGATCATGGTGTCATGCCGGTGACGATGATGATCATGGCGCCCCGAAGATGGGGATCAAAAGGAGAAAATGATATTGGCCATATCATGTCACTATTTGATTGCATGTGATGTTTATCATGTTTTTACATCTTATTTGCTTAGAACGACGGTAGCATAAATAAGATGATCCCTCATTAAAATATCAAGAATTGTGTTCCCCCTAACTGTGCACCGTTGCTAAGGTCCGTTGTTCCGAAGCACCACGTGATGATCGGGTGTGATAGGTTCTAACATTCGCATACAACGGGTGTAAGCCAGATTTACACACGCAATACACTTAGGTTGACTTGACGAGCCTAGCATGTACCGTTGATGACTAGTCCGTCTCACGTGATGATCGGACACGGCCTAGTCGATTCGGATCATGTATCACTTAGATGACTAGAGGGATGTCTATCTGAGTGGGAGTTCATTAAATAATTTGATTAGATGAACTTAATTATAATGAACATAGTCTAAAACTTTGCAATATGTCTTGTAGATCAAATGGCCCACGCTAATGTTGCCCTCAACGTCAACACATTCCTAGAGAAAACCAAGCTGAAAGACGATGGTAGAAACTACACAGACTGGGTCCGTAACCTGAGGATTATCCTTATAGCTGCCGAGAAAGCATATGTCCTTGATGCACCGCTAGGTGAAGCACCTGTTTTCCCAGCAACTCAAGACGTTATGAACGCCTGGCAGTCGCGTAGTGATGATTACTCCACAGTTCAGCGGCATGCTTTACAGGTTAGAACCGGGGCTCCAAAAGTGTTTTGAGCAGCACAGAGCATATGAGATGTTCCAAGAGCTGAAAATGGTTTCCAAGCTCATGCCCGGGTCGAGAGATATGAAGTCTCCAACAAGTTCTACAGTTGTAAGATGGAAGAGAATAGTTCTGTCAGCGAGCACATACTCAAAATGTCTAAGTTGCACAACCGCTTATCTCAGCTGGGAGTTAATCCCCGGATGATGCGGTCGTTGACATAATCCTTCAGTCGCTCCCACCTAGCTACAAGAGCTTTGTGATGAACTTCAATATGCAGGGGATGGAAAAGACCATTCCCGAGGTATATTCAATGATGAAATCAGCGAAGGTGGAGATAAAAAAGGAACATCAAGTGTTGATGGTGAATAAAACCACTAAGTTCAAGAAAGGCATGGGTAAGAAGAACTTCAAGAAGGACGGCAACGGAGTTGCCGCGCCCGGTAAGCCGATTCTTGGGGAAGAAGCCAAAGCATGGACCCAAGCCTGAGACTGAGTGCTTTTATTGCAAGGGAAACGGTCACTGGAAGCGGAACTGCCCCAAGTACTTAGCGAATAAGAAGGCCGGCAATACCAAAGGTATATGTGATATACATGTCATTGATGTGTACCTAACCAGCGCTCGTAGTAGCTCCTGGGTATTTGATACCGGTGCAGTTGCTCATATTTGTAACTCAAAACAGGAGTTGCGGAATAAGCGGAGACTGGCGAAGGACGAGGTGACGATGCGCGTCGTGAATGGTTCCAAGGTCGATGTGATCGCCGTCGGCACGCTACCTCTACATTTACCTACGGGATTAGTTTTAAACCTCAATAATTGTTATTTAGTACCAGCTTTGAGCATGAACATTGTATCTGGATCTCGTTTAATGTGAGATGTCTACTCATTTAAATCTAAGAATAATGGTTGTTCTATTTATATGAGAGACATGTTTTATGGTCATGCCCCGCTGGTCAATGGTTTATTCTTATTTAATCTCGAATGTGATGTTACACATATTCATAGTGTGAATGCCAAAAGATGTAAGGTTGATAATGATAGTCCCACATACTTGTGGCATCGCCGCCTTGGTCACATTGGTGTCAACGCATGAAGAAACTCCATGCAGATGGACTTTTGGAGTCTCTTGATTATGAATCATTTGACACATGCAAACCATGCCTCATGGGCAAAATGACCAAGACTCCGTTCTCCAGAACAATGGAGCGAGCAACCAACTTATTGGAAATCATACATATTGATGTGTGCGGTCCAATGAGCGTTGAGGCTCGCGGTGGTTATCGTTATGTTCTCACCCTCACAGATGACTTAAGTAGATATGGGTATGTCTACTTAATGAAACACAAGTCTGAGACCTTTGAAAATTTCAAGGAATTTTAGAGTGAGGTTGTGAATCAACGTGACAGGAAAATCAAGTTCTTACGATCAGATCGTGGGGGAGAATATTTGAGTCGCGAATTTGGCACGCACTTAAGGAAATGTGGAATTGTTTCACAACTCATGCCGTCTGGAACACCTCAGCGTAATGGTGTGTCCGACCATCGTAATCGCACTTATTGGATATGGTGCGATCTATGATGTCTCTTAACAATCTACCGCTATCATTTTGGGGTTATGCTATAGAGACTGCCACATTCACTTTAAATAGGGCTCTGTCGAAATCTGTTGAGATGACACCGTATGAATTGTGGTTTGGGAAGAAACCTAAGCTGTCGTTTCTGAAAGTTTGGGGATGCGATGCTTATGTTAAGAAACTTCAACCTGAAAAGCTCGAACCCAAATCGGAAAAATGCATCTTCATAGGATACCCTAAGGAAACTATTGGGTATACCTTCTACCTCAGATCCGAAGGCAAGATCTTTGTTGCCAAGAATGGATCCTTTCTAGAGAAAGAGTTTCTCTCTAAAGAAGTAAGTGGTAGGAAAGTAGAACTTGATGAAGTATTGCCTCTTGAACCGGAGAGTAGCGCAGCTCAAGAAAATGTTTCTGTGGTGCCTGCACCGACTAGAGAGGAAGTTAATGATGATGATCATGAAACTTCAGATCAAGTTGCTCTTGAACTTCAGGTCCACAAGGACACGTTCCGCACTGCAGTGGTACGGCAACCCTGTCCTGGAAATCATGTTGTTAGACAATGGTGAACCATCGAACTATGAAGAAGCGATGGCGGGCCCGGATTCCGACAAATGGCTTGAAGCCATGAAATCCAAGATAGGATCCATGTATGAAAATGAAGTATGGACTTTGACTGACTTGCCCGATGATTGGCGAGCCATAGAAAATAAATGGATCTTTAAGAAGAAGACAGACGCGGATGGTAATGTAACCATCTATAACGCTCGGCTTGTCGCTAAGGGTTATCGGCAAGTCCAAGGGGTTGACTACGATGAGACCTTCTCACCGTGGAAGCTGAAGTCTGTCCGAATCATGTTAGCAATTGCCACATTCTATGATTATGAGATATGGCAAATGGACGTCAAAACGACATTCCTTAATGGTTTCCTTAAGGAAGAATTGTATATGATGCAGCCGGAAGGTTTTGTCGATCCTAAGAATGCTGACAATGTATGCAAGCTCCAACGCTCGATCTATGGGCTGGTGCAAGCATCTCGGAGTTGGAACATTCGTTTTGATGAGATGATCAAAGCGTTTGGGTTTACGTAGATTTATGGAGAAGCCTGTGTTTACAAGAAAGTGAGTGGGAGCTCTGTAGCATTTCTCATATTATATGTGGATGACATACTATTGATGGGAAATGATATAGAACTCTTGGAAAGCATAAAGGCCTACTTGAATAAGTGTTTTTCAATGAAGGACCTTGTAGAAGCTGCTTACATATTACGCATCAAGATCTATAGAGATAGATCGAGACGCCTCATTGGTCTTTCACAAAGCACGTACCTTGACAAGATATTGAAGAAGTTCAATATGGATCACTCCAAGAAGGGGTTCTTGCGTGTATTGCAAGGTGTGATATTGAGCACGGCTCAATGCCCGACCACGGCAGAAGATAGAGAAAGGATGAGTGTCATCCCCTATGCCTCGGCCATAGGGTCTATTATGTATGCCATGCTGTGTACCAGACCTGATGTAAACCTTGCCGTAAGTTTGGTAGGAAGGTACCAAAGTAATCCCGGCATGGAACACTGGACAGCGGTCAAGAATATCCTGAAGTACCTGAAAAGGACTAAGGATATGTTTCTCATTCATGGAGGTGACGAAGATCTCGTTGTAAAGGGTTACGTCGATGCTAGTTTCGACACAGACCTGGATGACTCCAAGTCACAAACCAAATATGTGTATATTTTGAATGGTGGGGCAGTCAGCTGGTGCAGTTGCAAGCAAAGCGTCGTGGAGGGATATACATGTGAAGCGGAGTACATGGCAGCCTTGGAGGCAGCACATGAAGCAATCTGGATGAAGGAGTTCATTACCGACCTAGGAGTTATTCCCAATGCGTCGGGCCCGATGAATCTCTTCTGTGACAACACTGGAGCTATTGCCCTTCCCGAGGAGCCCAGGTTTCACAAGAAGACCAGGCATATCAAGCGTCGCTTCAACTCCATTCGTGAAAATGTTCAAGATGGAGACATAGAGATTTGTAAAGTGCATACGAACCTGAATGTCGCAGATCCGTTGACTAAACCTCTTCCACGTGCAAAGCATGATCAATACCAGAACTCTATGGGTGTTCGATTCATCACAATGTAACTAGGTTATTGACTCTAGTGCAAGTGGGAGATTGTTGGAAATATGCCCTAGAGGCAATAATAAAATGGTTATTATTATATTTCCTTGTTCATGATAATTGTCTATTGTTCATGCTATAATTGTGTTATCCGGAAATCGTAATACATGTGTGAATACATAGACCACAACATGTCCCTAGTGAGCTCTGGTTTGACTAGCTCATTGATCAATAGATGGTTATGGTTTCCTAACCATGGACATAGGATGTCATTGATAACGGGATCGCATCATTAGGATAATGATGTGATGGACAAGACCCAATCCTAAGCATAGCACAAGATCGTGTAGTTAAATGCGCTAAAGCTTTTCTAATGTCAAGTATACTTTCCTTAGACCATGATATTGTGCAACTCTCGGATACCGTAAGGGTACTTTGGGTGTGCCAAACGTCACAACGTAACTGGGTGGCTATAAAGGTACACTACGGGTATCCCCGAAAGTATCTATTGGGTTGGCACGAATCGAGACTGGGATTTGTCACTCCGTATGACGGAGAGGTATCTCTGGGCCCACTCGGTAAGACATCATCGTAATGAGCTCAATGTGACTAAGGGGTTGGTCACAGGATGATGTGTTATAGAACGAGTAAAGAGACTTGCCGTAACGAGATTGAACAAGGTATCGGTATACCGACGATCGAATCTCGAGCAAGTGCTATACCGGTAGACAAAGGGAATCGTATACGGGATTGATTGAATCCTTGACATCGTGGTTCATCCGATGAGATCATCGTGGAACATGTGGGAGCCAACATGGGTATCCAGATCCCGCTGTTGGTTATTGGCCGGAGAGATGTCTTGGTCATGTCTGCATAGTCCCCGAACCCGTAGGGTCTACACACTTAAGGTTCGGTGACTCTAGGGTTGTAATGGGAATTGTATGTGGTTACCTAAAGTTGTTCGGAGTCCCGGATGAGATCCCGGACGTCACGAGGAGTTACGGAATGGTCCGGAGGTGAAGATTTATATATGGGAAGTCCAGTTTCAGTCATCGAAAAGGTTTCGGGGTTTATCGGTATTGTACCGGGACCACCAAAGGGGTTCCAGGGGTCCACCGGGAGGGTCCATGATACGTCTCCAACGTATCTATAATTTTTGATTGCTCCATGCTATATTAGCTATTGTTTTGGACTATATTGGGCTTTATTTTCCACTTTTATATTACTTTTGGGACTAACCTATTAACCGGAGGCCCAGCCCATAATTGTTGTTTTTGCCTATTTCGGTTTCAAGAAAGCGGAATATCTAACGAGTCCAAACGGAATGAAATCTTACGAACGTGATTTTCTCATCGATAAGATCCAGGAGACTTGGACCCTCCGTCAAGAAAGCCACGAGGCGGCCACGAGGTGGAGGGCGCCTGCATGCGCGCCTCGTGGGCCCCCAAAGCTCCACCGACGTACTCCTTCCTCCTATATGTACCTCGCACTTCAACAGATCAGATACGGAGCCAAAAACCTAATTCCACCGCCGCAACTTTCTGTATCCACGAGATCCCATCTTGGGGCCTGTTCCGGAGCTCCGACGGAAGGGGATTCCACCATGGAGGGCTTCTACATCAACACCATAGCTTCTCCGATGAAGTGTGAGTAGTTTACCTCAGACCTTCGAGTCCATAGTTAGTAGCTAGATGGCTTCTTCTCTCTTTTTGGATCTCAATACAATGTTCTCCCCCTCTCTCGTAGAGATCTATTTGATGTAATCTTCTTTTTGCGGTGTGTTTGTTGAGACCGATGAATTGTGGGTTTATGATCAAGATTATCTATGAGCAATATTTGAATCTTCTCTGAATTCTTTTATGTATGATTGGTTATCTTTGCAAGTCTCTTGAATTATCTGTTTGGTTTGGCCAACTAGATTGGTAGTTCTTGCAATGGGAGAAGTGCTTAGCTTTGGGTTCAATCTTGCGGTGTCCTTACCCAAAGGATGTAAAGGGTTGCAAGGCACGTATTGTATTGTTGCCATCGAGGATAACAAGATGGGGTATTTATCATATTGCATGAATTTATCCCTCTACATCATGTCATTTTTCTTAAGGCGTTACTTTGGTTTCATTAACTTAATACTCTAGATGCATGCTGGTAGCAGTCGATGAGTGGAGTAATAGTAGTAGATGCAGGCAGGAGTCGGTCTACTTGTCTCGGACGTGATGCCTATATACATGATCATACCTAGATATTCTCATAACTATGCTTAATTCTGTCAATTGCTCAACAGTAATTGCTCACCCACCGTAAAATACCTATGCTCTTGAGAGAAGCCACTAGTGAAATATATGGCCCCCGGGTCTATTTTCATCATATTAATCTTCCTACGCTTTATTATTGCTTTGCTTTTTTACTTTGCCTTTTTATTTTACTTTGCATCTTTATACCAAAAATATTATCTATCATCTCTATTAGATCTCACTCTCGTAAGTGACCGTGAAGGGATTGACAACCCCTATTCGCGTTGGTTGCGAGGAGCTATTTGTTTTGTGTAGGTACGAGGGACTTGCGCGTAACCTCCTACTGGATTGATACCTTGGTTCTCAAAAACTGAGGGAAATACTACTCTGCTGCATCATCCTCTCCTCTTCGGGGAAAACCAACGCAAGCTCAAGACGTAGCACCTGCCCCGAAGGACCTAATGGGCTGTAGTTGGGTGGGAACCAACCCCTTAGTGGGCTGGTGCGCCCCCCCAAGGGCCCAAGGCTCCTAGGGTTGGAAACCCTAGGGGGGCGCTGCCCCTCCCCCCCCCCCCCCCGGGGCAGGCGCCCCCCCTAGTTGGAAACCCTAAGGGGGCCGCCTCCCCCCCTCTATATGGATCTAAGGGGCCGGCCCCCTCTCTCCTTCCCCCTACAAATAGTGGGGGGGGGGGGGGGAGGGCAACCGCACCCCTTCTCCTGGCGCAGCCCTTCCCCCTTCCTAGACCTTCTCCTCCTCCGTAGCGCTTAGCGAAGCTCTGTCGGAGAACCACGAGCTCCACCGCCACCACGCCATTGTGCTACCGTAGCTCTCCCTCAACTTCCCCTCCCCCCTTGCTGGATCAATAAGGAGGAGACGTCCCCGGGCTGTACGTGTGTTGAAAGCGGAGGGAAAGGGTATGAAGATCGGAATCAACCGCGATCTGAATCGCTACGAGTACGACTCCTTCATCCGCGTTCTTGTAACGCTTCCGCATCGTGATCTTCAAGGGTTTGAAGATGCACTCCCCTCTCTCTCATTGCTAGTCTCTCCATAGATTGATCTTGGTGATGCGTAGAGAATTTTTAATTTCTGCAACGATCCCCAACAGATGATTCCATGCAAAAACAGTGCCACGAGTGGTGGCAGAAAACACAAGACCCTCGTATTGAATTGCATCACAGTACTCATCCGTGTACAGAAATTGATTTTTGAGCAATATCCATCGAGGCATGGAAGTAAGGAAGGCAACAAGCTTGTCGAAGATAGCAATAACTTCATAGTTCGAGTAATCCCAATAGCGGCTGGGACCTCGAAAAATTACTATCTTCTGTAGACGACAGTCACCATGATCGTATTTGAACTCACGTAGAATACCGGTGTACTCAACCTCTGGGCAGTCGTCTGAGATTTTTGGAAGTGAACCCGGTGACGAGTGTACACATTCACAAGTTCCCACTCGCAGTTTCAAGCGGCATAAACTTGCACAAGGCGAGGCTTCGCTCGTCCCCACGCCAGTCAGCAGGGTCACGACGAAGAAGATAGGGGAGATCAAACCGCTCCTGGACCCTTTGGGTTCCTTGTAATGATGTTATTAGTTGAGTCGAGAATGGTCTGGAACGAACCTGCCATGCTAGCCGAGGTGACGCCGTTGCACCGATCAATGAGTTCCTCCACCACGTCATCATTCAGATCGGGGCAAGAATAACGGGGTCGTTTCCGGCCGGTTCCCTCCATGGAGAAGATGATCGAACAATGGCAGAAGGAAGGGTGAAGGTGAATGGAGGAGGGAGGAAGAGCGTGCGACAGCAGTTCCAAATCGAGAGGGAAAGGCGAAGAGGCGGTGGACGGTTGCCACGGTACACGAAGAGGTGCCTGGGGAGTGAACGGTTGCTGCAGAGGTCACACACTGACGATAAGGGCCGAGTGAACCGCATGCGTATATCGCACTCACCTTGATCTGGTTGACCATTTCTTTTGTGTTGTCTAATCACAAATAGTTCATCCGAGTGAACCGTATGCTGTATATCGCACACACCTTCATCTAGCTGACCGTTTCTTTTGTGTTGCCTAATCACAAACAGTTCATCCGAGTGAACCGTATGCTGTGTATCGCACACGCCTTCATCTGGCTGCCCGTTTCTTTTGTTCCTCCTCATCGCAAATAGTTAATTGAACTGAACTGTATGCCCTTCATCGCACACACAACTAAAACCTGAACCGTGTTTGATGCATCCATCATCGCAAACGTTTTATACATTTCTAACGGTTTTCGTACAACACCATTTGCGATTATCGCATCGCACACAGTTTCTCGAAGGGTCTCTGATCATAGTGTCGCGTTAGCAGCATCATGCAGTAGTGTCTACTAGTTCTTTTATGAAGAAAACTATTGAATTCAAATGGAATCTTTTCGACAGAATTAAATGCAACTCTAAAGATTGAGAATTCGACAAAGATAAAGAGTCAGGTGTAAATCTTGAGTTTGATCGTGTAAAATCTTTGATGGAAATCGATGTTTTTCCTAAGTTTAGTACTAAATATGGACTTGACTCTGAGATACTAGCTATTTTTTATGAATCTTTTGCTGCCCATGTTGATCTCCATGAGGAGAAGTGGTTTAAATTTCACCCCGTTATGAGGCTGCTAGAATTGCTAAACCCGTTAGAAATGAACGAGATATGTTAGATAAGAATAAGCCCGTAGGTGGCATGCCTATTGTTTCTGGTAAAATTGGAGATCATTGCTATCATGGTTTATATGATATGGGTGCTAGTGTGAGTGTTATTCCGTTCTCTTTATATCAAGAAGTCATAAATGATATTGGACCTGCTGAGATTGAAGATATTAATGTTACTATTAAGCTTGCAAATAGAGATACTATTTCACCACTTGGGATTGTTCGAGATGTTGAAGTCTTGTGTGGTAAGATCAAATACCCTACTGATTTCTTAATACTTGGTTCACAACAGGATAATTTTTGTCCCATTATTTTTTGGTAGACCTTTCTTGAATACCCTTAATGCTGAAATTGATTGTGTTAAAGAAAAGGTTAGAGTTAAGTTTGGTGATGTATCTCATGAATTCAATTTCTCTAAGTTTCATCGACAAACACATGAGAAATAATTGTCTAGTAAGGATGAAGTTATTGGTCTTACTTCTATTGATGTTCCTCGTACCGATCCCTTAGAACAATATTTGCTAGACCATGAAAATGATATACATATTGATACGTCTCCAGCATATCTATAATTTTTTATTGTTCCATGCTGTTATATTAGCATTCTTGGATGTTTTACAATCATTTTATAGCAACTTTATATAATTTATTGGGACTAACCTATTGACATAGTGCCCAGTGCCAGTTGCTGTTTTTTGCTTATTTTTTACTTCACAGAATATTAGTATCAAACGGAGTCCAAACACAGCAAAACTTTTTGGAGATTTTTTTTGACCAGAAGACAACTTGGGAGCCAAGGAATTACCTGGGGGCATGGGGCCGACAAGACACCAGGGTGCGCCATAGGCCATTGGCACGCCCTGATGGGTTGTGGGGACCATGGGGGTCTCCTCCACCGCCTCTCAGCTCTATAAATACCCAAATATTCTAGAAACCCTAGGGGAGTCGACGAAAAACAATTCCAGTCGCCGCAAGTTCCAGAACCACGAGATCCAATCTAGAGCCCTATTAGGCACTCTGCCGAAGGGGACACAATCAGAGAGGGGTTCATCATCCTCATTGGTGCCTCTCCGATGATGCGTGAGTAGTTCACCATAGACCTACGTGTCCATAGGCAGTAGCTAGATGGCTTCTTCTCTCTTTTTGATTCTCAATACAATGGTCTCTTGACGATCTATTTGATGTAATGACTTTTTGCGGTGTGTTTTTTGGGATCCGATGAGGTTTGAGTTTATGATCAGATCTATATCCATGAATATTATTTGAGCCTTCTTTGATCTCTTATATGCATGATTATTTATAGCCTCTTATATTTTTTTCTTCGAATCTTTGGTTTGGTTAGGCCAACTAGATCGATTTTTCTTGCAATGTGAAGAGGTGCTTTGTGATGGGTTCGATCTTACTGTGTCCTCACCCTGTGACAGAAAGGGTAGTGAGGCACGTATGTATCATTTCTATTAAGGATAACAAGATGGGATCTATTCCTACATGAATAGATCTTGTCTACATCATGTCATCGTTCTTATTGCATTACTCCGTTTCTCCATGAACTTAATACACTAGATGCATCTTTGGATAGCGATCGATGTGTGCAGTAATAGTAGTAGATGTAGACATGAGTCGGTCTACTAATCTTGGACGTGATGCCTATATATTGATCATTTGCCTTGGATATCGTCATAATTATTTGTTCTTCTATCAATTGCCCAACATTAATTTGTTTACCCACCGTATGTTATTTTCTCGAGAGAAGCCACTAGTGAAATCTACGGCCCCCGGGTCTATTTTTTATCATATTTCCTTTCCAATCTATCTTTTGCCGCATTTGTTTTCAGATCTATTATTCCAAAAACCCAAAAATACCTTGCTACACTTTTTCTTTATCTATTTTATTTCGTGTTTTTGCAAGATCTATTTATCCAATCTATCACAAATCAATCTATCTTTTTACCGTAGAGGGATTGACAACCCCTCTTACGCGTCGGGTTGCAAGTATTTGTTCTTTGTGTGCAGATACCGTTTACATAGTGTTGCTTGGTTCTCCTACTGGATTGATACCTTGGTTTCACAACTGAGGGAAATACCTATCGTAGCTGTACTGTATCATCCCTTCCTCTTTGGGGAAATACCGACGCAGTTTCAAGCCGCATCAAAAGGAATTTCTGGCGCCGTTTCCAGGGAGACATCATCAATATCTATCAGGTTCCCAATCATAAATCTCATCTCCTTGAAATCTACATTATTTTACATTTGCCTCTCGTTTTCATCTCCCCCACTTCTAAAACGATTTTGTGAAAAGCACAAAAATATTTGCCTTCTTTTCTGTTTGCCTCTTTGCTTGTTTGCTATATTTACTTGTGTTACCATGTGCCTTCTATTTGCTTGCATCTTTGCTTGCTAGAAATCTATTAATATGGATCCTGATCCACTTGCTAATCTTTTCAAAAGATCTAATTATGATGAACCAATTGATAGTGAATTGAGTTCACTAGATTATATTTATGAAGTTTTGGTTGAGATTCATGAATCTGAAAATTGTGATGAAGTGTTAAACAAAGAAATTTATAAAGTGATTCATGATAGCTCCTTGAATGAAAAGCATGATTGCAATGATGTTATTATAAATTCTATTAATGTCAATTGTGCTAATAATACGCAAAACCCCTAGCTTGGGGACGCTAATATTGCTATGTCCACTACTTATTGCAATGACCATGATTGGGGTGATAATGATTCTTATGATCTTGGAAATTTATTTAAGCCTCGTGATGAATATGGCATTGATAATAATGTTTGCAATAATATTGAAAGTGGGTCTGGAAGAGCGTCAACTTTAGGTAAAAATAATCTCACGTATTTAGAGAGTGTTGAATCCTATTAAATTTTTTGATGAAAGTGGGTTTCGAGAGGTCATGACTTTAGTTGATGTTAATCCCACAATCTTGGAAGATTGTAAAAAATTTATGCATGTGGATCATGAAGAGAAAAATTTATAAGATAGATTTATTATTGAATTTTATATGATCCTACATGTAATTATTATGAGAGAGGAAAATATTGTTGTAGAAATTTTCATGTTATTAAATTTACTCTCATTATGTTGAGATTGTTAATGTTTTATTCTTCTCCCTTGCATACTCTAAATATTTCTTGTCTTGATAATTTTAGTTTGTTTGCTTACAAAATGCCTATGCATAGGAAGTATGTTAGACTTAAACTTGTTTTTCACATGCTACATGATGCTCTCTTCGTGTTTCAATTTCTATCTTTCATGTGATCATCATTGAAATCACAAGTCTATCTTAATGGCTATAAAGAAAGAGCTTGTTGGGAGGCAACCCAATGAATAAAATCTCTTTTTCTTTCTGTTCTTGAGTGTTTGCACAATTATGCTACTTTTATGATTGTGTTTTTATGTTTTAATTAGTGTTTGTGCCAAGTAAAGACTTTGTGATCATGTTGGGCGATAGTTGATTTGGTCTTGTTGAAAAATAGAAATTTTTGCGTCAAGCACCAGAATTTTTAAAATTCACAGAAGCGACGAAAGCTTATGAATTTTTAACACAAGATTTATATACAAATTGCCTAATTTTCCTAAATTTTCTGAGTTTTTAAGTTACAAAAGTATGAGAACAATTCGAGTCTTTACAGATTGTTCTCTTTTTTCCAGTTCGTTGCATTGTGTGCTTATTTTGATGAATCTATGGTTTGTATTAGAGGATATAAGCCATGATAAAGTTAGGATACAATAGGTATAATGCAATAATAAAATTTGAATGGGTTTGGAAGAGTACTTCAAGTAAAGATTGGTTTTCTTATACTAACGGATCTCATGAAGGTTTTGTTAAGTTTTGTGTGATTGGAGTTTTCAAGTTTTGGGTGAGATCACGATGGATGAAGGAATACATAGTGAAAAGATCCTCAGCTTGGGGATGCCCCATGGCACCCCAAGTTAATATTCAAGGAGAACCAAGCAACTAAGCTTGGGGATACCCCAGAAGGCATCCCCTCTTTCTTCTAACGACCATCGGTAATTTTCCTTGGAGCTATATTAATATTCGTCACATATCATGAGTTTTGCTTGGAGCATCTTGTATTATATGAGTCTTTGCTTGTTTTGCTTTTTAGTTTTCACAAGTATCCTTGCTGGACGCACTTATCTGAGAGAGCCAAAATTATGCTATGATTTGTTAGAATTGCTCTTTGTGCTTCACTTCAATTTTTTGAGCTATGGAATTGCTCTATTGCTTCACTTATATCTTTTTGAGAACGCTGTGCTTTAATATTTTTGAAGAAATACTCTCATGCTTCACTTAGTTTTATTTGATAGTTAGTTTTTGAAGAAATTCTCTCATGCTTCACTTATATTATTTTGAGAGATGAAAAATTTTATGCTCATGTTCTTCACTTAAATTTGTTTGAGCTTATCAAAAGCAATTGTAACATATGAAATTAGTCCCAAAGTGATAGATATTCAAGAGGGATATAATAAAAACTTTCATGAAGATCCTTGGACAAAATAAAATTGATTATTTGTAATTGTTTTGAGATATGATGATAGTAATATATCAGTCATGTTGGTGAGTAATTATGCTTTAGTTAGAATATTGGTGTTAAGGTTTGTGATTCCCTATGCAAGCATGAGAGTCAATAGTTATGCAATGAAATTACATCCTACTTGTGGTGTATTATTTGGTGTTAGTTATGCTTAATGCTCGTTTATGAGAATTTTTTGTTTCTTGCTTGGTTGCTTCTCAATATTTTTGCTAGCCTCCACTTATACTAAGTAGAAATACTACTTGTGCATCCAAAATCCTTAAAACCAGTTTTGCCATATGAGTCCACCATACCTACCTATATGCGGTATTTCTGCAGCCGTTCTATGTAAATTTGTATGTACCATCTATAATTTTCAAAATGAATTTCCTTTTTGTGTGCCTGTACCGCTCATGAAGCGGCAGGGGGTGGCCAATATTTTCCATGCTAGATGTATTATTCTCAAGATGAGTGTTTATTCACTTTTCATTGCACGAGAGTACGGCGGTAATAGGGATGCCCAATCCCGAAATGAAAAAAGAAATTTACTTTATGTTGTCAAACAATAAATTCCTTGGAAAGTGTTGGTATGGACGGTAGCCGTGGATACGGCTAGCCGTGGAGTGTGAAAGTATGGTGGAAAAAGGAATAAACTTTATTTTGTGTTTGGGAACCGCCTATGATATATATAGCATGGAAAGTGTTGGGAATTACTCGGTCGTTTTCGTTGACGGGAAAAACACGCCTCTCAAAATATTTTTATTCTCTCAATTTAAGCTTTATGCGCTGGCACCTCTACAAATCTCTAGTTCCCTCTGCGAAGGGCCTATCTATTTACTTTTATGCAATTTTTTATTTGAGTCTCCATATTCTCTTATAAAGCACCAACTAAGGAGCATTATGATCGGACTTGAGCATTGGATGTAGCTAATATCTGATTAGCAGGGAGAGGGCTAGGGTGAGCGAAAGAAGTAGCAGCAGAGCGACAGGAGCTCGGTGCCGACGTGGTGCAATGTATCTAATATTTGGTATCGACGTGGCCGACGTGGCCGCGCTCTGTGCATGAACGCAACGTGTTCGACCAAATGCCAAGGTGCCCTAGAGTGGTCCAATGTATCTAATATTTGGTATCGTGGCAAAACGTAGTCTGGTAGGAGTGATGGACATGGTGGTTTGGCCAGATCTGGTTCCATTCACAAATTAGGAGTTGCAAAAAATTTGTCAGGCCCACAAGGTGTTTGACAAAATGCAAGGGCTATTTAGAAAATTCTTTTGGTTGTGAGACTTGGCAGAATGATGTCTCATTGGATGGTAAGGATGATGGGAAGGTTGTACGGACAGATTAAATAACTTGCAAGTGCAAGTTTTGGTGGAATTCACTTCTAGACCGAAACTCCAGGGAACTATTTGATGGACTTCCAAATAGAAAATGGGGCTGATATTCTGGACTTAAGAATTTGGATGGAAGGACTATGTGAAAGTGCAACTATCCCTAGGTGGTTTTGGTAATTCATAACAACATATAGCGCATTGAGCTAATGCTATTCCAAGATGAACATTCCAGGAAAGCTCAATGAATGGCATGGCATGGATGATGAAAGTGGATCCCTCAAAATGCTAATGACAAAGGATTGGCTCAAGCTCAAAAGCTCAAGACTCTTCATTTTATATTTTAGTGATTCAAGATCACATCGAGTCTATAGGAAAAGCCAATACTATCAAGGAGGGATGAGGTGTTGCTTAATGAGCCTCTTGCTTCATGTGCTTAGTGATATGCTCCAAAACCCTCAGCTACTTTCTCACATCCACATATGACCCAAACCTAAAGCCAAAATCGGTCTCACCGATTCTTCCAATCCGGCGCCACCGATTCCAAATGTCATAGCCATCGCCACAAACCCTAGGCAAATCGGTTCTACCGATAGGGATCTCGATCTCACCGAGATGGGATTGTAATCTCTCTTTTCCTTTTCATAACTTTTCGGTCTCACCGAAAAAGGCGGATCGGTCCCACCGAGATTGCAATGTAAACTTTCTGTTTCCCTTCGTAACGCTTTTGGTCTCACCGAAGAGCGAATCGGTCCCACCGAAGTTTACTCCGACCAACTCTCTGGTTAGCTAATTACCAAAATTGGTCTCACCGAGTTTGTGTAATCGGTCTCACCGAGAATACGTTATGCCCTAACCCTAACCATATTGGTCCTACCGAGATGCAAGTCAGTCCCACCGAAAACCCTAACGGTCACTAGGTTTACTAAATCAGTCTGACCGAGTTTTATGATTCGGTCCCATCGAGTTTGGTAAATTGTGTGTAACGGTTAGATTTTGTGTGGAGGCTATATATACCCCTCCACCTCCTCTTCATTCATGGAGAGAGCCACCAGAACAAACCTACACTACCAACTTACCATTTCTGAGAGAGAACCACCTACTCATGTGTTGAGACCAAGATATTCCATTCCTACCATATGAATCTTGATCTCTAGCCTTCCCCAAGTTGCTTTCCACTCAAATCTTCTTTCCACCAGATCCAAATCCTATGAGAGAGAGTTGAGTGTTGGGGAGACTATCATTTGAAGCACAAGAGCAAGGAGTTCATCATCAACGCACCATTTGTTACTTCTTGGAGAGTGGTGTCTCCTAGATTGGCTAGGTGTCACTTGGGAGCCTCAACGAGATTGTGGAGTTGAACCAAGGAGTTTGTAAAGGCAGGGAGATCGCCTACTTCATGAAGATCTACCGCTAGTGAGGCAAGTCCTTCGTGGGCCATGGCCATGGTGGGATAGACAAGGTTGCTACTTCGTGTACCCTTCGTGGGTGGAGCCCTCCGTGGACTTGCGCAACCGTTACCCTTCGTGGGTTGAAGTCTCCATCAACGTGGAGGTACGATAGCACCACCTATCGGAACCATGCCAAAACATCCGTGTCTCCAATTGCGTTTGAATCCTCCAAACCCTTCCCTTTACTTTCTTGCAAGTTGCATGCTTTAATTTCCGCTGCTCATACACTCTTTGCATGCTTGCTTGAATTGTGTGATGATTGCTTGACTTGTCATAAGATAGCTAAAATCTGCCAAACTCTAAAACCGGAAAAGGCTAAGTTTTAATTGGTCAAGTAGTCTAATCACCCACCCTCTAGACATACTTCAAGGTCCTACAAGTGGTATCGAGCTTGGTCTCCATTTGCTTTGATTTCCATAGCTTTTGGTGGTCATAGCCTTGGTTTCACAACCTAGGAGAGTATGGCGTCTAGCGAGAAATTATCACCGTAGAGGTCCTTACTTTGATGGTACTAATTTTGCTAATAGGAAGCATAAGATGAAAATGCATATTCTCGGACATAACCCCGCCGTTTGGGCAATTATTTGTATTGGCCTGCAAGGTGAATTCTTTGATGGGAGAGAGCCGAACCGTGAAGCTAATGCGGAAGAATTGAAGATGCTGCAATACAACGCTCAAGCTTGTGATATAATCTTCAACGGATTGTGCCCCGAAGAATTCAACAAAATCAGTCGTCTTGAGAATGCAAAGGAAATTTGGGATACTTTGATTGATATGCATGAAGGTACCGAATCCGTCAAGGAATCCAAGTTGGATGTGCTCCAAAGTCAGCTTGACAAGTTCAAAATGAAGGATGGTGAAGGTGTCATTTGAAATGTACTCTAGGCTTGCACTTATCACAAATGAGATTGCCGGCTTAGGGAGTGAAGAGATGACTGATAGATTCATCATCAAGAAGATCCTAAGAGCATTGGATGGAAAGTATGATACCATGTGCACATTGATTCAAATGATTCCAAACTACAAAGATCTCAAGCCAACGGAAGTCATTGGAAGAATTGTTGCTCATGAGATGTCACTTAAGGATAAGGAGGAACTTCACAACAAGTCAAGTGGTGCTTACAAAGCCTCAAGTGAAGCCCCCACATCATCAAGTGATAAACACACCTTCAATGAAGAATTGAGCTTAATGGTGAAGAACTTCAACAAATTCTACAAGAGTAGAAGCAAAGAAAGAAGCTCCAAGTCAAGGTCTTACAATGACAAAAGATCTTCTAGTCGAGAGCGAAATTGCTACAATTGTGGGAGACCCGGACACTATTCCAATGAGTGTACGAAACCCTACAAAAGAAGAGAAGACTCTCCAAAAAGAAGAAGTAGAAGAGAAGAATCACCACCAAGAGAGAGGAGGAGTAGAGATGATCGTTATGAACGAAGACCCTCACGGAGAAGCAAGGATTCGGAAAGGAAGGACAAGTCATTAAAGAGCTATATAAAACGAAGACATCAAGCTCATGTTGGTGAATAGGTATCCGGCCCCGACTCCGACAATCACTCCGAGAGAAGCTATCACTCCGACTCCGAACATACTAAAGATGAAGGTGTTGCCGGTCTAGCACTTGTGTCAACCAACTCCTACGACATATTTGAGTCACCAAATGAAGGAATTGGAAGATGCTTCATGGCCAAAGGTCCAAAGGTAACACATCCTGAGTATGTTGATTTCAATAGTGATGAAGATGACTTGCTTGCGGATGATGATTTACTTGTTGACAACTCTAGTGATGAATACTATGATGAAATGTCAATTAATCATGATAATCAAGATAAAACGAATGACAATGATAAGGAGAAGATTAAGCGTCTAACTAAAGAACTAAACTCTCTTAAGTTAGCTCATGAAACTATCTTCGAAGATCATCGAGAACTTTTAAGGGCTCATGAGAAGTTACGCTTTGAAAAGCTCAATCTTGAGCAAGAGCATGAGTTCTTTAAAGCAATCAATGATGATCTCCGTAAGAAAAGTTCTTCTTACATTGCCAAGCGTTTACTCTTATCTACTTACATGCCTCAAGTCAAGTCTAGTAACAAGATCAAGAAAGATTCTTCCTCTAGTAGTAACAATAACAATGTCAAATCCAATATCGTTGCTTCTAGTAGTTCTCTTGATTCCACTAATGATTCTCTTAGCCAAGTTACACTTGAGCAACAAAATAGCTTATTGAAGGGAATTATAGAGAAAGGTGTTACAAGAGCCTTGCCGGGAGTAAGCAATTCGAGGAAATTGTACGCAAGCAAGGAAGGCACCGGAAGAATCAAGGTGTTGGTTTTGAACAAAAGTTCAATGCCAATGGAGTTGAGTGGGAAGAAGATCAATACCCCAAGACAAAGTTTGTTCCTCAACAAGAGAAGTATGATCCTACTTCCTTCAAGGGAACACAAGCACAAGATGATCTTCCACCACAAGACCACAAGAACAAAGGCAAGGACAAGCTTCAAGAAGAGATTGATGCATTTGAAGAGGCACCTAAGGTCTCGGTCAAGTGGATTCCAAAGACTACGTCAAGTTCTACCTCATCAAGTACAACTACAACTCCAAGGATTCCCATCAAGATGATGTGGATCCCGAAGAAGAAGAACTAGAGAGTTCTTGAGAGTGACTCCGCCAACATATTTCACTCATATCATTATGGAAAGGACAAGTGCAATCAACTTCCATATCTTGCACTAGTTCAAGGAGTCACAAACCCTCATGTTGGTAAGGAAGGGACAAGGTAACCTAATGATTTCATGGACATCATTTTGTGTGTGCATCACTCTATGTCTATGGATATACTTGTTTGTTCCTTGTGGGACTAACCCATGTAGGTATTGAAAGTGCAACTCACTCCAAAGGATTGCTCCAAAAGATCTACATCAACATTGAGCATCCACATCTTCAACACCTACATGAAGTCATCATCGACAAAACCCAAGGTTGGTTCATCCCTCTTAGGGATCTCACATCTAGGGGAGCTTAACTCTAAGAATTGAGTCAAAGCAACTCTAATGATGTGAACACATAAATGCTTTATGTAAAAGTGGTAACCCCACTTGAGCTTAAGCGATGAGTATGACCTATGATCAAATGTCTATCATTTGACTCCTAAGTCAATATACTCATATATAGATGACCTAGTCATCGCCAATTGTTTGATAGATGCTAGAATTGGTTGTGCATGCTTTGCCACATATTTCATTTGCCATCTTATTGTGTGAGCATGTTGGTTGCATACTTTACTCATTCGAGGACATCCACTTGTTGTTTTGATTGATCGGCTTCCTTTTCTTTGGCCAAGTGGATGGACAAGAATGCCTAAGAACCTTCTCTAGCTATCTATGCTTTTCTCGTCTCAAACTCTATTAATGCTACATCACAAAATTTGATCAAGTCAGATTCGAACCACTCTGTGTGAGGAGCACTCGGAGTCCCCGATTCGTCATAGACTTAAACTTCCAAAACTTCTTTGTGATTCTCGGTCGACCGATTCCTCCATTTCGGTCCTACCGAGATCACTAAGTCGATCTAGGTTTTCAATCTCGGTGCAACCGATTTGAACTCTTCGGTCACACCGAGTTGCAATAATCATGCAGTTTTGCATCTCGGTGCCACCGAGTTGTTCCACTCGGTCACACCGACAGGGTCGGCCTATATATAGTAACGGGCAAAAATTTGGAAATTTCTCCGAACCTCTTCGCCCGCGCAATAGCTCTCTCTGCCTCCGTGGTCTCCGGATCATCTCCTCGTCGCCAGCCGCCTCCTGTCGCTGGTCTCCGCCGCCGTCAACGGAATTCAACCCCATAGTTGCTGTCGTAGCGAGTCTCCGCCGAACTAGGGTATGGACTCGATCACAGTTCTTTCCTCGTCCGATTCTCAGCACATTGTGTTCTTATTGATTCTTGCCATGATGGAAACACTCCTATCCAGTCAATGTAGTCCTTAGAATAGTTTTGATTCGAAAAATTTAGGGTTAGGTTTCATGAAACCATCTCGGACCCACCGAGTTGAAAAACTTCGGTCCCACCGATTTGGCTTATGCCATTACACTAGTGAGACTCGGTCTGACCGAGAATTGCTAATCGGTGAGACCAATTTTAGGACTTTGTGAAACCCTAGCAGTCTCGGTGCCATCGAACTGTGACTCGGTCGACCGAGTTCATCGATTTAGGTTCCAAAACTGCTTTGGTATCACCGAAGTTTGAGAATCGGTTGATCCGAAATGCTTTCATGGAAAACTAAAACTGAATTTTTGAGTCATTCTTTTGCAAAAATCTCTGCATTTTGTGATGCTCATCCACTCTACCTCATCTATAACTCTTCACGAGGTCAGGCCGTTGTTTGCAGCATGTCGCACTGTGAGTGACAATGTAACAGTCGAGGAGTAGGTGAACATGAGTGAGGGCACTAGTCCCTCCAAGCTCTTGAGATCAAGGCAGCAGGAGCACCCCAAAGCAATTTGCCTAAAGCTGCCACCAGGCAAAGGAAGAAGAAAACCTCAGATTCAAGATGAGGATTATAGGGCGAGGAGGATGAGGCAACCTCCAAGAAGGCAATGCTCAAAAGGAGTATGTCTCAAGACATAGCACAAAGCACGGACTCAATAGGAAGGTTCCTGCCAAGAGGACACCTATGCCAAAGGTCGAGCATCAAGTCAAATTCCTAAAAAGCCTGATCCCAAAGAGCCATTTCTGCTGAAGGAAAGAAAAGGAAAGAAAGGGTCAAGAAGACCACAATCGAGTTATTGGGAAGCCTTCCATGATGGAAGAGGAAGAAGAGATTGCTGCACTAGCACCCAAGGCACCAAAGCTTATGGGTGATGCTATAAGATCAGGGGCTGCCACATCTAAGCCCAAGGAAGCACCCAAAGCTGCCCCCAAGGCCAAGTCTACACCAAAGAGGAATACCAGGAGTATTCCATCTGCTGAGAAGAACAAGGCCCCAGTGCCTGAGGTTGCTGATGAAGAAGATGAAGAAGGACAAGTTCTGAGGAAGCTCAAGCCCAAGATACCATACCACAATGATGCCCATCATGTGGCTGAGGACATGAAGATCAGAAGAGACAATGGGTTGAGGCTATGGAGGATGACAGATCCATATGCCACAAGGAGAAGAACTGCTGTGGACTACAGGTTCCGCACCAAGGAACAACAGGACTTTTATGAGACTATTCTGCTGGATAAGAAGCCCATAGTGTGTGATATGAGGTGGGTCGACTGGACCTACATGAAAGAAAATGTAGAGCACTATCCCGAGTGCAAGACAGTTTTGTTGCTGTTGGAGTTGCAGACTTCGTTGGGCAAAAGCTCACCAACTGGAACGATGAACTTATCATGCAGTTCTACTCCACAAAGACACTTTTATCCGGATGGCAGGATAGTGTGGATGTCTGGAGGTACAAGGTACCGATCAAGCTGTTGAGGAGTGGGCAAAGCTGATAAATGCCCCAAAGGAGAATGAAGATGACCTGGATGTATATGCCAAGAAGAAAATGGACCACAATTCCATGGCACACATGTACAAGGAGATCCTGCATACGCCCATTGAGACACATAAGTTTGGATCAGTCCACTTCCTTCCGGGGCTGCCAACTATCAATCGCATCCTAAGGTATACTCTATTGCCTAAGTCTGGTGACCACAACATGATTAGAGGGCATGCAATCAACATGTTGCATTTGTTTGATGTGCCACAGAAATTCAAAGTCATGAGCCTTATGGTTGAAACCATTAAGAGGACTGCAGCAGACCAGAAGAGAAGTTGTGGATATGCCCCTTAGATCCAGGAGTTGATTAACTCAAAGATGGGCACAGGCAAACATCTATTGGATAAATAACATTTTCCAATTTATCCAGACTTTGAGGACAATGAGGTTGTCATGAATGAGAATGATCCATTGTCAGTTCAAGCACAAGAGAAGAAGGAGAAGGCAAGGAAGGAGAAGGCTGCCAGGATGCCAACTCAAGAGGAGGCATCTGAGTATTTCTTGAAGAACAAGCAGGAGCAGCTTGGATACTTAATAGCATCAACACTGAGGATTGAGAAGGGATTGGCCACCCTCACTCAAAATCGAGAGCTTGGAAAGAATCATGGAACAAAAGTTCTATGACTTAGATGTGAAAGTAATGAGATTCAGTCTGCTATGGAGCAACTACAGGATGACATGCATGAGAGGAAGGGCAAAACAACAACTGATGCATTTGCCAGAGTGCCTAGAGCCCAGAGGTCATCTCACGTGCTGCCTCGACACCGTGAGCCACTTCATCTGCACCAGCTAGAGCCTCGGTGCCACCAGCTCCGGCACCTACACCAGCTCTAGCTCCATCTACTTCAATCAAGCCTTCTGTCCTCGGCGCTATCCGGACACCACCACCAAGATCAAGCCTGAGAGTCGATCTAGCACTATGCATTTTCTATGAACTTTTTGGTAACTTGTTGCCAAAGGGGGAGAAAAATGTATAGATCATAGGCTTCGAGAGAGAGAGAGAGAGTGTGTGTTGCTTTTGTTCTCTCTTGATTTGGTGGTTTTTAAACTTGTTTGCTTTTGATTGCTTGAGTTACTATGTTTGTGAGACATTGATGATCATGTGTTTGATCATAAGCTACACTTATGCATGTTTGATGATATTATCTTATCTATCCTATGTGATCTTTCACTATGCTTGGTGATGTGTGCATGTATTCAATCCGTATCATTTTGAGCGCTCCACCAAGATGTATGTGACATGGAAGAGTAACCCATGAGCCTAATTCCTTGTGCATTTGCAGTCCAAAGCAAATCGTAAACTATGCAAAAATTTAGGGGAGCTCTTTCTTATCACATACTTCTCAAAGCGACGATGTTTTTCAATCTTATTATCATTTGTCAAGCTTTGATCTATAGTTGTCATCAATTACCAAAAGGGGAGATTGAAAGTGCAACTATCCCTAGGTGGTTTTGGTAATTCATAACAACATATAGCTCATTGAGCTAATGCTATTCCAAGATGAACATTTCAGGAAAGCTCAATGAATGGCATGGCATGGATGATGAAAGTGGATCCCTCAAAATGCTAATGACAAAGGATTGGCTCAAGCTCAAAACCTCAAGACTCTTCATTTTATATTTTAGTGATTCAAGATCACATTGAGTCTATAGGAAAAGCCAATACTATCAAGGAGGGATGAGGTGTTGCTTAATGAGCCTCTTGCTTCATGTGCTTAGTGATATTCTCCAAAACCCTCATTACTTTCTCACATCCACATATGACCCAAACCTAAAGCCAAAATCAGTCTCACCGATTCTTCCAATCCGCGCCACCGATTCCAAATCTCATAGCCACCGCCACAAACCCTCGGCAACTCGGTTCTCCTGATAGGGATCTCGGTCTCACCGAGATGGGATTGTAATCTCTCTGTTTCCTTTTCGTAACTTTTCGGTCTCACCGAAAGAGCGGATCGGTCCCACCGAGATTGCAATGTAAACTTTTTGTTTCCCTTTCGTAACGTTTCGGTCTCACAGAAAGAGCGAATCGGTCCCACCGAGTTTACCTAACCAACTCTCTGGTTAGCTAATTACCAAAATTGGTCTCACCGAGTTTGTGTAATCGGTCTCACCGAGATTACGTTATGCCCTAACCCTAACCATATCGGTCCTACCGAGATGCAAGTCAGTCCCACTGAAAACCCTAACGGTCACTAGGTTTACTAAATCGGTCTGACCGAGTTTTATGATTCGGTCCCACCGAGTTTGGTAAATTGTGTGTAACGGTTAGATTTTGTGTGGAGGCTATATATACACCTCCACCTCCTCTTCATTCGTGGAGAGAGCCATCAGAACAAATCTACACTTCCAACTTACCATTTCTGAGAGAGAACCACATACTCATTTGTTGAGACCAAGATATTCCATTCCTACCATATGAATCTTGATCTCTAGCCTTCCCCAAGTTGCTTTCCACTCAAATCTTCTTTCCACCAGATCCAAATCCTATGAGAGAGAGTTGAGTGTTGGGGAGACTATCATTTGAAGCACAAGAGCAAGGAGTTCATCATCAACGCACCATTTGTTACTTCTTGGAGAGTGGTGTCTCCTAGATTGGCTAGGTGTCAGTTGGGAGCCTCCGACGAGATTGTGGAGTCGAACCAAGGAGTTTGTAAGGGCAAGGAGATTGCCTACTTCGTGAAGATCTACCGCTAGTGAGGCAAGTCCTTCGTGGGCGACGGCCATGGTGGGATAGACAAGGTTGCTACTTCGTGGACCCTTTGTGGGTGGAGCCCTCCGTGGACTCGCATGCAACTGCTACTCCTTCGTGGGTTGAAGTCTCCATCAACATGGAGGTACGATAGCACCACCTATCGGAACCACGCCAAAAACATCCGTGTCTCCAATTGCGTTTGAATCCTCCAAACCCTTCCCTTTACTTTCTTGCAAGTTGCATGCTTTAATTTCCGCTGCTCGTACACTCTTTGCATGCTTGCTTGAATTGTGTGATGATTGCTTGACTTGTCCTAAGATAGCTAAAATCTGCCAAACTCTAAAACTGGGAAAAGGCTAAGTTTTTAATTGGTCAAGTAGTCTAATCACCCCCCTCTAGACATACTTCAAGGTCCTACACTATGAGCTGGAAAGATTTCAAAATTATTTGGGGCAAGGAAAAATAGGGCTGTAGTTATAACTTAAGGATGGGACAGAAATGAAAAGGGAATGGTTTTCTCAAAAGTTTCAAAAGACCATGATGGAATTTTGCATGAAAGTGATTTATAAGCATGAGAGGACCTCTCCATTTGTGGAGTTTTAAAATAATTATTTGAAATAGTTTTAGCACAACATGAGCGTTCCGAAGTATGAAAATGCTATTAAAAGAATTATGTTGGGCAAATTTTATTATGAAAATATTTTCTACTGAATTTTAAAAGGTGAATGAAATTATTAAGAAAACTTTCAAACACACAATATTTTTCAAAAAAATTGCTATATGGAGGGAAGGATTTTGGTAAACAGAAAACATAAAAGATTTTTGAAATTAATAAAAGACCTAGTATAATTCAAAATTTTATTTCTCTCAAAATTTTACTTAATAAAAACATGGTTAAAAATTTGGGGTGTTACAGTGCCTAGCAGCAGACCCCATTCCACTAATAAAACACCACATCCTTGTAACTGAGGGTCACACTTGTAGTTGCATGCTTACTGACAAATATGCAACTACCTCCCCTAATAAGACACCACATACGTGCAGTTGGGTGATACGTCTCCATCATATCTATAATTTTTTATTGTTCCATACTATTATATTGTCTATTTTGGATGTTTTATATGCATTAATATGCTATTTTATATTATTTTTGGGACTAACCTATTAACCTAGAGCCCAGTGCCAGTTCCTGTTTTTCCCCTGTTTTTGAGTTTCGTAGAAAAGGAATACCAAACGGAATAAAACCTTCGCGATGATTTTTGTAGGACCAGAAGACAACCAGGAGACTTGGAGATGAAATCGGAGGAGCCACGTGGTGGCCACAAGGACAAAGGGCACGCCCCCACCCTTGTGGGCCCTCGTGCACCTCCTGACCTAATTCTTTCACCTATATATTCCCAAATATCCCCAAACCACCAGAGGCATCCACGAAAACACTTTTCCACCGCCGCAACCTTATGTACCTGTGAGATCCCATCTAGATACCTTTTCCGGCACCCTGCCGGAGGGGGATTCGATCACAGAGGGCTTATACATCAACTCTATTGCCCTTCCGATGAAGTGCGAGTAGTTACCACAGACCTATGGGTCCATAGCTAGTAGCTAGATGGCTACTTCTCTCTCTTTGATTCTCAATACCATGTTCTCCTCGATGTCCTTGGAGATCTATTTGATGTAATACTTTTTTGCGGTGTGTTTGCCGAGATCCGATGAATTGTGGATTTATGATCAGCTTATCTATGAATATTATTTGAATCTTCTCTGAATTCTTTTATGCATGATTTGATATCTTTGTAATTCTCTTCGAACTATTGGTTTGGTTTGGCCAACTAGATTGGTTTTTCTTGCAATGGGAGAAGTGCTTAGCTTTGGGTTCAATCTTGCAGTGTCCTTTCCCAAAGGATGAGGGGCAGCAAGGCACGTATTGTATTGTTGCCATCGAGGATAAAAAAATGGGGTTTTCATCATATTGCTTGAGTTAATTCCTCTACATCATGTCATCTTGCTTAATGTGTTACTCTGTTCTTTATGAACTTAATACTCTAGATGCATGCTGGATAGCGGTCGATGTGTGGAGTAATAGTAGTAGATGCAGAATTGTTTTGGTCTACTTGACACGGACGTGATGCTATATTCATGATCATTGCCTTAGATATCGTCATAACTTTGCACTTTTCTATCAATTGCTCGGCAGTAATTTGTTCACCCATCGTATTATTTTCTATCTTGAGAGAAGCCTCTAGTGAATCCTATGGCCCCTGGGTCTATTTTCCATCATATTAGTTTCCGATCTACTATTTTTGCAATCTTTTACTTTCCGATTTATAAACCAAAAATACCAAAAATATTTACTTTAATGTTTATTTATCTCTAACAGATCTTACTTTTGCAAATAACTGTGAAGGGATTGACAACCCCTTTATCGCGTTGGGTGCAAGTTGTTTGATTGTTTGTGCAGGTATTATGTGATTTGTGCGTTGTCTCCTACTAGATTGATACCTTGGTTCTCAAACTGAGGGAAATACCTATCTCTACTTTACTTCATCACCCTTTCCTCTTCAAGGGAAAAACCAACACAAGCTCAAGAAGTAGCAGGAAGAATTTCTGGCGTTGTTGCCGGGAGATCTACGCCAAGTCAAGACATACCAAGTACCCATCATAAACTCTCATATCTTGCATTACATTATTCGCCATTTGCCTCTCATTTTCCTCTCCCCCACTTCTAAAATGATTTTTGAAAAGATTTGCCTTTTTCTTCGCCCTTCTTTCGTTCGTCTTTTTCGTTTGCCCTTATGACTTACTTGGATTGTTTGCTCGTTTGCTTGGTATAATTGTGTGTTTATTGAAAATCAAAAACAACGTTTGATCCACTTAAAGTTTTCTACTTGGATCATCTTCGACCATATGTGCTCGTGCTGAAACCCCAACTAGTTTAGTTGAGGGAAAATCTTTAGATGAGCATGCTCATTTTGTGCGTCATCGTTTGTCTGAAAAAGGGAAGCTCTTATGGAATCAAATAAATTGTTTGCTATGCTATGCCTGGAATCTTTGTGACATTTGTGATTTTACTTGTTGTTCCAAGAACCCTAAAAAACACATTCCCTACCTGTGTGAGTTTAATGATAATGAAATCTTATCTTCTTATGAAAAGGGTGTTTATAGTTACTATGATATCGAACAAATTGAAGAGTTTGTTGCTTTTAAGGGTGCTTATGAAGTTGCTTCTTTGATTGAAAAATATGATATTACTCTCTACAAATCTAATTTTTTTGACATACTTAGATATTGCTATGAAAACTATGCTCATAATGCCTATGTTAAAGAATTTATTGAGAGAATGACCGTTGCTTTGGAAGAGAATAATGATATGCATGAACCTATAGATAATTATGATTCCGATGATTTGATTGAAATATCCCTTGATGAACATGATGCTTGCTATTCTTATGGTCATGATGCCAATATTTATGGAGATGAATTTGCTATAGTCCCTTATGTTAAACATGAGATTGTTGCTATTGCACCCATACTTGATAGTTCCATGAATCAAAAGCATGATTGCAATGATGTTATTATAGATTCTGTTAATGTCAATTTGCCAATAATATGCGAAACCCCAAGCTCGGGGATGCTAGTTTTTCTATGTCCGCTACCTATTGCAATGATCATGATTGGGGTGATTCTTCTTATGATCTTGAAAATTTATTTAAGCCCCATGATGAATATGAGATTGATAATAGTGTTTGCAATAATATTGAAAGTGGGTTTGGAAGAGTGTCAACTTTAGATCCCACATATTTGGAGGATACTCAATCTTATGAATTTTTTTCTAGAAGTGGGTTTGGAGAGGTCATGACTTTAGTTAATGTTAATCCCACTATTTTGGAAGAGTGTCTACTTCGCATGCATGTGGACCATGTTGAGAATATGTTATGTGATAGCTATTTTGTTGAATTTGCTTATGATCCTACATGTAATTATTATGAGAGTGGAAAATATGGTCGTAGAAACTTTCATGTTACTAAATTACCTCTCTTCATGTTGAGATTACTATTGTCTCTTTCTTCTTCCTTGCATATGCTAGCTTTTGCTTGTCTTGATAATTTGTTTGCTTATAAAATCCCCATGCATAGGAAGTATGTCAGACTTAGATGTGTTCATCACGTGCTATATGATGCTCTCTTTGTGCTTCAATTCTTGTCTTTCATGTGAGCATCATCGAAATTTTCAAATGCCTAGCTAGGGGCGTTAAACAATAGCGCTTGTTGGGTGGCAACCCAATTTTATTTTTGTTCTTTGCTTTTTGCTACTGTTTTGCAATAAATAATTCATCTAGCCTCTGGTTAGATGTGGTTTTGTGTTTCAATTAGTGTTTGTTCCAAGTAAGACCTTTAGGATGGCTTACGGTGATAGTTGTTTTGATCTTGCTGAAAAACAAAAACTTTTGCGCCCAGGAAAATAATTTTCATAATTCACACAAGCGTGATTTTGATTTGATTCTTTTTGCAAAAGGTTGGTACATAAATTGCCCAGGTTGTCCTAATTTTTCAGAATGTTTGGAGTTACAGAAGTATTCGAGAGTTACAGATTACTACAGACTGTTCGCTTTTTGACAGATTATGTTTTCTTTGTGTTGTTTGCTTATTTTAATGATTCTATGGGTAGTATCGGGGGGTATTAACCATGGATAAGTTGGAATACAGTAGATATTACACAAATATAAATAAAGAATGAGTTCACAAAAGTACCAAAAGTGGTGATTTATTTTCTTATACTAACGGAGCTTATGAGATTTTTTGTTGAGTTTTGTGTTCTGAAGTTTTCAAGTTTTGGGTAAGGATTTGATGGATATGGAATAAAGAGTGGCAAGAGCCTAAGCTCGAGGATGCCCAAGGCACCCCAAGGTAATATTCAAGGACAACCAAGAGCCTAAGCTTGGGGATGCCCCAGAAGGTATCCCCTCTTTCGTCTTCCTCTATCGCTAACTTTACTTGAGGCTATATTTTTATTCACCACATGATATGTGTTTTGCTTGGACCGTCTTATATGATTTGAGTATTTGATTTTTAGTTTGCCACAATCATCCTTGCTGTACACACCTTTTGAGAGGGACACGCATGAATCATGATTTATTAGAATACTCTATGTGCTTCACTTATATCTTTTGAGGTAGGCAATTTTGCTCTAGTGCTTCACTTATATCTTTTTAGAGCATGGAGGTGGTTTTATTTTATAGAAATTATTGAACTCTCTTGCTTCATTTATATTATTTTGAGAGTCTTTAAATAGCATGGTAATTTTCTTTGTTATAAATTTAGTCCTAATATGATAGGCATCCAAGAGGGATATAACAAAAACTTTCATATAAAGTGCATTGAATACTATGAGAAGTTTGATTCCTTATGATTGTTTTGAGATATAAAGATGGTGATATTAGAGTCATGCTAGTGAGTAATTGTGAATTCGAGAAATACTTGCATTAAAGTTTGTGATTCCCGTAGCATCAACATATGGTGAACCGTTATGTGATGAAGTCGGAGCATGATTTATGTATTGATTGTCTTCCTTATGAGTGGCAGTCCGGGACGAGTCATGGTCTTTTCCTACCAATCTATTTCCCTAGGAGCATGCGCATAGTACATCATTTTGATAACTAATAGATTTTTGCAATAAGTATGTGAGTTCTTTATGACTAATGTTGAGTCCGTGGATTATACGCACTCTCACCCTTCCACCATTGCTAGCCTCTTTAGTGCCGCGCAACTTTCGCTGGTACCATAAACCCACCATATACCTTCCTCAAAACAGCCATCATACCTACCTATTATGGCATTTTCATAGCCATTCTGAGATATATTTCCATGCAACTTTCCACCATTCCCTTCATTATGACATGCTTCATCATTGTCATATTGCTTTGCATGATCATGTAGTTGACATCGTATTTGTGGCAAAGCCACCGTTCATAAATCTTTCATACATGTCACTCTTGATTCATTGCACATCCCGGTACACCGCCAGAGGCATTCATATAGAGTCATATTTTGTTCTAAGTGTCGAGTTGTAATTCTTGAGTTGTAAGTAAATAAAAGTGTGATGATCATCATTATTAGAGCATTGTCCCATGTGAGGAGAGGATGATGGAGACTATGATTCCCTCATAAGTCGGGATGAGATTCCGGACGAAAAAAAGAGGCCAAAAAAATGAGAGAAGGCCCAAATAAAAAAAGAGAGAAGGGGCAATGCTACTATCCTTTTACCACACTTGTGCTTCAAAGTAGCACCATGATCTTCATGATAGAGAGTCTCCTATGTTGTCACTTTCATGTACTAGTGGGAATTTTTCATTATAGAACTTGGCTTGTATATTCCAATGATGGGCTTCCTCAAATTGCCCTAGGTCTTCGTGAGCAAGCGAGTTGAATGCACACCCACTTAGTTTATTTTTGAGCTTTCATGAACTTATAGCTCTAGTGCATCCGTTGCGTGGCAATCCCTACTCACTCACATTGATATCTATTGATGGCATCTACATAGCCCGTTGATACGCCTAGTTGATGTGAGACTATCTCCTTCTTTTTGTCTTCTCCACAACCACCTTCTATTCCACCTATAGTGCTATGTCGATGGCTCACGCTCATGTATTGCGTGAAAGTTAAAAAAGTTTGAGAACATCAAAAGTATGAAACAATTGCTTGGCTTGTCATAGGGGTTGTGCATGATTTGAATATTTTGTGTGATGAAGATGGAATATAGCCAGACTATATGATTTTGTACAGATAAGCTTTCTTTTGCCATGTTATTTTGAGAAGACATAATTGCCTTGTTAAGTATGCTTGATGTATTCACTACTGCAGGATGCTGCTAACGCGATATACAGCATACGGTTCACTCGGATGAACTGTTTGTGATTAGGCAAGATAACAGAAACGGTTCAATATAACAAGATGTGTGTGATACGCGGCAAACAGGTCTGTAATCAGAAATGTGTGCGAAGACCGATAATAACACAGACAATTGCTTCTAATAAGACGTATGTGATATGCTCTGTCTACACAACATCTATTGGCCATTGTGGGACGGGCGGTCATCCGGATACGCCATAAGGATGTGAAGAGGCATTCCTATCAGCAAGGACTAGCTGTTCCACCAGTAGCTCATGTAAGAAAACTATCAAGTTAAGTGTGCTCAGGCTGGAGCAGCCATCGGATGGGTGACTGGATGGGAAGTTGTGTCGAGGTTAAATTAGCTGAGGGAATGGGTCATTTCGGTCAGCTAATTTAACCTCGAGATCCTTGTTTTTTATTTTTTAACACATGTTAATTAAAGAAGGTCTACCGCATTACTTTTTGGCAATGTGCGATACGTGGCATACGGTTGATCCATCCGACCTATTTGTGATGGAATAGGCCGTGTGTGTTGTGGGCAAACGCTTGCTAGTATTCAACCGTTTGGGATTGATGAATTCATCACCGACGGGTTCCCTAGTGTGGTCCGTGTTCATCTGATCATCATCCACGACTTGTGCTAGCTTGATGCTAAGTTTCCATTAATTGATGGCGTTTTATGAACACGCCATAGTTTCTCGCCATTTCCTCACCTGTTTCCCGCCACCCTGCTATTTTGCGCATGGGGGGCGCGCGACGCACGGAGGCGACAAGTGCAGCCTGTAGCACATCCACCTTTTTCAAGCATGCCAACCCACCAAAGCGCCGCCTCTGCCATCAACCTCGTCGACGAGGAAAACGAGCAGGCGCCATGGCCCGTCGACGCCGAGGCGCTCCCCGGCAACGTGATGGACAACGCCGTGATGCGCGTCATCGCCAGGGTTGAGCAGACCTTCGGTGCATGGCGCTTGAGCGCCGCGGATCAAGATAGGCATGCCAGCGCCGATAGGCTGCAGCTCGCCGCACAACATGATCGATGGTGCGCCGCAGAGCAAGCTAGGCGCGTCCGCGCCAATAGGCTGCGGCTCGCCGCACGGTGAGACCGTTGGAGCGCCGCAGAGCGAGAGGCCCGGCACGCCGCACAGCAACAGCGGATCCATCGGCGCTTCCCTGCTGTCGACACAGCGTCGCGGCTGGGTACACATCCCGTCAGTACCCCCATTCCTCCAGGAGTGGGCAGAGGCCCTCAGCGCCGTACTTGCACCAGAGGCCAGCCACGCCGTACTTGCACCAGACGCCCGCTGCACCGTTCGCCTTGCCCGCGGCCTGTTGGATGCCAACGCGCTGGTCCGTAGGCTCGACCGCCTCCTTCGCCCAGGTGTCCACCTAGGCGCAATAGAGGAAAATGGCCGTCGCATCCTCAAGTTGGTGATCTCCGATGAAATAGCCAATTTGGAGCTCGAGATCGCGCTCCAGATGTACCGCGAGTGTGTCGACTGCTTGGACGAACGCCTGCATGAGGCAGAGCCAAGAGCTACCCTAGGCAAGGGCTGCTGGTCATGGTCTCATGGACGCGTTTTATTTTGGAAAGTTGTTTTGACGTGGATAGCTATGTATTCACAGCAATCATAGTATTGCTCTGTTTATTGCTTTGTTTCAATGTGTGTACTGTGTTTTCCATTCTTATATGTTCTTTTTCAATGTGTGTGTATACGCTTTCCATTCTGTACATGTGGATGATAACAGCTAGATTCAAATTAGTATACAAAAACAGATAGAAAATGGAATTCATAATATATATTAATTGTTCATTAGATCATCATATAATATATATATAATATATCATCACATATACGTGATGATACTTAACTATTAGGTACAATGCATAAAATAAAAAATGAACAATATTAAAACTAATAATCCCTCCTGGGGCCAGTATTCCGGCAGCCCCTCGCCAGCAGCTCCCTAGTGCGCGGCATCTTCCCAGTGCGGAGGTACTACTCCGACTCCTCCGCCTCGCTGCGCTTGACATACCGATCTGCCTCTTGATGGCGGACGCACGTGGCCGATCATGCCATTTCGTTGGGCGCCCACCGGAGCTCCTCGTCGGTGGCACGCTGGAGCTTATCGGCCCACCTCCACGCAGTGACGAGGCGCCCAGCGCCTATGACCTTCCTCGCGAAGTACCCGTCTTTGTACACCTCCTCGGCACGACGACGCGCCCGCCCCCAAAGCTCCGCCGCCTCCTTTTTCCAGGCGGCATCACGGGCTTCACAGGCTGCCTGGTACCTGGCTTCCTCCTCCGCCATCTCCTTCTTGAACGCCACTTGCCTGGCTTTCTCAGCCGGTGGCAGCGACTTTCACAGACAAAGATTGTACTGGCTCCAAAAGCAATCCAAAGTTGGGGGTCCGGCGCAACCTCGTCAGGTGGTGCGTAGGGGTCCTCGTCGCTGCTGATCGAGTGAGCGTCCTCGGGGCAGCGACTCCTCGTCGGCGTGTGGGCAGACCGACGGTGCCATGGCAGATATTTGAGAGAGAGAGAGAGGGCGAGCGAGGGGAGGATGTAGATGGGAATGCAGGCGAGACGACGTGAGCAAGGTAGTATTTATTGGCGGCCGGAATCTAGATCGACGGGGACAGTACACATGTCGGTCGCCGGAATTTATGAGTATTGTAGTTTGAATTACACACAATTCCCGCAGCAAATCCGTGTGTGAACATAATAGCTGACGGTTTCCAATACAGAACCGTGTCTGATTAATGATCCCCGCCAATCACCTACCAAACCTCGAGCCACGAGATAGAGTGCCAATCGTGTGGGGGCGGTTGTCTTGCCGAATCAGTACATTTTCTTTTTTGAACACCAGATATTTACATCGTGTGATGATTTTTTAACTCGCACACAAGTACACAAAAATATGATTTTTCAAACCGTTTTGGTTAGGCGTTGCATGTAGATGTAGTTCAAATTTTAATTACGGTCATTAAATGGTTAGAAAATCACTTAAATGTCTTTAAAAGGTCAAATGACCCCTGAAGATTTCCAAATTTTCACAGGACAGTTGTATTAGTGCACGTTAAAAGTAGGAAAAAATTTGAAGGCCGTAAGAGGAAGCTATCTCCCGTCCGTCAGCAAACATGCATTGTTCCCTCTCGGAACCACGAACCTTCTAGTGAGCTGCTCCGGTTTGTGAGGGGTGTGTGTCCAAACTTTCGTCAAACAGGCCAATTTTTTTACCACATCATCTTGGTGGCATGACATTAAATCAAGCAAGGTTTCATATCTTTTTGATCATTTTTTATTTTTTTGGAATTAAAATGCCATGGCATGCACTCCATGCATGTGCCCATGCCTTGACACCAATATGTTTGAAAATTCCTTAGAATTTACTGCACATGGAATTAACTCGCACACAAGTACACAAAAATAAGATTTTTCAAACCGTTTTGGTTAGGCGTTGCATGTAGATGTAGTTCAAATTTGAATTACGGTCATTAAATGGTTAGAAAATCACTTAAATGTCTTTAGAAGGTCAAATGACCCCTAAATTTTACCAAATTTTCACATGACAGTTGCATATTAAATGTAGGAAAAAATTTGAAGGCAGTATGAGGAAGCTATCACCCGTTCATCATCGAACATGCATTGTTCCCTCTCGGAACCACGAACCTTCTAGCGAGTTGCTCCGGTTTGTGAGGGGTGTGTGTCAAAATGTTCTTCACACATGCCAATTTCTTTACCACATCATCTTGGTGGCATGACATTACCTCAACCAAGGTTTCATGTGTCTCTGATCATTTTTCTATTTTTTGAAATAAAATGCCATGTCACTCAATGCATACGTATGCATGTGTCCATGTCGTGAGACCAATATGTTTGAAAATTCCTTCTAATTTACTTCACATGGAATTAACTCGCACACAAGTACACAGATATGTTTTTTCAAACCGTTTTCGTTAGGCGTTGCATGTAGATGTAGTTCAAATTTGAATTACTGTCATTAAATGGTTAGAAAATCACTTAAATGTCTTTGAAAGGTCAAATGACCCCTAGGATTTTCCAAAATTTCGCATTACAGTTTTAGTAGTGCATGTTAGACGTAGAAAAAATTTCAAGGCCGTAAGAGGAAGCTATCTCCTGTTCGTCATCAAACATGCATTGTTCCCTCTCGGGACCACGAACCTTCTAGCGAGTTGCTCCGGTTTATGAGGGGTGTGTGTCCAAACTTTCGTCAAACATGCCAATTTCTTTACCACATCATCTTGGTTTCATGACATTAAATCAAGCAAGGTTTCATATTTTTTGATCATTTTTTAATTTTTTGGAATTAAAATGCCATGGCATGCACTCCATGCATGTGCCCATGCCTTGACAACAATATGTTTGAAAATTCCTTCTAATTTACTGCACATGGAATTAACTCGCACACAAGTACAAAAAATATGATTTTTCAAACCGTTTTGGTTAGGCGTTGCATGTAGATGTAGTTCAAATTTGAATTACGGTCATTAAATGGTTAGAATATCACTTAAATGTCTTTAAAAGGTCAAATGACCCCTGAAATTTACCAAAATTTCACATGACAGTTAATATTAGTGCACGTTAAACGTAGGAAAAAATTTGAAGGCCGTAAGAGGAAGCTATCTCCCGTTAAGTCATCAAACATGCATTGTTCCCTCTCGGGACCACGAACCTTCTAGCGAGTTGCTCCGGTTTGTGAGGGGTGTGTGTCCAAACGTTCGTCAAACATGCCAATATCTTTACCACATCATCTTGGTGGCATGACATTACATCAACCAAGGTTTCATGTGTTTCTGTTTATTTTTCTATTTTTTTGAATTAAAATGCCATCTCACTCCATGCATACGTATGCATGTGTCCTTGTCGTGAGACCAATATGTTTGAAAATTCCTTCTAATTTACTGCACATGGAATTAACTCGCACACAAGTACACATATATGATTTTTCAAACCGTTTTGGTTATGCGTTGCATGTAGATGTAGTTCAAATTTGAATTATGGTCATTAAATGGTTAGAATATCACTTAAATGTCTTTAAAAGGTCAAATGACCCCTAGAATTTTCCAAAATTTCACATTACAGTTGTAGTAGTGCACGTTAGACGTAGAAAAAATTGAAGGCCGTAAGAGGAAGCTATCTCCCGTTCGTCATCAAACATGCATTATTCCCTCTCGGAACCACGAACCTTCTAGCGAGTTGCTCCGGTTTGTGAGGGGTGTGTGTTCAAACTTTCGTCAAACATGCCAATTTCTTTACCACATCATCTTGGTGGCATGACATTACATCAACCAAGGTTTCATGTGTTTCTGATCATTTTTCTATTTTTTTGAATTAAAATGCCATGTCACTCCATGCATATGTATGCATGTGTCCATGTCCCGAGACCAATATATTTGAAAATTCCTTCTAATTTACTGCACATGGAATTAACTCGCACACAAGTACACAGATATGATTTTTCAAACCGTTTTGGTTAGGCGTTGCATGTAAATGTAGTTCAAATTTGAATTACGGTCATTAAATGGTTAGAAAATCACTTAAATGTCTTTAAAAGGTCAAATGACCCCTAGAATTTTCCAAAATTTCACATTACAGTTGTAGTAGTGCACGTTAGACGTAGAACAAATTTGAAGGCCGTAAGAGGAAGCTATCTCCTGTTCGTCATCAAACATGCATTTTTTCCTCTCGGAACCACGAACCTTCTAGCGAGTTGCTCCAGTTTTTGAGGGGTGTGTTTCATCAAATATGCCAATTTCTTTACCACATCATCTGGGTGGCATGACATTACATCAACCAAGGTTTCATGTGTTTCTAATTTTTTTGGAAATAAAATGCCATGCCACTCCATGCATACGTATTCATGCATATGTGTCAATGTCGTGATACAAATATATTTGAAAATTCCTTCTAGTTTACTGCACATGGAATTAACTCGCACACAAGTACACAAATAAGATTTTCCAAACCATTTTGGTTACGCGTTGCATGTAGATGTAGTTCAAATTTGAGTTACGGTCATTAAATGGCTAGAAAATCACTTAAATGTCTTTCAAAGGTCAAATGACCCCTAGAATTTTCAAAAATTTCACATTACAGTTGTAGTAGTGCACGTTAGACGTAGAAAAAATTTGAAGGCCGTAAGAGGAAGCTATCTCCCGTTCGTCATCAAACATGCATTGTTCCCTCTCGGAACCACGAGCCTTCTAGTGAGTTGCTCCGGTTTGTGAGGGGTGTGTGTCCAAACTTTGGTCAAACATGCCAATTTTTTACCACATCGTCTTGGTGGCATGACATTACATCAACCAAGGTTTCATGTGTTTCTGTTTTTTTATTTTTGGGAATTAAAATGCCATGAGTGATTTTCTTGGGAATTTTTTACCACATCGTCTTGGTGGCATGACATTACGTCAAGAGTGAATCAAGTTGATCAACTCACAAAGCGTAAAAGATGTACCGAGAGGGATCAAGTGATCCCATGGTATGGTAAGCATTGTCCATTGCACTTTGTGTACTAACCCATGGTCTATGTGAGAGATTTATGTGGGGTTAGGTACGTGTCCATGGGCTTGCGTCAAGAGGAAGATATCATACAACCCATGGAAAGGATGAAATCAAGTGGTGATCGTAATCAAGGTTGTGTTGTGCAAGTTCAAGTGGAGCATCACGAAGAAACCATGCTTGTAGCTTGTCGTCCATTGTGGTGACAATGGACTTGTGAAGGTGTACCGAAGAATGACTCACCCATAGTGGAGTATGCGTGACCAATCAACTAGCCCTCATCGAGCCAACGCAATCACTTGTGAAGGTATACCGAAGAGTGACTCACCCATAGTGGAGTATGGGGGAGCAATCATCTAGTCTTCATCGAGCCAACACAATCAAGAAAGGTGGTCCAACTTGAGGGAGTCAAGATCGTCATCATCTATCTCAAGTGGACCATGTTCAAGGCAAAGGTTTTCCCTTGATAAGTTTTCTATTTTACCGGTCTCATGGTGGTAGTTGGGAGACCGAGCTATAGGATCGTTTGTCGTACTATCATGGGGGGCTCTCGAGTTGGTAGCTTGATCGTATTGTTAGTAGAGAGCTCAAACCATTGCATCCTTGCATCATGTTTCTTGGTTCTTGTTTGGTTCTCTTTGTGAGTCTTAGAGCTTATGGCCATCTTGATGACAAGATTGAGTTCATCGAAAACGAAGTTCGCATGCGTCTTCTATGATGTTTTCGGTGTTGGAGGTTTTACCGGTCTTATCCGAGGAAGGGTTCTCACCATTTTCTTATGGGCCTTTTCTAATTTGCTTCTTATTGATATTTCTTTCAAGGTTGTGTTAGCCCTTATTGCTAGCTTTCCAACAAACTTGGTTTTATCGAATTCGGAGTCCGTTTAAAGTTGTGGCAGTTTTGGTGTTCTGAAAAGGCTGCAGCGGTACTACCGCGAATTGGAGCGGATGTAATTTTTTACTACCGCTCCAAGCGGTACTACCGCTGACTCCTGATGGTAGTAGTACCGCTCTGGACGAAAAACTCGTCCCAAGTCCTGCGGTGGTAGGCCCGGATGTAAATTTTTAGTACCGCTCGCAAGCAGTAGTACCGCTACCCTTAGCAGTAGTACCGCTACCCCTAGCGGTAGTACCGTGAGGTCAAGCGGTACTACCGCTCCGACGGTTCTTCTGGCCTTTTTGCCTCCTCGCTGTTGTGTTTCAAAGGGGTACTACCGCCCTAGCGGTAGTACCGCTCCTTGGAGCGGTAGTACCGCTCCTTGGAGCGGTAGTACCGCTCTGTGCGGGCTGTGAGCATAACGGTTGGATTTTTCCCCACCTATAAAAGGGGGTCTAATTCCCCAATGAACCTAATCTTTTTGAGCTCGTGTTCTTCCCCCATTGTTGACCTTCTTCGAGCTTGCTAACTCTCAATCCCTCCATGGATTCTTGCTAGTTTTTGAGGGAAAAGAGAGGAGATCTAGATCCACATTTCCACCAATCACTTTCTCCTCTATGTGAGGGGAACCCCTTGGATCTAGTTCTTGAAGTTCTTGGTGTTCTCCTTCTTGTTCTTCCTCTCATTTTCCTCCCTAGCATTAGTTGCTTCGGTGGGATTTGAGAGAGAAGGACTTGGGCACTCCGTGTGCCCTTGCTGTCGATGTCAAAACCGGCGGATCTCGGGTAGGGGGTCCCGAACTGTGCGTCTAGGCGGATGGTAACATGAGACAAGGGACACGATGTTTTTACCAGGTTCTGGCCCTCTCGATGGAGGTAATACCCTACTCCTGCTTGATTAGTATTGATGATATGGGTAGTACAAGAGTAGATCTACCACGAGATCAAGGAGGCTAAACCCTAGAAGCTAGCCTATGGTATGATTGTTGTTCGTCCTATGGACTAAAACCCTCCGGTTTATATAGACACGGATAGGTTAGGGTTACAGAGTCGGTTACAATGGTAGGAGATCTACATATCCGTATCGCCCAGCTTGCCTTCCACGCCAAGGAAAGTCCCATCCGGACACGGGACGAAGTCTTCAATCTTGTATCTTCATAGTCTTGGAGTCCGCCGTGACGATAGTCCGCTATCTGGACACCCCTAGTCCGAGACTCCCTCGGTAGCCCACGAACCAGGCTTCAATGACGCAGTCCGGTAGCGTTGATTTTCTTCGGCATTGCGAGGCGGTTTCCTCCTCCGAATACTTCATAGAAGGTTTTGAACACAAGGATAGTGTCCGGCTCTGCAAAACAAGTTCCACATAACACCGTAGAGAGAATAATTTTTGCACAGATATGCTGGCGTATTCCGCGGCGTGACATCACACCACGGCCAGGCCTTTATATGAATCGTTTTTTACTGTTCCACCTCAGCGTGTTTAGCGAGGCGGTTTCCTTGGCACGCCTTATTAAAGCATAGATCGTGCCCCCTTATCCCGGGATTCTCATCAATACGGACGTGGGTAACCCAACCGTGCCCGTTGGCATGCCTCCTCTATCAAAGGCGAGTCCTAGTCGACCACGGGGTGGGCTCTTGGTATTCAACCTCTTTATAACGAGACCAAGGCCCTCTCCTTTTTACGCCCTCTATCGAGTTCGCCTCGCTCTTCGAGTTCCAACACCCAAAGCTTCAGATTCAGCGCCGGACCTTCGACGATGTCCGGCTCCGACCAAAGACGGCCGATGGATGTCTTCCTCCGTCACAGAAGAAGAGGTGCTAAAGCTGCGAGACGCCAGGTATCTAACCGGCGAGATCTCTCATAGGCTACCTGCCCCAGGGCAGGTCATTCCCACTCCCGAGCCCGGCGAGAACGTGGTGTTCGTGTCTCACTTCCGTCGGGGTTTAGGCTTCCCGACGGATCCCTTTGTGCGGGGGATCATGTTTTATTATGGGCTTGATTTCCATGACTTGAATCCGGAGTCCATCCTCCATATCTCGTCATTCATTGTCGTATGTGAGGCCTTCCTCCATATTACCCCCACTTTGGATTGTGGCTCAAGACCTTCAAGGTGGAGCCAAAGATGATCAAGGGGCAACAAGCAGAAAGTGCGGAGGGCGGTCATAAGCAAATGTGCTGATGCTCCGTGGCCGAGGGCTCTTTTCAAGAGGAGCTTGGTTTGTGGCAACGAGAGTGGTTTTATATCACCGCCTCCCAGGCACCAAATGGGCGGCGCTCCTGCCTTCGCTCAGGTCCACCACGGTGGCTGGCATCATGGGTCAACAAGGGGCTCGACTGGGGGCCGTCCAAGGACGTTCCCCTGCTGCAGGGCCGTATTCGAGACCTCCAGGAAAGAGGGATCAATCTGGTTGCAGTGGCCCAGGTTATGGTGATCCGGCGCCTTTACCCCTGCAAACGTCGCCCCCTCCGCCTGTGGGAATTCAATCTGGAGGGACCACGAGCTCTCCAAAATTTTATGGGCACGACGCCCGTGGAGATGTATAAACTGTTCTTCGAATCACAAGAGAAGTGTCCGGACTTGACCGAGCACGCAGGACTAAGCTGCAATCGCCCAGATACTCAAGTAAGTAGTCCTGTAACCGGACAAGCTGTTCATTCATTTATTTTATATATATGCCCTTTAAAGGAGCCGTTTCTTGAACATGAGTGGATAGCCAAGGCAAAGTTAATAAGGTGTCCGGCTCCCCTCCCAGAGACCACGCCGGATCCCATGCTGACCAAGATGTTGAAGGTCGCGCCTTTTGAAGAAGGCGAAGGGGGGAGTGGGGAAGCGACTGCCTCCATGAAGGAGGCTATCAAGGAAGGAGGGATTAAAAGTCCCGTCTTTCAAGGAGAGAAGAGGACTGCTTCGGAAGATCCGGAGGTCAAGGCCTCAAAGAGGGGAAGGGAATCTTCGTTGGAGAGTCCGGCGCTGGGAAGTAACCCAGCCGCACTATTTCCACAAGGGGATCAGCCCTCCAGCGAGCCGTAAGTAAAAAGAAGGGGTCTTGTAAATAAGGAACATCCCTGTATTTATTTATGAAGATAACCGAAATTGTACCTTGTAGTTCGGACCTCAGCCCTTCTCAGTGAGCTCGTCTTCGGGGGATCTTCTTCCGGAGATGATGGAGAGCGAAACGCCTCCACCTGTCACACCCTCATGTCAAGCGGACGACCTGGAGGTGTCGTCGCGGAGGGTTCCCCCAAGTCCGACGGGGCCGGAAGGTCCGGCGCCAAGTGGTGTGCGGTCGGAGGAGCTGAAGGATCTGCTCGGGCGGTGATTGAAAGAATTGCATCTGCTGAGAGCGGATTGCACGAAGCCGTCAGAAGCTTACTGACGGGGTTTGAGGTATGCAAAAAATAATGTACCTTCAGCGATTATGCATATAAAATGCGCCATGTATAGATAGTAGCCCCTGAGACTCGGTATGTTGTCAAAATTGACGACATGCCGAGGATCAAATTCTCGGTTTTAACATATCGCCGCTCCTAAACAGGTGGCGGGGCGTCCAGAGGCCAGCCGGACTGATGAATATGCCAAACTAAAGCGACAACTTGACGAGGCGGATGCGGACATCGCATTTGGTCAATAAGCGGTTTGACGAGTCACAAGGTATGTGACTTCTATGCGGACACACTGGTAAGGGAGCTTGACGCCCATGTCTTACTATTCATATGCTTAATGCAGATGGTGCCGCTGCCGTCGAAGAGTCATGGCGCGTAACTCGCTGAGCGAAAGAGCAAGCCAGAATTAGTAATGCGGCTGCTTTAAAGGCGGAAGAGCTAGAAGCTGAACGGGCTGCTCATGCCGGGAAGAGGAGATGGCCGATATGGCCAAAAGTTGAGGAATACTACCGATCGCTGCGAGGTTCTTGAAAAAGAACGCGTCAAGTGGAACAAGAGGGCCTAAAAAAGGCCGCCGCCGAATCCAAGAATGCCCAATCGGCTTTGAGAGCTGCCAAGGAGGAGCTGAGTCGGTGGGGCAATTGTGGCTGGAAACCGTTTACAACTGCGGAGGAAATATACGGATCCAAAGTATGCTCGATTAGATAAGTTGTGGAGTTCGGAGGATGCTTATCTGGACTTGGCGGCGAAGCGCCGCAGACGCTGATTGAGCACTTCCGCGCCGTAAGGGGCACCGAAGGAAGAGCTATATTGGTCGCAATTCCATAGTCCGGCGTCCTCTTCCGCTGACCGATCGGTTGGCGAATGGGCCGAGTTGAATCGACTGTCCGGATTTGCCATGAAGCATGTCTTGACTCACTTGTGGCAGGCGGACCCCACCAAGAGCTATTTTGGTTTAGTGCAGCAGTTCCTTGGTGCGGTACCGCCAGACGACGCAATGAAGCAATCGGCGTGTATTGAGGCGCGGATGGCTCGCCCGTGTCAAGACATACTTGGGCGAGATGAAGGCCACCGACGTTGCATCCCAAGATTCGGACAAGCCGAGTACCGCCGAGCACTACTTTGAAGAAGTCCTGCCGGGCGCTCATTTAATAGAGACGCAGTGCTCGAAGGATATTATGTTTAAATGACATGTATGATTTGTGAAAACAATGTTTTAATATAATATAAGAGCTTTTTATACTTGTGCATTCCAGTAGCAAACTACTCCCTGTGCGGCCGTTTATGTATATGTATATATAACCTGAAAGATGGCAGTCCTTGGCTTCAGCCCCCACGCACATAGTGCGGGGGTGTTTGCAAAGAAAGTGCTTTTTCACACTTAATCCAACGTCTTGGTTCTGTTAAGGAGGTGATAGCGTAGCAAACCAGGCAACCGGACTGTAATGCTTTATCACTTTCACTTAGCCATAGGAGTTCGAGGGTGGGGCTACTATATAGCCCACGGGGCACCGCACTCTCCCAAATTGAAGTGCGTATGTGCACGACCGAAAACCGGTCCTTCGTTAATGCAGAGGAATCCTAAACATTCCGGTGAGTCATCGAGTGGTTGACCAGTCTCGCTATATCATGATAGTCAGTTTTGGCTTTCTCTCGAGGTGCTCGCCCGGCGAACCGGGCACAATCGCGATAGTTCTCCGGTGCCGCGTTAGCCGTGAAAAGCGAGCGTAAGGAAGCAAAACACAGGAGCCGGGCAACCCAACATTTGACCAAAGACATGATTCGAGCTGATGCATATAAGGCCTAATCTCGAGACGCCGAATACTCCCTAAGGTATTCGGTCTTTATGAAAATGGGCAGAATAATGCCCTAAGCCCCGGTGTCCAGTGCACGCATAAAATTCTGGTGCGGCCAATGCCAAAGCACCAGCCTCCTCCTCGGTTATATTAAGGAACCGGGGATGTATATCAACAAGAGACAGTGAAATAAGGTTTACGCAGGTCTTAATCAAAAGAATCCTTGCAACGGGTCCCTCATCGCGTCTGCGCTGTGTCTCCGTTGTGCCGTATCCTGGGACGGGTGTAGCACGTTGTTCATATGTAAAAGAGAGGAACTTAGTTTAAAAGAAAAGGATCGTGCGAAAGATGTACTTAATATTAAATAAAGCAGTACGGTTCAAGAAGTGAATAAAATTGAGCTTTATTGTCTCTTGTTATACATGCATGCGGCCCCTCGTATGGGGGTATGCCGCTAGTAGGCGCCGGACTCGTCTAGCCGTGTCCGGGGTTTGAATGACCAATTCAGGTTCTTTGCCTAGCAGAGCCGGATAGCTGTGAGGCTGTCAAGGCAGTCTCCCATTCTTCCGTGCTCGAGTAACACTTAATACTTCCTTTTAACGAGATGATGTCGCGTGGACCGGGCATTTTAAGTGTTAGAGATGCATAATGCGGTATTGCGTTAAAGCGGTAAAGCTTCGCATCCCAATAGTGCTTGATGGCTACTTTTAAACGGGGCGACATGGAAGAGTAACCTTTCGCGATGGAAGTTGTCGGATGAACCAAACACAACTTCTAGCAGTATGGATCCCGTACAAAGGGCATATGGGCCTGGCATTACTCCTTTAAAGGAGGTGTTGCTACGGCGAATTTTGGTTGGGTTTATCCCCATCCTGCGGATTGTGTCCTAATATATCAGGTTTATGTCACTGCCGCCATCCATGAGGACATGTGTAAATTGGAATACATTGATTATAGGATCCAATATCAAGGCAGTCCATCCTGCGTTCCGGATATTTTCAGAATAGTCCTGATGGTCGAAGGTGATTGGTTTTGACAACCCGGTGTCGTGGCGCCTTTTAGTGAGCGCTCTGTTTTCCTTTGATCACGTGAAGTGAGTTTACTGTTTTAACCTCCTGTGGGAAAGTTTTTTGTTTTCCGGGCTCTTGCTTGTGGTGCTCGTCGTCATCTTCACTTGGTGTGTCGAGCCCCTTGTGTTCGGCGTTCACCTGCGGACTGTTTGAAGACCCAACAATTTACGTGGGTATGGTTAGCAGGCCTCCAGAGTAATCTGTGGATTTGACATATCTTGTCCAGGATTTTGTTGAAGTTGGATAGCTCATCGCTATTGTCCTTAAAGGGCAGTTTTTTGTTGTTCTGCCGTGAGCTTTTGAATCCGGCGTTGACTGCCGTGCTCTTTGGACTGTTCCTTTTAATCCGGCGCTGGTCCTTGTTGCGCCGTGGTTTCCCATTTCCATCCCTAATTTCGGATGTACTTGGGTCGCTGGTGCTGCACCTTGCTAGCCAGCTATCCTCTCCCGCGCAAAAGCGGGTCATGAGGCTTGTTAATGCGGCCATTGTTCTTGGCTTTTCTTGGCCGAGGTGTCTGGCGAGCCATTCGTCTCGGACGTTGTGTTTGAAAGCTGCTAAGGCTTCGGCGTCCGGACAGTCGACTATTTGGTTCTTTTTAGTAAGGAACCTGTTGCAGAATTTCTGGGCTGACTCTCGGGGCTGTTGAATTATGTGACTGAGACCGTCTGCATCCGGAGGGCGGACATAAGTCCCCTGAAAATTTGCCCGAAATGCATCCTCGAGCTCTCCCCAGCTTCCAATGGTATTTTTGGGGAGGCTTTTAAGCCAATGCCGAGCTGGCCCTTTGAGTTTAAAGGGTAAGTATTTTATGGCGTGGAGATCGTCTCCTCTAGCCATGTGTATGTGGAGGATGTAATCCTCGATCCGAACTCCGAGTGCATTGTTCCGTCGTATGCCTCTATGTTTACGGGTTTGAATCACTGGAAATTCATGATCCAAAGACCTCATCGGTGAAACATAGGGGTGTCGCGCCCCTATATTTGGGTGTGCCGTGATCTTGAATTTTGGCGTATTGCATTGCTTTGTGAGCTTGCTTTCTTGGCCCATAGATGGACCTAATCGGGCCATCCTTTTGATGTGAATCCTTATGCGGATCGCATATTGGCTTGCGTCTTGGCGCCAGTCGCCGCTCTCTTTTTGCCGTTGGGTCGTCCATCCGACCGGGTGGACTTCTTACTTTTTAATTGTGGGGGCTCTAAGGCCTCCTCGTCGAATTCGGGCAGCAGCTTTATTTTCGGGTAGCTCTTAGTTCGGCGACTGTCGCCGTACTTGTCTGCGGTGCTGAATTTTTTGCTCCATCTGATCCTGAGTGCATCTTCCGCTGTTTTGAGCTTCCGCTTCTGCTTTTTCAGGCTATCTTGTGATGGCGACGAGCCTTTTCTGGAGGTCATTTAGCTCCAATAGTTTGTCCGGTGTGAGATCGTCCGGACTGTTGTCTTCGCCGGGGACAGATTGTTTATCCAAGTTGTCTTGTTCGGACGATTGCTCGATAGCTTGTTCGCTGTCCACCAGTTCGCCCTGCTCTATGGCTGGGTCTTTCTTGAGGCGGGACTTTGTTCGGCGTTTACATTGCCGTTTTGACTGCTTTTCGAGGGATTTATCCTTCGTAGCGTCCCGTTGTTCCTCGTTTTCATTTCCTTTAGGTGTATCTACCATGTATACATCATGGGATGAGGTTTGTCCAGCATCCTATAGGTGCTGGTTCATTGTTGTCTCCTACATCGTTGTCCATACCATCGATGTCTTCGGAGTCGAAATCAAGCACGTCGTGTAAGCTTTCGACAGTGGCTACGAAGTGGGTGGTAGGTGGGCGTTGAATTTCTTCGTCGTCCGCATCCCAACCTTCCTGACCATAGTCCGGCCAGGGCTCTCCAGATAAAGAGAGAGACTTTAGTGAATTCAGGATGTCGCCAAAGGGTGAGTGCTGAAAGATGTTCGCGGCCGTGAACTCCATGACCGGCGTAATCGGATCCGATTGGCGGTATGAGGGTTGAGTCCGGAGAGGAGTCCGGCACCACAGAGTCGAGGTCTTCGCATAAGGGCGAGGATGGAGTTGGCTCAATCACCATAGAGATTATAGCCCCGGCGGTGTCCAACCACTGCGTCCTTGATCGGGAATCCGGCTCCGGATTAAGGGTCGAGCGGATCTTTGATGCGGCCTCGAGCCTTTGTTGGCTGCAGAGCTAGATCATGCCCATCGAAGCGATTGGGCACGCTTGGCTGCGGCTCGAATCCGTCGAAGATCAAGTCTCCGCGGATATCGGCCGTATAGTTCAAACTTCCAAATCGACTGATGGCTGGGCGTAGCTTTCGATCTGCTTCCGGATGGCTGCTTAATTGGCCCGCAATGCAAAGCCGCCGAACACGAAGATCTGCCCGGGAGAAAAGTCTCACCTGGACGCGTCGTTGTTGATGATCGAAGGAGCCATCGAGCCTATCGGTGACGACACGGAGGAACTCTCAATGAAAGCACCAATGTCGGTGTCAAAACCGCGGATCTCGGGTAGGGGGTCCCGAATCGTGCGTCTAGGCGAATGGTAACAGGAGACAAGAGACACAATGTTTTTACCCAGGTTCGGGCCCTCTCGATGGAGGTAAAACCCTACCTGCTTGATTAATATTGATGATATGGGTAGTACAAGAGTAGATCTACCACGACATCAAGGAGGCTAAACCGTAGAAGCTAGCCTATGGTATGATTGTTGTTCGTCCTACGGACTAAAACCCTCCAGTTTATATAGACATCAGATAGGTTAGGGTTACACAGAGTCGGTTACAATGGTAGGAGATCTACGTATCTGTATCGCCAAGCTTGCCTTCCACGCCAAGGAAAGTCCCATCCGGACACGGGACGAAGTCTTCAATCTTGTATCTTCATAGTCTTGGAGTCCGGCCGTGACGATAGTCCGGTTATCCGGACACCCCCTAGTCCGGGACTCCCTCACTTGCCATTGCATTTGGTGCATCGGTTTGAGTTCTCCATGGTGATACGTGGAAGTTACAAGTTAAGAAGCTTATTACTCTTAGGTGCTTGGTACCCTTGAGCTTGTTCCTCTTGGGTGCTTGGGCGCCCTAGACGGTTGGTTGTGTTCGGAGCTCAATCATTGTGGTCTAAAGCTCCGAGCAAGCACTGGGGTCTCCAATTAGGTTGTGGAGATCTCCTCGAGCAATTTGACGGGTACCGGTGACCGCCCCCAAGGGTTGCCAAAGTGCACGGGTTAGGTGACCGCCCGCAAGGGTTGCCATTTGTACGGGTTCGGTGACCGCCCTCAAGGGTCCCTTAGTGGAATCACGCCATCTTGCATTGTCAGGCGTGAGGAGATTACGGTGGCCCTAGTGGCTTCTTGGGGAGCATTGTGCCTCCACACCGCTCCAAACGGAGATTAGCATCCACAAGGGTGTGAACTTCGGGATACATCGTCGTCTCTGCATGCCTCGGTTATCTCTTACCCGAGCTCTTTACTTATGAACTTTACTTTGTGATAACCATATTGTTTCTTGTCATATATCTTGCTATCACCTAGTAGTTTATCTTGCTTAGCATAAGTTGTTGGTGCCCATAGGTGAGCCTAGTTGTTGTAGGTTTTGTGCTTGAGAAATTAACCGCTAGGTTTATTCCGCATATGTTCAAGCCTAAACCGTAATTATTTTAAAGCGCCTATTCACCCCCCTCTAGGCGACACCCACGATCTTTCAGGCACTTTATTCCAAATTCGTCTTTCATAGCTAATAAAAAATATCTACAACATCACACACAGTTGTTTTCTAGGAACCGTTTGCGATGAAAATATCTGGGTCTATTTAAGTCTCCCTCCTTAAGCTTCGTCGGCTCGTCTGCTCTAGTGCCGGCAACCCCCGAATCCACAAATCCCGATCCCCATTCCTGCACCCCCTTCTTGCAAAGATAACGTCGTGGAAACGCAACCGTGAAGGCTCAGACGATGGCCGCGTGCCCCCAGCGCCACCGCTGCGAGCGCACCGCCTACACCGAGAGTGCCGCCAAGATCCGCATTGAGCGCTGCTTCCGTTGAGAGGGCGTCTGCGGTAGCCGACAGGCAGACGGCCGCAGGCTGCGCGGCTGCAAACACCGAGAGCGCTCGAGCTGCCGTCCGCGCCGCTGATGTCGCCCTGGCCCGGGTCGAGGCCATCCAAGCCAAGATCGAGGATGCACACGCCAAGATATTCCACGCCACCTCGGACTCCAGCATGCACTACGAGAAATAGGTCAGCTAGTGATCTTCTGACAGTGACCCTGGAAGAATTGGTCATAGATCTACGACCATTTGAGACCAATTGGTCAAAGGCTGTTCAGGGGGCTCCAAACCCTAAACCATTGCGACCATTTTGGTCAAAAATGTTGTAATTTCCTTACACAAAATGGTCATAAAGCAAACATCGCTAGTCCGCTACCTTATTTCTAGTTGTTAACGACCAATATAAATGTTCATAGCCTTGTAAATTGTGGTGGGTTGCGATGACTAGGCGCCATCTCATTAGTTTTGCCTATGTGTCATGTCCATGTGTCAATTTTTGCCCTAGGTTGTGAAGCAACCTATATTTCTGTTATTCCAAAAATTCCCAAAAAATTCTCATAAATTTTTTGGATCATATCTTCATCAAATATGTCAAAAACTTTCCTTGCCTAGTTCAAAAATAATTCAACAACATTCATTTTCCTATTCTGTTCAGAGCAGCACTTTGTGAAGGAACTACCACTTTGGCATGTCCAAATAGTAACCATTTTCTACAGTGCTTTCCTATGCTCAAATAACCATCCTCCACCAAATGCCAGCTCAATCCATTCATTATTTTGAGCCCAGCTTCAACATTCGTATTTATGTCCAGTGTGGTACTTTGCAAAGCAAGTACCACCTAGGCTCCTCCTTTTGAACTGAAAATTTGTGAAGACGGTCTTCTTAATGGCAGATCATCCTCGGCCAAAACTCACGTCCATTAGCCATGTACATTTCCGTGCATCGCTAATCAAACACTTGGTCGCTAATTCATGTTTGAGCATCGATCGGTCTCCTCGTGAGAATCTTATGTTGTAATTTTCTTCCTAGCACCTACCGGGAGTGCCCAACCCACTAGACATGCCTAGGCTGCCCAGAACACATGGCAACGCCACAGTCACGCTGATGACCACGCAATGAGCATGCGAAGTTCTGGCAGCTCTAGAGTTGGGGCCCTCGGCCACCGCCCAAACCTCGACGTATCGCCACGAAACCATATATTTATGATTAAATAGGTACTTATGTAACTAGAAATGATTTTTGGAAAAAATAAATACCAAACTATGACGCAACTGCAGTTCAAATTTGACCCGCTTCCAACTGAATCGGCGGAAATTTGTCTTTTTCACGAGAGGTGGATCAAAACTTTTTACACCCAACCATTTTGTCAATTGTGCATTAAATATGTCCTAGTATTTTAGAAATTTATTTGATCCAATTTTGCAACAATTATTTGAGAGGTCCTTCACAAAAAAACCTCCTTTTGGGCACTCGAAAAATGGAAAATGGTTTTTTCGTCCAAAGAAAATGAAAACTTCCTTAGGCAACATTGTTTGCCATTCTAATATGCACCCTTGTGCACAATATGAGATCATTTGAACAAACTATGCCATGAATGTGGCCATAAGATTGATCATTTGGCTTGAAAGCCATTGATCTCCACACGTGATAGCTCGTTTCTGAGATACACTTTTTTAAAATAGTTTCCATATTACAAGTTTTTTATTTTTCCTGGGAACTTGGCCACATATAATGACACAATGCGAAGGTTTCCCAATTTTTTGATTTTTTTTGAATTTTTTATGCCCGTTTCAAAATGCGGTCAAAACGGCGGGAATGACCGTTCCTAGCTAGTGGTTGAATCTTGGAATTTTTTTGGTGTTTCTCTGATTAAATAGGTACTTATGTACCTAGAAATGATTTTTGGAAAAAATAAAGAGCAAACTATGAGGCAGCTGCAGTTCAAATTTGACCCGCTTCCAACTGAATCAGCGGAAATTTGTCTTTTTCACGAGAGGTGGATCAAAACTTTTTACACCCAACCATTTTGTCAATTGTGAATTAAATATGTCCTAGTATTTTAGAAAATTGATTTGGTACAATTTTGCAACAATTATCTGGGAGGTCCTTCACAAAAAAACCTCCTTTTGGGCACTCGAAAAATGGAAAATGGTTTTTTCGTTCAAAGAAAATGAAAACTTCCTTAGGCAACATTGTTTTCCATTCCAATGTGCACCCTTGTGCACAATATGAGATCATTTGAACAAACTATGCCATGAATGTGGCCATAAGATTGATCATTTGGCTTGAAAGCCATTGATCTCCACACGTGATAGCTCGTTTCTGAGAACACTTTTTAAAATAATTGTCATATTACAAGTTTGTTATTTTTCCTGGGAACTTGGCCACATATAATGACACAATGCGAACGTTTCCCAATTTTTGATTTTTTGAATTTTTATGCCCGTTTGAATGCGGTCAAAAGCAAGTGGAATGACCGTTCCTACCTAGTGGTTGAATCTTGGAATTTTTTTTGGTGTTTCTCTGATTAAATAGGTACTTATGTACCTAGAAATGATTTTTGGAAAAAATAAAGAGCAAACTATGAGGCAGATGCAGTTCAAATTTGACCCGCTTGCAGCTGAATCGGCGGAAATTTGTCTTTTTCACGAGAGGTGGATCAAAACTTTTTACACCCAACCATTTTGTCAATTGTGCATCAAATATGTCCTAGTATTTTAGAAAATTGATCTGGTCCAATTTTGCAACAATTATCTCGGAGGTCCTTCACAAAAAAACCTCCTTTTGGGCACTCGAAAAATGGAAAATGTTTTTTTCTTTCTAAGTAAATGAAAACTTCCTTAGGCAACATTGTTTGTCATTCCAATATGCACCCTTGTGCACAATATGAGATCATTTGAACAAACTATGCCATGAATGTGGCCATAAGATTGATCATTTGGCTTGAAAGCCATTGATCTCCACACGTGATTGCTCGTTTATGAGAACATTTTTTTAAATAATTGCCGTATTACAAGTTTGTTATTTTTCCTAGGAACTTGGCCACATATAATGACACAATGCGAAGGTTCCCCAATGTTTTGATTTTTTTGAATTTTTTATGCCCGTTTCAAAATGCGGTCAAAACGGCGGGAATGACCGTTCCTAGCTAGTGGTTGAATCTTGGATTTTTTTGGTGTTTCTCTGATTAAATAGATACTTATGTACCTAGAAATGATTTTTGGAAAAAATAAAGAGCAAACTACAAGGCAGCTACAGTTCAAATTTGACCCGCTTCCAGCTGAATCAGCGGAAATTTGTCTTTTCACCAGAGGTGGATCAAGGATTTTGACACCCAAACATTGTGTTAATTGTGCATTAAACATGGCCTAGTATTTTATAAAAATGATTTGGTCCAATTTTGCAACAAATATATGGTAGATTCTTCACAAAAAAACTCGTTTTGGGCACTCGAAAAATGGAAAATGGCGCTTTTGTGCAATGAAAGTGAAAAACTCCCAAATCAACATTGTTTGTCATCCCAAGATACACACATGTGCACCATATTTGTTCATTCTAGCAAACTATAAGTGGTTAATATGTTGATGTTTACCCTGAATTAGAGGGTGAAAATTATAAGAGAAACAAAACAAAAAAAACAAAACTACCTAAGCTTAATTCTGATTGGTGGAATCACTTGTGGCTTGGATCGATGACCTGGCATCCATCCGTCCATCCATCCCATCCCATCCCACGGCAGCAAACCCCCCTCTCTCTCGCGAACCCCACCCACCCCCCTCTCTCTCTCGCGAACCCCACCCACGGCAGCAAGCCCTCCTCTCTCTCGCGCTAACCCTAGCGCTGCACTCCTCCCTTGCCGCCGCCACCTCTGGCGCCCGATCCTAGCGACCTCTAGCGGGAATCCTCCTCTCACCCCCACCACCCTCATAATCGACCCACGCGCCCCTCTCCTCCCATTCACGATTCGTCCTGACCAACCTCGTCTCACGGATCAGATCCGACCGACCTCGTGATGGATGTTTCTCTGCAGGTGGCCAGGGTCTCCGCCGTCGGCGTCGGCGTCGTCTACGGCTCTGTCAAGCTCGAGCAGGCGAGGCGGCCTCAGGGGATTCGGCCCTCAGCTCCTCCGCCGCGATGGTCGCGTCGCCGGTGGCCAGAAAGGCGCCGCGGAGGAGGTCGTCCGGCAAGCTCTTCATCCTCAAGGACAAAAGGTAAATTCCAATCAGGTGGCTGAACGATAGGTGCAGTGATCAAGGCTTCCTTAAGTGTTTCAAATGCTTCCAAACAATCATCATCAAAGACAAAAGGAATATCTTTTTGCAATAAATTAGTCAGAGGCCTAGAGATTTTAGAAAAGTCCTTAATGAACCTCCTATAAAAGCCGGCATGACCAAGGAAACTTCTTATACCTTTTATGTCCTTGGGACATGGCATCTTTTCAATAGCATCAGCTTTGGCTTTATCAACTTCAATACCTCTCTCGGAGATCTTGTGCCCCAAGACAATGCCTTCATTAACCATAAAATGACACTTTTCCCAATTCACGACGAGACTAGTGTCTTCGCATCTCTGCAAAACTCGATCAAGGTTGCTCAAACAATCATCAAAAGAGGATCCATAGACGGAGAAGTCATCCATGAATACCTCACAAATCTTTTCACAAAAATCAGAGAATATAGCCATCATGCATCTTTGAAAGGTAGCAGGTGCATTACATAAACCAAAAGGCATACATCTATAAGCAAAAGTACCAAAAGGGCAAGTAAAAGTAGTTTTAGATTGATCCTTCTTGACACAGGTATTTGAGAGAAGCCAGAATAACCATCTAGAAAGCAAAAATGTGTGTGTTTGGATAGCTTTCTAGCATTTGATCAATAAAAGGTAAAGGGTAATGATCTTTCTTAGTAGCTTTATTTAACTTACGAAAATCAATTACCATCCTATAAACTGTAATAATTCTTTATGGATCAATTCATCTTTGTCATTAGGAACAACGGTAATACCTCCCTTTTAGGGACACAATGGACAGGGCTTACCCATTCACTATCGACAGCAGGATAAATAATACCTGCCTCAAGGAGTTTTAGAATCTTCTTTCCTACCACTTCCTTCATTTTGGGATTTAATCGTCTTTGAGGATCTCTAACTGGTTTGGCATCTTTCTCCACTGAAATTTTGTGTTGACATAATGTGGGACTAACGCCCTTAAGATCATCCAGAGTATATCCAATAGAAGCTCGGTGCTTCTTCAGAGTTTTCAATAATCTTTCTTCTTCTTTCTTTGAAAGGTTAGCACTAATAATAACAGGATATATTTCTTTTTCATCAAGATAAGCATACTTAAGATTATCAGGTAAAGGTTTGAGTTCAAACACGGGATCACCCTTGGATGGAGGGGGATCCCCAAGAATTTCAACGGGAAGGTTATGTTTCAGCATAGGTTCTTGTTTAAGGAACACTTCATCTATTTCTTCCCTTTCCTTCATAAACATATCGTTTTCATGGTCAAACAAATAATGTTCTAATGGATCAGTTGGAGGAACAGCAATGGAAGCAAGACCAATAATCTCATCCCTACTAGGTAATTCCTCTTCACGGTGTTGTCTACGAAATTTAGAAAAGTTGAACTCATGAGACATATCACCTAGACCAATAGTAACAACATCCTTTTCGCAAGCTATCTTAGCATTAATGGTGTTCAACAAGGGTCTACCAAATATAATGGGACAAAAGCTATCTTGTGGGGTGCCAAGAACAAGAAAATCAGCATGATATTTAGTTTTCCCACACAATACTTCAACATCTCTAACAATTCCCATTGGTGAAATAGTATCTCTATTGGCAAGTTTAATTGTGACATCAATATCTTCTAACTTAGTAGGTGCAATATCGTGCTTAATTTCTTTGTATAAGTCAATAGGTATTGCACTAGCACTAGCACCCATATCACATAAGCCATGATAACAATGATCTCCTATTTTAACAGAAATAACAGGCATGCCTACCACAAGTCTATGTTTATCTTTAGCAAAAGGTTTGGCAATTCTAGCAGTTTCATCACGTTAATAAATAACATGCCCATCAATATTATCGACAAGAGATCTTTAACAATAGCAACATTAGGTTCAACTTTGATTTTCTCAGAGGTGTATAAGTTCTAATATTGCTCTTACGAACAACGATCGAAGCTTTAGCATGATCTTTTATCCTAACAGGAAAAGGAGGTTTTTCGACATAAGCGATGGGAATAATAGGATCACTATACGTAAATAGTCTTCTCTTCGACTGTAATAGGTGCAACTACTTTCACTTCAACAGGAGGATTATATTTAAACCACTTCTCTTTAGGGAGATTAACGTGAGTAGCAAAATATTCACAAAAAGTAGCTACTATCTCAGAGTCAAGTCCATACTTAGCGCTAAATCCACGAAAAGCATCGGTATCCATAAAAGATTTAACACAATCGAACTTAGGTGTCATACCTGACTCCTTACCATCGTCGGAACCCCAATCTTCAGAGTTGCGTTTTATTCTTTCCAATAAGTCCCATTTGAAAACAATAGTCTTCAGCATATAAGAACCAGCACAGGAAGTATCGAGCAGGTTGCAATTATCAAGAGAAAGCCGAGCATAAAAATTCTGAATAATCATTTCCCGAGAGAGCTCATGATTGGGGCATGAATATAACATTGACTCAAGCCTCCCCCAAGCTTGAGCGATGCTTTCTCCTTCGTGAGGCCATAAATTATATATGTAATTACGATCACGATGAACAAGATGCATAGGATAGAACTTCTGGTGAAATTCCAACTTCAATCGCTTATAATTCCAAGATCCCGTATCATCACATAGCCTATACCATGTCAATGCATCTCCTTCAAAGATAAAGGGAAGACCTTCCTTTTGAGAACATCATCGGGAATACCTGCAAGCTTAAATAATCCACAAACTTCATCCACAAAGATAAGGTGTAAGTCGGGATGCAATGTTCCGTCTCCTGCAAAAGGATTAGCTAGCAGTTTTTCTATCATACTCGAAGGAATCTCAAAGTGAATATTTTCATAAAGTTCAGTAGGTTGAGGAGAATCTCTTTGCTCTTCTGGTTGGGGTGAAGATACCCCAAACAAGCCCTTCAAAGGATTAGTTTCCATAGTGACAAGTGACAGAAAATTTCAGCACACTATATAAATATTTCCTTACCAAGTTCACTCACCAGAAGCGCTACACTCCCGGCAGCGCCAGAAAAGAGTCTTGATGACCCACAAGTATAGGGGATCTATCGTAGTCCTTTCGATAAGTAAGAGTGTCGAACCCAACGAGGAAGCGAAGGAAATGATAAGCGGTTTTCAAGAAGGTTTTCTCTGCAAACCTTTGAAATAGTAGGTGATAGATAGTTTTGTGATAAGATAAATAGTAACGAGCAAAAAGTAAATAAAGTAAATAAAGTGCAGCAAGGTGGCCCAATCCTTTATGTAGCAAAGGATAAGCCTGTACAAATTCTAATAATGAATAAGGAGCTCCCGAGGACACATTGGGAATTATCATCAAGCTAGTTTTCATCACGTTCATAAGATTCGCGTTCGGTACTTTGATAAATTGATATGTGGGTGGACCGGCACTTAGTTACTGTCCTAACTTGGACAAGCATCCCACTTATGATTAACCCCTATTGCAAGCATCCGCAACTACAAAAAGGAGTATTAAGGTAAACCTAACCACAACATTAAACATATGGGTCCATATCAGCCCCTAACGAAGCAACGCATAAACTAGGGTTTAAGCTTACATCACTCTAGCAACCCATCATCTACTTATTACTTCCCTATGCCTTCCTCTAGGCCCAAATAATGGTGAAGTGTCATGTAGTCGACGTTCACATAACACCACTAGAGGAAAGACAACATACATCTCATCAAAATATCGAAGCGAATACCAAATTCACATGACTACTAATAGCAAGACTTCACCCATGTCCTCGTGAACAAACGTAACTACTCACAATGCATATTCATGTTCATAATCAGGGGAGTAATAATATGCATAAAGGATCTGAACATATGATCTTCCACCAAGTAAACCAACTAGCATCAACTACAAGGAGTATCAACACTACTAGCAACCCACAGGTACCAATTTGTGGTTTTGATACAAGATTGGATACAAGAGACGAACTAGGGTTTTGAGAGGAGATGGTGCTGGTGAAGATGTTGATGGAGATTGACCCCCTCTCGATGAGAGGATCGTTGGTGATGACGTTGGTGATGATTTCCCCCTCCCGGAGGGAAGTGTCCCCGGCAGAACAGCTCCGCCAGAGCCCTAGATTGATTCCGCCAAGGTTCCGCCTCATGGCGGCGGAGTTTCGTCCCGTAAGCTTGCCCTCGATTTTTCCGAGGTAAAAGTGATGATATAGCGGAAGATGGGCGCGGAGATCCACCAGGTGGCCCGGAGATAGGGGGGCGCGCCCTCTGTGGGGCGCCCTCCTGCCTCTGGGCAGGTGTGGGCCCCGGCCTATTTCTTTTGCTCATAAATTCTTATAAAATCCAAAAGTTGTTTCATGGAGTTTCAGGACTTTTGGAGTTGTGCAAAATAGGTTTCCAACGTTTGCTCCTTTTCGGCCAGAATTCCAAATTGCGGCATTCCCCTCTTCATGGTAAACCTTGTAAAATAAGAGAGACTAGCCATAAGTATTGAGATATAATGTGTAATAACAGCCCATAATGCAATAAATATTGATATAAAAGCATGATGCAAAATGGACGTATCAGGGTCCCTGATTTTTTTTCCGCTGCATCGGCTCGCCAATTCAGGGCACCGGTGCGAGATGTAGCAACAGTTGTCTTTACACCAGTTTTGGCATACATAGTGGACGGCCTTAGTGCTATTAGTTCTATGTTACTAAATTTGTGCATGTACACACTGTTAGTATCAATTTGATGTCATCCAAACAACATAAGCTATCTTTGTTGCGATTATATTTACCTTCCTCATAAAATGTTCAATTTGTTATTTATTGTACATGAGTAAGAACTTGTAGCGTCGTTGTAGTTAATTATAGCTTCTGATGTTCCAGAATTTGGTTGTTGTCTCAGTACCAATTATTTCATTTGCACATTGATCCTTTTGAGAAGATATGTCATAATTAACATGTTTCTTCAGCTTTTCAAAATAAGCATGGGTGATTTTCTATGTTGCTATAAACTCATTTCCCCTACAATTGTTACTGATCTAGTTTTAAATATTATAGGATGAACGGAAGTGTTCTTACTTGGAGTGGGTTGATCAAGAGTGGCCAGAGTCTTTGAAGATGTGCCTAACGAAGATCTGGAGCATGTATGAGGAAGTGAACACACGTAGGCTTAGAGAAAGTCTTGTCAACGCTGAAGCATATTTCAAGATGCGGGATAACAAGTTGAAGGTGGAGAATGAGCTCAAACTTTTTAAGTTAGACTTTGCTAAGATGGTGTTGGCGAAGGAGGAGGCACTTTCCCAGTTGGCCCGTGCAAAACGGGTTCTTATAACTGAAAGCAGAGGTGGATAAGACGAGTCTAGATGATCTCGATTAGGGAAATGAATTTATTGTTCTTATGAAGTTGAACTAGCTATATGTTGTACTGTGTTGTTTTCATGTAGCTACCGTACTGTGATGTTATAATATATTTATGTGCCTGATATGAAATTGGCAAATAACTGCTCGATATGAAATGTGAATTTGTGTAATACTGGAATTATTAATTGTAAACTAAAAAACCTGCTAAATGTTTTATGGACCTTTGCAAACGGTTCTAGCAGTAAAAGCGCTTGCGATGGATAGTCCAATGCCACGCAGTTTTGTTCATCAAATCGTGTGTGATATAGTTGATAAAAGCATACAGTTAACCAAGGAAGACCGTGTGTGATAGTTACACCTTTCACACACGAGCCTACACATAAAACTGTGTGGGATTTACGTTCGAACGGAAACGTTTTCCCTGGATTGACTGTGTGGGATGTACATCAGAACGGAAATGTATTCCTTGGATTGACTATGTGTGATATACATACGAACATAAATGTTTTTCTGAGATTCACCGTGTGGGATGTACATACCTACGAAAATGATTTTCTTGGATTACCGTGTGGGATGTACATACCTACAGAAATGATTTTCTCGGATTACCGTGTGGGATGTACATACCTACGGAAATGAATTTCTCAGATTACCGTGTGGGATGTACATACCTACGGAAATGATTGGGTTTTGATGCCTCGCCCGATCGCACATGGCCCCATCCTGGGTCCCAGGAGGGCCTATCCTTGACGATTTCTGGGTCGTGTGGGAAGGACACCCTATCGCACACACTCACTTGGCGACAGTTCCAAATGCCGTCGCGGAAAGGGGTTAAAAACCGTTTGTTTAGGACCGACGCGCACCAGTGATTATTGTTTTTATGTCAATATTAAACTTTTGTTTTGAATCTTATGGATCTGAACATTCATGCCGCAATAAAGAAAATTACACGAGTAAACATGTTAGGTAGCATTCCACATCAAAAATTCTGTTTTTATCATTTACCTACTCGAGGACGAGCAGGAATTAAGCTTGGGGATGCTTGATAAGTCTCCAACGCATCTATAATTTTTGATTGTTCCATGCTATTATATTATCTATTTTGGATGTTTTATATGCATTAATATGCTATTTTATATTATTTTTGGGACTAATCTATTGACCTAGAGCCCAGTGCCAGTTCCTATTTTTCCTTGTTTTTGAATTTCGCAGAAAAGGAATACCAAATGGAGGCCAAATGGAATAAAATATTTGCGATGATTTTTCTTGGACCAGAAGACAACCAGGAGACTTGGAGATGAAGTCGGAGGAGCCACGAGGCGGCCACAAGGATGGAGGGCGCGCCCGGGGGGTAGGGCGCGCCCCCACCCTTGTGGGCCCCCCGTGCACCTCCTGACCTAATTCTTTCGCCTATATGTTCCCAAATATTCCCAAACCACCAGAGGCATCCACGAAAATACTTTTCCACCGCCGCAACTTTTTGTACGCGTGAGATCCCATCTAGGGACCTTTTCTGACACCCTGCCGGAGGGGGATTCGATCATGGAGGGCTTCTACATCAACTCTATTGCCCTTTAGATGAAGCGTGGGTAGTTTACCATAGACCTACGAGTCCATAGCTAGTAGCTAGATGGCTACTTCTCTCTCTTTGATTCTCAATACCATGTTCTCCTCGATTTCCTTGGAGATCTATTTGATGTAATACATGTTTGCGATGTGTTTGCCGAGATTCGATGAATTGTGGATTTATGATCAGCTTATCTATGAATATTATTTGAATCTTCTCTGAATTATTTTATGTATGATTTGATATCTTTGTAATTCTCTTTGAACTATCGGTTTGGTTTGGCCAACTAGATTGGTTTTCCTTCCAATGGGAGAAGTGCTTAACTTTGGGTTCAATCTTGCGGTGTACTTTCCCAATGACAGTAGGGGCAGCAAGGCACGTATTGTATTGTTGCCATCGAGGATAAAAAGATGGGTTTTTCATCATATTGCTTGAGTTAATTCCTCTAAATCATGTCATCTTGCTTAATGTGTTACTCCGTTCTTTATGAACTTAATACTCTAGATGCATGCTGGATAGCGGTAGATGCGTGGAGTAATAGTAGTAGATGCAGAATCGTTTCAGTCTACTTGACACGGACGTGATGCCTATATTCATGATCATTGACTTAGATATCGTCATAACTTTGCGCTTTTCTATCAATTGCTCGGCAGTAATTTGTTCACCCACCGTATTATTTTATACCTTGAGAGAAGCCTCTAGTGAAACCTATGGCCCCCGGGTCTATTTTCCATCATATTAGTTTCTGATCTACTATTTTTGCAATCTTTTACTTTCCGATCTATACCAAAAGTACCAAAAATATTTACTTTACCGTTTATTTATCTCTATCAGATCTCACATTTGCAAATAACCATGAAGGGATTGACAACCCCTTTATCGCGTTGGGTGCAACTTGTTTGATTGTTTGTGCAGGTATTAGGTGATTTGTGCGTTGTCTCCTACTGGATTGATACCTTGGTTCTCAAACTGAGGGAAATACTTATCTCTACTTTGCTGCATCACCCTTTCCTCTTCAATGGACAAACCAACGCAAGCTCAAGTAGTAGCATTGGGGCCGACACTTATAGTTGCATGCCTGCCTACAAACATGCAACTTTCTCTCTCTAACAAAACACCTAGTCACAGTCTTATTCAAAACATGCAATTGCAATCGGGGCGCGACACTTGTAGTTGCATGCCTAGTGAAGACATGCAACTACAAAACACCACAGAGTTGTAGTCTAGGCGACACTTACAATTGTGTGACTACTGGCATGCATCCAACTGCTCTTCCCTGGTGAAACACCGCAGAGTTGCAATCGCCTTGTAGACATGCAGATGCACTTGGGGCACGATGCTTGTAGTTGCATGCCTAGTGATAGACATGCAACTTCTCCCTCCCATGACAAAACACCAATTACAGCCACGTTGGAAACATGCAGTTTTAGTCAGGGACAATTGTGCAACCAGATGGTCATATTTTCAAATAGAAAAACAAAAAAGTAGCAAGAATAATGTCGTTAGCAAGGAAAAGGTTTGAAAAGAGAAATAAAAAAGACTACCTCAGCAACGGGCAATTTTGCCACAAAAGTAAAGAATGATTATATTTCACTAGATGTGAAATAAGATAATTCAAAAAATACAAAATAAATGGTTAAAACATGAAATTCCTCATATCAGACATGTTTCCTGTCTCATCGCCATACACACCTCATCGCAGGTGTGGACGCGTTGTAACCGTTCCGGTCGCATGTGGATTTGGATGCATGTAGTTGCACACGTGTTGTACCCCTTGTAATTACACATGGGTTACAATAATTGCAGTTGTGCGTAACGGACATCAAGATATTTTTAGTATAAAATAAAAGTAAAAAAGCAGTTGCTTCTCTGTCAGTCTAACATAGAAAAAAAGCATTCTACAAAATTTAGATGTTCCATTTTCTCTAAAATAGGAAAATAATTAAAGAAAAAGTGGAAATGATAGTGAAAAGACTTAATAAAAATAAATTGATAAATAAATACATTAAAATGTAAAAGAAAAAATATATGAGGGAAAAAGGTACGTGTATACACAGAGTGGCCTGCCCCAATGAGCTTCCTGCTATACACACAAGCCCAATAAAAACAAAAAATATAAAAGAATTTACTTTCTTTTTAGCAGTACAAAAGAATTTACATGGGTGACCTATGAGAAAAAAACAGAAAAGAATGGAAAGGACCGCAAGCCACAGCCCATGGCCCAGATACGAAAGCAAAGCCAGTGAAGGCGCGCTCTGCCCATCTACCCACTAGGACAAAGTCCAGTACATTTGGACGAGAGAATACATCATCGAGGAACACATAGATCAATCAAATTATATAATAAATCTCGTCGACTGAGACATAGCTAATTCCCAGTCGACCGAGAATTAGCACAACCGTTATTCAAATGCTTCACCTGAATTAGAAATTCTTCACGCCCGTTGGTCAGATCATCCAATGATTTCATAGAATTTTTTTTAAACGGAGGCAAAAGCTTTGCCTCATCCATTAAATAAGAGAGAAAAGAGTTTGTTACAAGTCACCCAATTACACGGCATGTGGATTATTCTCGCAAAATTAAAGACCCTAGTTTTTTTGCACCGGTGACGATCCAAAGGTTAGCCTCAGTAGAGATGGAGGAGAGCAAGATTGTCGATGGAGCACTCTTATGTTTGAAAACTCTTGCGTTACGCTCGTTTCAAATTGTCCATGACACGAGCATGGTGAGGAATGCCTTGGCTTGTCGGTTTGGCGTGCCGTCGGTGCAAGTACTCGCCCACCAATCTTTAACCGAGTCAAAGAAGGGCCAAGCGGAAGTGTCTAGCCCGAGAATGAGGAATTTCTCGATGACCAATGACCAAAGCCTTCGAGTATAGCGGCATTTGTAGAAGAGGTGAGGTCCGCATTCTTGCACCCTCTTGCAAAAAGGGCAAAGACCATAATTTGGCCACCCACGCTTTGCCAACCTATCGGCGGTCCAAATTCTATCTTGGAGCGCCAATCAAGCAAATAATTTGATTTTTGAAGGTGCCCAAGCCTTCCAAACCATCTTATCCATGGGTGAGAGGACCATCCCTACGTATTGCGCCTTGTATACAGAGGCCACCGAGTATTGCCCACTTGCCGTATGTTTCCAAAGGATGTCGTCCTCGGTGAGATCGTCGAGATGGACCTCAAGGAGGAGCATCCAAAGAGCGAAGAACTGTGTGATGTGCTCAACAGAAACAACGTGGGGGGTTTGATCTTGAGTATCCACGCATTGTGCTTGAGCGCCTCTCGCACCTTCCAATTTTTTCTCTTGGAGGCCTCATAGATGAGCGGAGCAATGTCCTTAGGCTTGCGTCCAAGGAGCCAAGGAGAGTCCCAGAAGGGGGTCTTCGCGCCGTTACCAACGATGATGGTGGTGGAAGCATAGAAAAAGTTGAGGTCCTCCTCATCGCATGGGTTTCCCTTCCCCACCCACATCTTGGTGGCATCCTTCCATTCATACCACGGCCACCGCAACCTGAGAGCCCGAGTGAACTTGTCGGTGTTGAGAACCCCAAGCCCCCCATACTCAAGAGGCCGGCAAACAATCTCCCAATTCACCTTGCATTTTGCCCCCGTCGTCTTGTCCGAACCAGACCATAAGAAAGCTCTCTCGAGCTTGTTCACATTGAGAAGGATGGTTGGTGGAATGACCAGCGGGGTGGCGGGGTAGACCACTTGGGATGTGATCACGGACTTGACAAGGGTCGTTCGCCCGATGGTGGTGATGTTTTGACCATCATAACTTGATAACTTTCTCGCAACTTTGTCCACGAGAAATTGGAGGTCCATCAACTTGAGCTTCCAAACAGAGAGGGGCAGCCCCAAGTATCGCAAGGGGAACGAAGCCCGTGTTGCCGGCAAACTTTGGGTTAGGCGGCCCAAATCAAGATGGTTGCAGCGAATGGGCACCATAGAACTCTTCTGGAAATTGGTGCAAAGGCCCGTAACCTCTCCGAAACCCCTCAAAATGCTTGCAAGGTTGTCCACGTCCTTTTTGACCGGGGCCAAGAAGATGGCTGCGTCATCCGCGTACAGAGAGGTCCTCATCACGGCTCCCCTGCCCCGGATTTTATGGAGGAGCCCCTTTCTCGTAGCTACATCAAGAATTCTTTGGAGCAGATCAATGGCGATGATGAAGAGAAACGGGGAGATGGGGTCTCCCTGCCGAAGACCTTTCCCATGCTTGATGGGACACCCAGCAATACCATTGAGAACGATCCTCGAGGATGAAGAGCTAAGGAGGGCCGCGATCCAGTCCCGGAATTTACTTGGGAAGCCTCGCCGTTGGAGAAGATCAAGCAAATACTCCCACTTAACAGAGTCGAAGGCCTTGCAAATATCAAGCTTGAAAAGGAGGGAAGGTGTCTTCCTCTTGTGGAGGCGCCGAGCGAGATTGCGAACATACAAAAAGTTATCGTGGATACTTCTTGTTTTGATGAAGGCACTTTGGGCGTTGGAGACGAGGTTTGTCATGTGTGGGCCGAGCCTCATGGAGAGCACCTTTGCGATAATTTTCGCGATTGCGTGGATGAGACTGATGGGCCTATAATCGGCGATGCCCTCTGCCCCTTCCTTCTTAGGCAGGAGCACCACGTTTGCAGAGTTAGCCACTGAAGGTTTGCAGTGTGTAGGGAGTCAAAGCGCGTGATAACCCTCATGAGGCCGTGCTTGATAATGTCCCAACACTTCTTGAAGAAGAGGCCCGTGAAACCATCCGGCCCCGGAGCCTTGTCACTTGGCATGTCATTGATCGCTTCGAGAACCTCACTCTCAGACATAGGGGAGTCAAGGCCATGCAGATCGAGAGGTTCGAAATTTAGCTCCTCCCAATTGAAATCTTCGCGGCTTTGAGGGCCTCTGCTCATGACATTTGAAAAGTGGTCTTGGATTAGCTTCTCTTTGGCGTCGTGCTCGGTGACCCAACCAAGCTCGTTCTTGATTCTATGTATATGGTTTTTTCTTCTCCTTGCATTAACACGGCGGTGGAAGAACTTGGTATTGGCGTCCCCTTCTTTGAGATTGAAAATTCTTGCACATTGTTTCTTGCGAGATCTTTCGAGCGCACTCAAGGCGATGACCCTTCTCTTGAGCCTGGCTCGGAGCTCAAGTTCTTCGGTGGAAAGAAGCCTATCCTCTTGGGCAATGTCTAGGCGAAGAATCACCAAAAGCGCTGCCTGAAGGTGAATTTTAGCCTTTGAGAAAAGGCCCCTACTCCACTCGGAGAGGCGGAGCCCCGTCTTCTTGAGCTTGTGATGTAGGATTTGGTATGGCTCAGTGTGTTCTACCCTCTCATTCCACGCCTTTTGGACCACCGCGTTGAAACCGGGCATGGATGCCCAAAAATTCTCAAATTTAAAGACCCGAGGTCTTCTTGGTCCCTTGCTGTCGGCAAGAAGGAGAGGACAGTGGTCGGAGAGGGAGGAGGAAAGCGCATTAAGGACATGGGTGTTGAAGGTTGTGTCCCACCCGGCGTTGCAAAAGAACGAGTCTAGTTTGCACAAGGTAGGGTTTGCCCTCTCATTGCTCCACGTAAATCTCCGGTTTTGGAGGTGAATTTCTTTGAGCTCACAGCTCTGAAGTGTTTCCCTGAAACGATTGATCCTACTGCGGTTTACATTCCTCTTGTTTTTATCTCTAGCCCAGTATATTTGGTTGAAATCTCTGGTGGCAAGCCACGCCGTCCCAGGTGGCGGCTTCTCTGCCAGTAGCTCGGCAAAGAAAGCATCTTTGCAGGAGTAATCCGTGGGGCCGTAGACGGAAGTGATATTGAAGAGGACGTCGGTCCCTCTCACCCGAACCATGGCGGAAAGGCGGTACGTAGTGAAGTTAATGCAGGAAACATCAACAAGCAGATCATCCCAAAGCATCAATATGCCACCCCTGGTACCAGTTGCTGGTCTCTGCGCGAAGCTATGCAGCCTATGCCCGCCCAGGAAGGTTGCCGTGAACTGATCGACATGCTGAAGCTTTGTCTCTTGGAGGCAAACGACATGTCAGGACGAGGAGGCGATCGTGGCATTGACAGTGGAGCGTCGATCCGGGCAGTTGAGACCCTCACGTTCCAGCTCAGGAAATTGATCGGTTGTTCTATCATATTAAAACCAGGAGCACCTTGTAGCCTGGCCACATGGCGGAGGTGACCGAAGCAGCAGCAACAGGGGCATGAACATGTTTGGGACGCACAGAGAACAGCCAGCAAGGTTTGAAAGTTGCACATACAGCAGAACATTGCCATCCAGAGGAAACAGAACGTAGCCCACTAAGGATACATGGCCACAGGCCAACATACAGACTACTCCAAACACACAGAGCGCCCTTACACCTGGACCAAACACCTAGCAGTTCATGATTTTGTACTAACATATTGAGACTAAGAACCCCAGCTGGACAGAGCCAACAAGCAGTCAGGTGGCCGCCTGCTGAGCCGCGGTGCCGGCATCGCTCGTCTCCAGATCGAGAGCACCTCCCCCTCCATGCGCAATGAGGGCCTCCTCAACATCCGCCGCGCTGTCGTTGTCGAGTTTAAACAACCCTCGCATGGCCACGATCACGTCAGGCGGCAGCTGCTCCTTCAATCGCTCCGCGAAGGCATCCATCGCGGAGTTAGTGACGTCTTCCCCATCCTTGACAATGCCTAAGGTACGACACACTAGCAGCTCAGCCGCCCTGGCCGCCGGAGGCGCCTTTGGGCAGCCTGCAGCCCGCGGTTTGCTGATGGAGAAGCCTCCACCGGTCTTGGAGATGTTGATCCCAGCCATTGTTTTCCGACGAGCCACTGGCGCCCTGACAGGTGTTGGGGTAGGGGAGGGCAGGATGGCGTCTTGGCACTCTTCGAAAAGTGGCGCGAGGCACTGCAAGCCCACCGCACCACCAGCAGCAACGGTAGCCCTGCGCAGCCGCACCGGCGATGGTGGGCAAGCACAGGCAGCGATTCGACGGCGCGTGCCGCGTCCCCACTTGCAGAGCCAGAGCCCAGGAGCACCGCGGCATGCCCCACGGCCGGGGCAGGCTCAGCAGAGCGGTGACGGGACACCACAACCAAATCAGCAGCAGGGTAGCAGTCATTCCTCAGCTGCAACGCTGCATGGTGTGCAGCAAGCGTCGTTGATGAAGGGCGGAGTCTGCGTAGCGGAGCTCATCAAGGGAGAGGCCTCAAATCCTGGAGGGCGCGATGCAGATGAAGTCGACGAGGGGAGCACGGGCCTAGCCGGAGAGCAAATGCAGAGAGCTTCATTCGCAGAAGAGTCAGCCACCAACACGGTCGACAGAGGCGCTTGCTTGGGCGGGGAAGAATCATGAGAGACTGTATGATCGACATCAACATTGTCCACAAACTGACGGACCACCCTGACATCCGCGATGCCCGCGCCTATCACAGACGCAAGGGCCATTGCCACGGCCTTGCAAGAAGCATCGGATTGCACCCCCGCGAGCCAAACAGTCGCTGCGTGACCTGAGCAGAGAGGTTCTTGCTTCAAACAATCCGGAGCAGTGGAACCTCCCACCCGTAGAGCAGCGTCACCGAGCTGCGGCCATGCCGACGAGGGCGGCGTCTGGGCTTGCGGAGGAGCAGGCCAACCATGAGCCGGTGGCCGGAGAGCGAGGGGAGCCACGGGTGGTGATGCCGCAGGCCGCCGCAGGGTCTTCAAGTCGCTGAGCGGACGCCATGCGTTGGTGCATCCTCGAGCATGATGACCTGGCCGGAGGCAGCGGGAGCGCCTGAAGGGATCCCGGCAGACGACAGCACGATGACCCGGAAATAGGCAGCGTCAGCATCTTCCGTGCATCCAGGCAGGAAGGGGACGCCGAGCAGGGGCCGGGGCAGGAGGAGGCGGGAGGCGCGGGCCACGTCGGGAGCACACAAGCTGCCATCCCTCGCCGGCCGCATCAGCATCACGCCTCGCATCCGCCAAGGAGCCGCTGCAGGAGGAGGACGAGGCGCCATGGCCGCGAGATGGCGGGACGACGATGATGGAAGCCAGCCGCGGCTGGGCTCCCTGGAGCTCGAGCGGCGTCTCCGGCACCAGCACCTCCGGCGCATCCCCTGGGATCTGGCCTTGGGGCGGAGACGAACGGACGGACGACCTGGATCTGGCGCCCTCCTGATCCGGCAGCGAAGACACGCTTGCAGAAACAACCTGCGGGATGAAATCCAGCGGCAGGCAAGCCGGAGGAGGCGGAAGCAGGCAAGGGCGCAGGGGGCTGGTGGTGGCCGGCGTGGCCGCCATGGCCGGCGTCAGGATGGGATGGTGGGGCGGCTGGCCAGCGGCGAGGACACAACAGCTAGGGGCGAGGATCGTTGAGCTCATAGAATTAAGATTGCTATACTAGAACACAATAATGATCTCCATGGTAGAATACAACATCAAGACTTTGAAACCTCTCTGGCCGGCACCGGCAGTAGGTTTTCTTTCCTCACCAAAACTCATGTTCATACGAGAAACTTGATAATAGGTAAACTATATTTCAACAAATTGAGACGGCAGGTGAGATCTGCGAGTCTTTGCATTCAAAACATGATTAAGAAAAAGGCTCTTATATTAAGCTAGGAGAATACAATGAGGCCGTCTGCAAAAGCACCCAATGCAAGTTCCATACCGGACAAGATCTTCGCATGGAAAAACTACCTCTAGATCACCAATTCACCATATCATGCATGTTTCCGGCAAAATATAGGAGGATGCCGGACACCTCCCTCCGACCGCTAGACTTCATCATGCTCAGCTGGACGCCGGACGCCGCTTTCCTCCTCGTGCCCTAGGTTTCCAAGCAGCCAATTCCCTTCCAACAAATCACCTTTTTTTAGAAACGCCTGTAATTTTATTCATACTCATAACAATTATAGATACACTGATTTGGATCTAAAATCCCAAAAAATATAAAGTAACTCCTATGACTAAGAATTACAATGAAATCTCTTGGAAATACCTTCTTCACGGCATCGCCTATGGACTTACCGATTGCTTTATCAGTTTACCAGGCCCAAGGCCCAAATAACGATTCATCCTTCCTTCTATCATTTTCCTCCCCGCGACGGAAGGCTGAGTAGGACCTTTCATTCATGGCGACGCTTACAACTTCCAACAAATAGATTCAAATTCACATAGTAGAAATGAAAAATTGAAAGCGGAATGGACGCATTGCCTCTCCCTACAAGTTCTAGCACAGACTGAAACTAAAGAGACATAGTAGGTGTCGGTGTCAAAATAGACGGATCTCGGGTAGGGGGTCCCGAGCTGTGGATCTTGGATCAATGGGGAACAAGGGACTAGGGGCACGTGTTTACCCAGGTTCGGGCCCTCTCTAAGAGGTCAAACCCTACGTCCTACTTGATTATATTGCTTGTGTATATGAGGATTACAGAGTCGATCTACCACGAGATTAGATGAACTAAACCCTAACTGGTAGGACGATGGTTGTTCTTCTTCCTTCTACGGCCTAAACCATTTAGTTTATATAGACACCAGGGATGTTAGGGTTACAAATGGTCGGTTACAAGGAATAAACATGTCGAATCTTCCATCTTGTCTTGGGGTACACACCAAGGCACAAAAGGGCTTCTGTCCGGACACAGTGCGGCCCATCCTGTCCGGCCCATGAGAGATAGGCCGACAACCCGATGACCCCCCAATCCAGGACTCCCTCGGTAGGGATAGAGGATTTGGGGGCCCTACTTTTTTGGGGCCCTGGGCGGTCCCTCACCTCGCACACACCTGTCGAGGCCCTGCTAATTCCCTCCCAACAAAACACATATGGACTTACCAATTGCTTTATCAGTTTACCAGGCCTAAGGCCCAAATAACAGTTCTTCCTTCCTTCTGCCGTCTTCCTCCCCATGATGGAAGGCAAAGCAGGAGCTTTCATTCATGGTAACGCTTGTGTATTCTAGTAGATAGAATCAAATACGCAGAGTGGAAACGAAAATTGAAAGCGGAATGGACGTCCTACCTCTCCCTACAAGTTCTAGCACAGACTGAAACTAAAGAGACGTAGTAGGGATAGAGGATTTGGGGGCTCTACTTTTGGGGGGCCCGGCGCGGTCGCTCACCTCGCACACACCTGTCGAAGGCCCTGCTAATTGCCTTCCAACAAAACACCGATGGACTTACCGATTGCTTTATCAGTTTACCAGGCCTAAGGCCCAAATAACAGTTCTTCCTTCCTTCTGTCGTCTTCCTCCCCACGATGGAAGGCCGAGCAGGAGCTTTCATTCATGGTAATGCTTGCGACTTCCAGCAGATCACTACTAGGAAAATGCTTATACGTAGAACTTTACTAGTAGCGCCTGTTTGGGCCCCCACACTACTGGTAAGTACCAGTAGCGCCTGGTACAAACACGCTGCTGCTACTCAGTAGCAGGAGCGTTGGTTACCCTGGGCCGCGCTGGTGTTACGTGGGCCACACGGCACCACGCTAGCCCACTTAGCTGTAGCGTGGGCTATGTGCCGGCGCTACACCTAGTGGACATAGCAGTAGCCGGCCCATACCTGGCGCCACTACTACACCAAGTGAAAACCACCCTGCGCCGCCCTCCCTGCACCCCTCACTTCGTCCTCCTCCCAGCCTCCACTCGTCGCCGCGGTTAGGGTTCCTATCCTCCCAGTCGCCACCGCCACCGCTGCCGCAGGTTCCCTCGTCGTCGGCACGGGCAAATGCGCATCGCCCTTCGCTGCTCCTCCCCCTTCTTGTCGCCCCCTCCCTCGCCGCCCATGCGCTCTCGCCGCCTCTCGATCGCCATCCGTCGCCTCCCCTGATCAAACCCTAGCCACTACCACCACAACCCCCACTCCCTCGTCTCTCCCTTCCCCCTCCCGGATCCAGAGGCTGAGCCCGACCCTAGCGAGGATCCAGAGGCTGAGCCCGACCCTGGCGACCCTCGCCATGACACCCCCGGCCGACGGCACCTCGCCACCGCCCGTCATCGTCCCTCTCGCTGCCTCGTGCACCTCCCCGCCCCTGTTGCCCCACTCCGGCCGCCGCCCCCACACTCTGGCCGCCTCCCCACATCCCCTGCTGCCCCACTCCGGCCGCCGCCCCCACACTCCGGCCGCCTCCCCACTCCACTGCTGCCCCCACTCCGGCCGCCGTGCCCCACTCTACATTATTGTAGATGCTTAATTAATTGTGTGTGTGCGCCTCTCTCTCTCTCTCTCTCTCTCTCTCTCTCTCTCTCTGTGTGTGTGTGTGTGTGTGTGTTTGTAGTGTATATCAGGATTGACATTGTAGAGGTAGGCTTGTGATGTTTGTAGTGTATTAGGATTGACATTGTTAATTTGTTACTAGTTATAGTGTAGTTTCCCTAGTGTCATTGATATATATTAGATGTTTCCCTGGTGTAGTTTCCCTAACAGTGAAATAAACCCTATGATGTTTTTCCGTAGCTAGTAGTTTCCCTAGCATTGAAATAAACCCTATGATGTTTCCCTAGTAGTTTCCCTAACATTGACACAAACCCTATATTTGTCTATCTGATGAATCAACGTATTGTTTCTATCTATCTGATGTTTTGTCTCTATCTCATGAATGTTGGGAAACGCAGTAATTTCAAAAATTTTCCTACGATCACGCAAGACCATGGTGATGGCATAGCAACGAGAGGGGAGAGTGTCCGTCCACGTACCCTCGTAGACCGAAAGCGGAAGCGTTATAACAACGCTGTTGATGTAGTCGTCGTCTTCACGATCCGACCGATCCAAGCACCGAACGTCACGGCACCTCCGAGTTCTCGCACACGTTATTTCGATGGCGATCCCGGACTCCGATCCAAAGCAAAGTGTCGGGATGAGTTCCGTCGACGACGGCGTGGTGGACGATGTAGATGCTCCACCGGACGAGGGCTTCGCCTAAGCTCCGCTGACGATATGACTTCTCCGGCGCAGGCTTCGCCTAAGCTCTCTGACGATATGACCGAAGTGGAATATGGTGGAAGGGGCACCGCACACGGCTAAGGAAAGATCCGTAGATCAACTTGTGTGTCTTGGGGTGCTCCCTGCCCCGTATATAAAGGAGACAAGGGGAGGTGGCGGCCCTATAGGAGGCGCACCAGGAGGAGTCCTACTCCCCGGGAGTAGGACTCCCCCTTCTCCTAGTTGGAGTAGGATTGGGGAGGGAAAGGGGAAGGCGCCGCCCCTCTCCTTGTCCTATTCGGACTAGAGGGGGAGGGGCGCAGCCCACCTGGCCGGCCCTTCTCCTTCTTCCTCAAGGCCCATGAGGGCCCATATACCCCGGGGTTCCGTAACCCCGGTGTTCCGATAACATCCTGTTTTCACTCGGAACCATTCCGAAGTCCAAACATAGGCTTCCAATATATCAATCTTTATGTCTCGACCATTTCGAGACTCCTCGTCATGTCCGTGATCACATCTGGGACTCCGAACAAACTTCGGTGCATCAATACTTATAAACTCATTATGAACATCGCCGAAGCGTTAAGCGTGCGGACCCTACGGGTTCGAGAACTATGTAGACATGACCTAGAACCATTCTCGGTCAATAACCAATAGCGGAACCTGGATGCCCATATTGGTTCCTACATATTCTCTGAAGATCTTTATCGGTCAAACCGCATAACGACATCGTTGTTCCCTTTGTCATCGGTATGTTACTTACCCGAGATTCGATCGTCGGTATCCAATACCTAGTTCAATCTACGTTGCAGTAAGTCTCTTTACTCGTTCCGTAATACATCATCTCACAACTAACTCATTAGTTGTAATGCTTGCAAGGCTTAAGTGATGTGCATTACCGAGAAGGCTGGAGATACCTCTCCGACAATCGGAGTGACAAAACCTAATCTCGAAATACGCCAACCCAACAAGTACCTTTGGAGACACCTGTAATACTCCTTTATAATCACCCGATTCGTTGTGACGTTTGGTAGTACCAAAGTGTTCCTCCGGTGGCAGGAGTTGCATAATCTCATAGTTACAGGAACATGTATGGGTCATGAAGAAAGCATTAACATACTAAACGATCAAGTGTTAAGCTAACGGAATGGGTCATGTCAATCAGATCATTCTACTAATGATGTGACCTTGTTAATCAAATAACAACTCCTTGTTCATGGTTAGGAAACATAACCATCTTTGATTAACAAGCTAGTTAAGTAGAGGCATACTAGTGACATATTGTTTGTCTATATATTCACACATGTATTATGTTTCCGGTTAATACAATTCTAGCATGAATAATAAACATTTATCATGATATAAGGAAATAAATAATAACTTTATTATTGCCTCTAGGGCATATTTCCTTTAGTCTCCCACTTGCACTAGAGTCAATAATCTAGATTACAAAGTAATGATCCTAACACCCATGGAGTCTTGGTGTGATCATGTTTTGCTCGTGGAAGAGGCTTAGTCAACGGTCTGCAACATTCAGATCCGTGTGTATTTTGCAAATCTCTATGTCTCCCACTTGGACTTGGTCCCGAATGCAATTGAAGCGTCTCTTGATGTGCTTGGTCCTCTTGTGAAATCTGGATTCCTTTGCCAAGGCAATTGCACCAAGATTGTCACGTAAGATCTTCATCGGTCCCGATGCACTAGGTATGACACCTAGATCGAAATGAACTCTTTCATCCAGACTCCTTCATTTCTTTGCTTCCGAAGCAGCTATGTACTCCGCTTCACATGTAGATCCCGCCACGACGCTTTGTTTAGAAGCGCACCAACCGACAGCTCCACCGTTTAATAAAAATACGTATCCGGTTTGCGATTTAGAATCGTCCGGATCGATGTCAAAACTTGCATCGACGTAACCATTTACGACTAGCTCTTTGTCACCTCCATATACTGAAACATATCCTTAGTCCTTTTCGGTATTTCGGGATGTTCTTGACCGCTGTCCGATGATCCATTCCTGGATTACTTTGGTACCTTCCTGCCAAGCTTATAGCTAAGCATATGTCGTGTCTGGTACACGACATTGCATACATGATAGAGCCTATGGCTGAAGCATAGGGAACATCTTTCATTTTCTCTCTATCTTCTGCTGTGGTCGGGCATTGAGTCTTACTCAATCTTATACCTTGCAACACAGGCAAAAACCTTTCTTTGCACGATCCATTTTGAACTTTTTCAAAATTTTATCAAGGTATGTGCTTTGTGAAAGTCCAATTAAGCGTCTTGATCTGTCTCTATAGATCTTGATGCCCAATATGTAAGCAGCTTCACCGAGGTCTTTCATTGAAAAACTTTTATTCAAGTATCCTTTTATGCCATCCAGAAATTCTATATCATTTCCAATTAATAATATGTCGTCCACATATAATATCGAAATGCTACAGAGCTCCCACTCACTTTCTTGTAAATCTGAGGCTTCTCCAAAAGTCCATATAAACCCATATGCTTTGATCACACTATCAAAGCGTTTATTCCAACTCCGAGAGGCTTGCACCGGACCATAAATTGATCGTTGGAGCTTGCACACTTTGTTAGCACCTTTTGGATCGACAAAACCTTCTGGTTGCATCATATACAACTCTTCTTCTAGAAATCCATTCAAGAATGCAGTTTTTACATCCATTTGCCAAATTTCATAATCATAAAATGCGGCAATTGCTAACATGATTCGGACAGACTTAAGCATCGCTACGGGTGAGAAAGTCTCATCGTAGTCAACCCCTTGAACTTGTCGAAAACCTTTTGCAACAAGTCGAGCTTTGTAGACGATTACATTACCATCGGCGTCTGTCTTCTTCTTAAAGATCCATTTATTTTCAATGGCTTGCCGATCATCGGGCAAGTCAACCAAAGTCCAAACTTTGTTCTCATACATGGATCCCATCTCAGATTTCATGGCTTCCAGCCATTTCGCGGACTCTGGGCTCACCATCGCTTCTTCATAGTTTGTAGGTTCGCCATGGTCAAGTAACATGACTTCCAGAATAGGATTACCGTACCACTCACGGTGCGTATTTTATTCAGTGCGACCCTCGATGGTTCAAGAGTAACTTGATCTCAAGCTTCATGATCATCATCATTAGTTTCTTCACTAATTGGTGTAGTTGTCACGGGAACCATTTCTTGTGATGAACTACTTTCCAATAAGGGAAGCGAATCTGATTATCTCATCAAGTTCTACTTTCCTCCCACTCACTTCTTTCGAGAGAAACTCTTTCTCTAGAAAGGATCCGAATTAGCAACGAAAATCTTGCCTTGGATCTGTGATAGAAGGTGTACCCAACAGTTTCCTTTGGGTATCCTATGAAGACACATTTTTCCGATTTGGGTTCGAGCTTATCTGGTTGAAGTTTCTTCACATAAGCATCGCAGCCCCAAACTTTAAGAAACGACAACTTTGGTTTCTTGCCAAACCCACAGTTCATAAGGCGTCGTCTCAACGGATTTTGACGGTGTCCTATTTAACGTGAATGCGGCCGTCTCTAAAGCATAACCCCAAAAGCGATAGCGGTAAATCAGAAATAGACATCATAGATCGCACCATATCTAGTAAAAGTACGATTACGACGTTCGGACACACCATTTCTCTGTGGTGTTCCAGGTGGCGTGAGTTGCGAAACTATTCCACATTGTTTCAAATGTAAACCAAACTCGTAACTCAAATATTCTCCTCCACGATCAGATCGTTTTATTTTCTTGTTACGATGATTTTCTACTTCACTCTGAAATTCTTTGAACTTTTCAAATGTTTCAGATTTGTGTTTCATTAAGTAGATATACCCATATCTGCTCAAATCATCTGTGAAGGTGAGGAAATAACGATACCTGCCGCGTGCCTCAACATTCATTGGACCACAAACATCGGTATGTATGATTTCCAATAAATCATTGCTCGCTCCATAGTTCCGGAGAACGGCGTTTTGGTCATCTTGCCCATGAGGCACGGTTCGCCAAGTACCAAGTGATTCATAATCAAGTGATTCCGAAGCCCATCAAGATGGAGTTTCTTCATGCGTTTTACACCGATATGACCTAAACGGCGATTGCCACAAATAAGTTGCACTATCATTATCAACTCTGCATCTTTTGGCTTCAACATTATGAATATGTGTATCACTCTTTGTCGAGATTCAACAAGAATAGACCATTCTTCAAGGGTGCATGACCATAAAAGATATTACTCATATAAATAGAACAACCATTATTCTCTCGATTTAAATGAATAACCGTCTCGCATTAAACAAGATCCAGATATAATGTTCATGCTCAACGCTGGCACCAAATAACAATTATTTAGGTCTAAAACTAATCCCGAAGGTAGATGTAGAGGTAGCGTGCCGACCGCAATCACATTGACTTTGGAACCATTTCCCACGCGCATCGTCACCTCGTCCTTTGCGGTGCTCGTCTATTCCGTAGTCCCTGTTTGAGTTGCAAATATTAGCAGCAGAACCGATATCAAATACCCAGTGCTACTACGAGCTCTAGTAAGGTACACATCAATAACATGTATATCACATATACCTTTGTTCACCTTGCCATCCTTTTATCCGCCAAATACTTGGGGCAGTTCCGCTTCCGATGTCCGGTCTGCTTGCGGTAAAACACTCGATTTCGGGCTTATGTCCAGTCTTTGGTTTCTTCTCTTGATCAGCATCTTTGTTGCTGTTCTTTTTGATTTTCCCGTTATTCTTTCCTTTGCGATTTTTCTTGAATATAGTGTTCTTGTTGACCATCAACTCTTGATGCTCTTTCTTGATTTCTACCTCCATGACTTTCAAAGATCGCGAAGAGCTCGAGAATTGTCTTAGTCATCCCTTGCATATTATAGTTCATCACGAAGCTCTTGTAGCTTGGTGGCGATGATTGGAGAATTACATCAATGACACTATCATCCGGAAGATTAACTCCCGGCTGAATTAAGTGATTGTTATACCCGGACATTTTGAGTATGTGTTCACTTGTAACTATTCTCCTCCATCTTGCAGCTATAGAACTTATTGGAGACTTCATATCTCTCAATCCGGGCATTTGCTTGAAATATTAACTTCAACTCCTGGAACATCTCATATGCTCCATGACGTTCAAAACGTCGTTGAAGACCCGGTTCTAAGCCGTAAAGCATGGCACACTGAACTATAGAGTAGTCATCGGCTACTGCTTTGCGGGACGTTCATAACTTCGGCTCGGCATCTGCAGCGAGTTGTCACCCGGCGGTGCTTCCGGGGCGTAATTTTTACGTGCAGCAATGAGGATAATCCTCAAGTTACGGACCCAGTCCGTGTAATTGCTACCATCATCTTTCAACTTTGCTTTCTCAAGGAACGCATTAAAATTCAACGGAACAACAGTACGAGCCATCTATCTACAGTAAACATAGACAAGCAAAATACTATCAGGTACTAAGTTCATGATAAATTTAAGTTCAATTAATCATATTAAAACTCCCACTTAGGCAGACATCTCTCTAGTCATCTAAGTGATCACGTGATCCATATCAACTAAACCGTGTCCGATCATCACGTGAGACGGAGTAGTTTCAACGGTGAACATCACTATGTTGATCATATCTACTATATGATTCACGTTCGACCTTTCGGTCTCCGTGTTCCGAGGCCATATCTGTTATATGCTAGGCTCGTCAAGTTTAACCTGAGTATTCAGCGTGTGCAACTGTTTTGCACCCGTTGTAGATGGACGTAGAACTTATCACACCCGATCATCACGTGGTGTGCGGGTACTACGAACTTTGGCAGCAGTGCATACTCGAGAGAACACTTCTTGATAATTTTTAGTGAGAGATCATCTTATAATGCTACCGTCAATCAAAGCAAGATAAGATGCATAAAGGATAAACATCACATGCAATCAATATAAGTGATATGATATGGTCATCATCATCTTGTGCTTGTGATCTCCATCGCCGAGGCACCGTCATGATCACCATCGTCACCGGTAGCGACACCTTGATCTCCATCGTAGCATCGTTGTCGTCTCGCCAATCTTATGCTTCCACGACTATCACTACCGCTTAGTAATAAAGTAAAGCATTACATCGCGATTGCATTGCATACAATAAAGCGACAACCATATGGCTCTGCCGATTGCCGATAACTTCGGTTACAAAACATGATCATCTCATACAATAAAATATAGCATCACGTCTTGACCATATCACATCACAACATGCCCTGCAAAAACAAGTTAGGCGTCCTCTACTTTGTTGTTGCAAGTTTTACGTGGCTGCTACGGGCTGAGCAAGAACCGTTCTTACCTACGCATCAAAACCACAACGATAGTTTGTCAAATAGACTCCGTTTAACCTTCTCAAGGACCGGGCGTATGCACTCGGTTCAACTAAAGTTGGAGAGACAGTCTTCCGCAAGCCATCTATGTGCAAAGCACGTCGAGGGAACCGGTCTCGCGTAAGCGTCTGGCGTAAGGTTGGTCCGGATCGTCTCGTCCAACAATACCGCTGAACCAAAGTATGACATGCTGGTAGGCGGTATGACTTATGTATCGTCCACAACTCACTTGTGTTCTACTCGTGCATATGACATCAACGCATAAAACCAGGCTCGGATGCCCTTTGTTGGGAAGCGCAGTAATTTCAAAAATTTCCTCACGATCACGCCAAGACCATGGTGATGGCATAGCAACGAGAGGGGAGAGTGTCCGTCCACGCATCTCGTGAGACCGAAAGCGGAAGCGTTATAACAACGCGGTTGATGTGTAGTCGTCGTCTTCACGATCCGACCGATCCAAGCACCGAACGTCACGGCACCTCCGAGTTACGCACACGTTCAGCTCGATGGCGATCCCGGACTCCGATCCGGCAAAGTGTCGGGGATGAGTTCCGTCGACGACGGCATGGTGACGATGTAGATGCTCCACCGGCGAGGGCTTCGCCTAAGCTCATGACGATATGACTTCTCCGGCGCGAGGCTTCGCCTAAGCTCTCTGACGATATGACCGAAGTGGAATATGGTGGAAGGGGCACCGCTGCAGCTAAGGAAAGATCCGTAGATCAACTTGTGTGTCTTGGGGTGCTCCCTGCCCCGTATATAAAGGAGACAAGGGGAGGTGGCCGGCCCTATAGGAGGCGCACCAAGGAGGAGTCCTACTCCCACCGAGTAGGACTCCCCCTCTCCTAGTTGGAGTAGGATTGGGGAGGAAAGGGGAAGGCGCGCCCCTCTCCTTGTCCTATTCGGACTAGAGGGGAGGGGGGCGCAGCCCACCTGGCCGGCCCTTCTCCTTCTTCCTCAAGGCCCATGAGGGCCCATATACCCCGGGGTTCAGTAACCCCGGTGTTCGGTAACATCCTGTTTTCACTCGGAACCATTCAAGTCCAAACATAGGCTTCCAATATATCAATCTTTATGTCTCGACCATTTCGAGACTCCTCGTCATGTCCGTGATCACATCTCGGGACTCGAACAAACTTCGGTGCATCAATACTTATAAACTCATTATGAACTCATCATCGAAGCGTTAGCGTGCGGACCCTACGGGTTCGAGAACTATGTAGACATGACCTAGAACCATTCTCGGTCAATAACCAATAAGCGGAACCTGGATGCCCATATTGGTTCCTACATATTCTCTGAAGATCTTTATCGGTCAAACCGCATAACGACATACGTTGTTCCCTTTGTCATCGGTATGTTACTTACCCGAGATTCGATCGTCGGTATCCAATACCTAATTCAATCTCGTTACCGGTAAGTCTCTTTACTCGTTCCGTAATACATCATCTCACAACTAACTCATTAGTTGTAATGCTTGCAAGGCTTAAGTGATGTGCATTACCGAGAAGGACTGGAGATACCTCTCCGACAATCGGAGTGACAAAACCTAATCTCGAAATACGCCAACCCAACAAGTACCTTTGGAGACACACCTGTAATACTCCTTTATAATCACCCGATTCGTTGTGACGTTTGGTAGTACCCAAAGTGTTCCTCCGTAAACGGAGTTGCATAATCTCATAGTTACAGGAACATGTATGGGTCATGAAGAAAGCATTAACATACTAAGCGATCAAGTGTTAAGCTAACGGAATGGGACATGTCAATCAGATCATTCTACTAATGATGTGACCTAGTTAATCAAATAACAACTCCTTGTTCATTGATAGGAAACATAACCATCTATGATTAACAATCTAGTAAAATAGAGGCATACTAGTGACATATTGTTTGTCTATATATTCACACATGTATTATGTTTCCGGTTAATACAATTCTAGCATGAATAATAAACATTTATCATGATATAAGGAAATAAATAATAACTTTATTATTGCCTCTAGGGCATATTTCCTTCAATGAATGCTTGTGTTAGAACAAATATTGATGTTTAATTAACTCTATCCAATCAATGCTTATAATAGGAAAACGGTGCCACCACCACCATCACCATGTCGACTGTGCAAGTCAAGGTGCGCCAGCAGCCTTGCAACTGGCACGCTGTTCGGCATCTACTTCCAGCTGAGTTTTCTTCATGCGGTGGTAACAATTTATATGAAACTTGTAACAACTATTTTGTTTTTAGTGTTATTGCCATTAATGCATTGTGTATATCATTTTGCTTTTTTACACAGATCGTCCCATGCAATGTGAGGTTGGAATTCAACAAGCTGACCGGAGACATTGTGACCTTTGAGTCTCCCGGGGGGCCCTATACTTTGGAGGTCGAGGAAGGACGAAATGTGTCGCAGATGGGAGGAGATGGATGGGTCCGTTTCATCGCCCACATGGGTATCACTGGTGGTGAGTTGATCAGCTTCTCCTTCAGAGCAGAAAGACCCAAGCCGCTCGCCATTTATGTTAACACGGAGGAAGATGATGATGACCCACTTGATGAAGCCATCTATGCTCAAAGAATTAGGCTGAGCGAGGAGGAGGCGGGCAACCTATGGCACATACTTCCACCACGTGCTGGCTTCGTTGGGGTGCCATTCGTGACCCGCTTGACAATTACCATGGTTGATCGGCATGTCATGGTATGTTATACTTACTGTGGTAATTTGATGATATGCTTTATTGTTATACTAACAAATGCAAATTATCTGTATGTAGAATCCGATGATATGCATAGTGTAGAATCCAATGATATGATTAGTGTAGAATTTAGTTAATTAGTGTAGAGTCCAACGATATGCTTAGTGAATCCAATGATATGCTTAGTGTAGAGTCCAATGATATGATGTGTAGAAGCTAGCCGATGATATGCTTTGGTGTAGAGTCCGATGCCATGCTTACTGTAGAGTCCAATGACATGCTTACTATAGAATCCGATGATATGCATTAGTGTAGCTAGAGTCCAATGATATATATGCTTACTGTAGAATCCGATGATATGCTTAGTGTAGATAGAGTCCAATGATATATATGCTTAGTGTAGAATCCAAGGAAACTGTTAATAGTGTAGAATCCATACTTATTAGTAGAATCCATGCTTAGTAGAAATGTAGTACTGTCTTTTGATAGTGTAGAAATCTATACTTAGTAGAAATATATTTGCAAGAGTATATATGTGCGAGGCTACTTATTAATTGATATGTTTTTCTTAGTCAGAAATTGCCAAAGAACCTATATGTGAGTTGTGGTATCGAGCCTGATGAAGAAGGCTCTGCTGGAATACGCCTTACCGCAAGAGGCTCCGTCACCACCTGTGCGTACGACGTGGACGCGGACGGTTGCACACACTTAAGCTCGGTTGGGTGGAAGAGCTTCCTCATTGATAAGAACCTTCATGTTGGACAGGCCATCCTAATTACTATCAGGAACACCAACCGCCAAGGCTTGAGGATGATGATCGTCATCGATATCATCTAGAACTATATATGTGTGTGGCTGCTGAACCATATATATGCTACTATGACTACCTAGTAGACTGCTTATCAACTATTAGTTCACCATATGAGATCTATCGTTGACTATATATGAGTACTTATAATGTTTGTGAGATTGTGGTTATATTAAATCTGGTATTGTGGTTAATGATATTGTTATATGAGGACCTAGTATTTGTGAATTTGCAGTTTATTGAAATGGGTACTGTTCTACATTATAAAAAGCAGAAAAAAAATGCTGAACGATACAGCAGTAGCGCGGGAACAGGAAAAGCACTACAACTAAATAGTAGTAGCGCGTGACTGAAGAGCGCTACTGATAAGGTAACTAGTAGTAGCGCTAGGTTAGACCACGCTACTACTACCAGTTAGCTGTAGCGCCGTAGTAGTAGCGCGGCTACCTGCGCTACTGATAGCCATAAAACCCGCGCCACTACTAGGGTTTTCCCTAGTAGTGGATACTCCCTCCGTTCCAAAATAGATGGCTCAACTTTGTACTAACTTTAGTATAAAGTTGAGTCGTCTATTTGGAACGGAGGGAGTAGATGATAGGTTCAAATATGTAGAGTAGAAACAAAAAATTGAAAGCGGAATGGACGCCCTACCTCTCCCTACAAGTGCTAGCATAGTCTTAAACTTAAGGCCCTTCCCAGTGCTCCATGGTGTACATGTGCTAAAGGTGCCACATAGACAGAAAAATGATGTGGCAAAGCAATTAAAGAAGAGAGAGAGTATTGTGGTGACCCCAATAAGAACCAATGCTAAGCACGTGGACCTAGGCAAAAAGACTACCAACCAATACATGAAAGAGTTTTATTAGTAAATAATTAAATAGAGGAGGCTTAGCTACAAAACCTAAGCACCGATGCATTGGGGACATTAGTTACTAAGAATTTTAATGCACTTAGCACCCCACTTTAGCACCAATGCATTGGGAGAGGTCTAAGAGACATAGTAGGCATAGCGGATTTGGGGGTGGGGGTGGGGGTGGGGGGGGGGGGCTATGCGGTAGCTCACCCCTGTCGAGGCCACGTTCACTGTTTTGACCCTTTTTGAAACTTCGGCACGATCTAACCCCGCTTTCAAAACAAATCGAGATCTGATCCTTTTCCTATCGCTATTGGCCTCGGCAGTAGCATAACACAGCCTACCACCTAAGTCTCTGCTGGTAGGACTTACCTGTGTCGGCACGCCCGGTTATAGTATGGAAAAGACCTTACCGCCATGGTCCTTGGCGGTAGGGTCTTTGCATTTGTTTATTGCATGCATGCCCTTATAATAATTGCATGCATCTCCCTACCACCAAGGACCATGGTGGTAAGGGTATTGTTCGCACCGAACGGGTGTGGCGGTGCCTTGGCGGTAGCATGTGCTACCCCTACCATCGAGAGCAGTGGCGGTAGGAAAAAGGGTCAAATCGTGTTTTTTTTTTTTGCAAAGTGGGGTCAGATTGTGCTGAAGTTTTAAAACAGTGTGAAAACAATGAATTCCGCCGTCGACGGCCCTACACGTATACCTAAAGTACTAAAGCTACCATTTATATTTTTCATCACTCAATAGAGGCAAACATAGATAGACACATTTGAGTGAACCACATTTCAATAATTTCCTTCCCATCTCCTTCTTCCATTGTTGTCCACCCTCTCTCTCTCTTCACCTTTTCCCTCTCTTCCTTCCTTTTTTTTCTTTCTTTTTGCATGGAGCAGCTGACTCCTCTGCAAGAGACCGCTCGCCCTGCAGAGCATCACCCGAACCTGAGTTGCAAAGTCAGAGCCGAGCTGAACCTGCGGAGTAGCACGTTGGAGCAGCGCGTTGGCCATGCCCTATGTGTGTTGCCCCATAGGTGAAAATCAGACCCTTGCTGCATCCGATTGGTGGCGACAACATCTTTGACGTGACCCCCTCCTTTGTTGAAGGGCATGAACTATGCTGGCATATGGATAAAGATGCTCAGAAAAAGTATGTTGAGGCATCTACATTGATTTTTTTTCTCCTCAACGCAAGCTACTGCTAGTGGGCCTCATCAAGCAATACACATGCATGTCATGCATCTTTATTCTTCACTCCAGCTTTTTCAGTTTTTTACACGGGATCACACTTTTTTTCCAATTTCAAGCACCCGCCTCCTGCTGAGGCTCCCAATACACCATCTGAATTTATTTCTCCTGACATCCGATCATATATGTCATACATGACATCATCCTGAAGCTATGCATTGACCATGCTGTGAGTGGTGTCGATATGTCATCCTTCGATCCACGTGAGAGGCGGCAGTGGGATTCCCAGTTGCAGTCCGGTGTCTTGGGTTATGGGCAGCATGCCAGCTGCACTGACTCGGCGTCGTGTGACTTACCATGTTCCACGAAGCCGCAGAGGCCACACCCGCTCTCCATGGTTTCTGGTTTCTCTCTCCGTCGGTGAAACAACGACAGCACTGCTCTTTGATGGCGTGGTTGTGTGTCATCCGGCGGCCCTCTAGAACTTGTTTATAGCTATGTAGGGCGGGAAGTCAACATCTTTGCAGTTAACCACGGCATTGTTCTGTAGGTTTTTCGTAGGTTATTACGTAGGTTGTGAGTGGTCGCCAGCATGCTAATTAGTTGGAGGTCGTATGCTTGGACGGCTACATATGTTTAGATAACTCGCCCATGCATGCAGATGGCACACATGACACCGGGCTCAAAGATGCAAAACATGACGAGCAGTCGAGCATCACTTAGTGCTTTGACTAATGAACGTCATGAGGCAGCTCGATAGTTGACTTGAAGATATGAGATCCCTCAAGATCTACAAGAGTGCGGAACTCGATCAACATGGACCACTTAATAGGTCCAAAAGTCTGAATATTGTGTTCTTATATTATATTTTTTTTTAGTTTTAGAAAAGGAGGAATCACCCCCGACCTCTGCATCCGGATGATGCATGAGGCTATATTATTTATTATTCACAAAGACCTTACAAAGTAATACAACAATAAGCCCGAGGCCACCATCTAGACGACACCTGTCGCTACTCCTAAACCCTTAATGAAAGCGTGCCGAATGTCTTGGCCAAATACCAAACGGACATCGCACGAAAGCCTAACATCTAACGCCGGATACCCCATCCAGGCCACATAGGCGGGATTGGGTAACACTCGATCCGCGCACTCTCGATGAGTACCACACGCTGCGCTAGAAAGGGCCGTCACCTCCATCTTTCCTCGATCCATCCTCAAAGCATGTCTTGGCGCATCGTTCTTGTCGAGCCTCTCGCCATCGACGCCACCACGACGCCTGGACAACGTCGACCTCCTGCGTGTCCCTCACCACACATCGGCGCCAAGCCTCCCTTTGCTCCATGCCGTCGAGAACCGCCGTCATGAATATGTGGAAAGAAACACCGCTCCACCGCAGCTGCCATCCGCTGGTCCCTCGAGCCCGAAAGTGCATCTCCAAGAATGCCGCCCCAAAGGCAACAGCGACACATGAATGCTGCCGTCATCCGATCAACTGATCTAGGGTTTCCCGGAGGTATTGGGTGGGGTTGGGAGCTTCACCTCGATGATGCCTTCTGAAGGAAGCGATGATAAGATCATCGTCATCACCGCTCCGCCAATGACCGAAGACCAAGTTTTCACCCGGATCCATTCCAAGAAATCCACCCGACAACCTATGCCTTTGTCTCAACCGCCTTCAAAGCCCCGGATCTAGTCTCCTAGATCTGGCGACCAACCGTGACAGCGAGTGCCACCGTAGGAGCCTGGCGCGCACCAGCCACTGAATGTGCCACCACTGGAGCTCGGGAGGGCTCCCACCCCACCTCGCCAAACCGCGAGCCGCCGGATGGATCCGCCGCGCTCATCACCGTCTCGATCTGAACCAATCCATTGGCCAAACCACGAGATCGCCCGTCTGAATCCGCCTTGGATAGGGACTACACCACGCCATGCCGCCGCTGGAAGCTCGAGCTTCACTCGCCGCCACCTTCGAGGCCGCCGCCCGGATCCGGCCGCCGCCGACAGACGCCGCGCCGCCCGCGTCGCAGAGGCGAGAGCCCCGATCCAGATCTGGATCGAGAAGTCCACGGCCGCCCCACGCCGCGCTTCGCCGCCGCGACCAGCAGCCACCGCGCCCGCTGTAAGCCGCCATCCGCCACCACTGACGCATCCGCGCGCCGCCAGATAGCTGCGCATCCGCTGGGCGCGCCGCCAGCCCACACACCGCGCCGGCGAAGGAAGGGGCCCGCCACCGACGCCCGGGCTTTGCCCGACGGCGCGAGCCGGGCGCGGCGAGAGGTAGGGGACGGGAAGGGTTGAGGCGGCGGAGCCGCCCGCTTCGAAGCAGGCTGTTAAAAAATGGGGGAGAATTTCGCTTCCCCGGCCTCTGCACCAACTAAGGATGCATACGGCCATTTTAGTATGAGTACCAAGATAAACATGATCCTCAGAATTTTTTCAAATGAGTATCAAGATATTTTTGATAAGCGGTTCCTTCACACACCAAACTTGATCCTCGATAAATGGGGAAAACCTCTGTACATCACCTCCTCGATAAATGGGGAAAACCTCTATACATCACCTGTCAATTCTAGGAATTGAACTCGGGTCGTTAAGCTGTACAACCGCATGCTCAACCACTGAGCTAGTGTTCTTATATTATATACATCCAGTGGACGGACTGCGTGCAGTTTTTCGGGTAAAGACGTGGCAGTATGACCAACTTACAGGATCACGACTCATGATCGACTTGCGAGATCACGGGCAGATTTTTATCTCATTATTATATTTATTCTGTAAACGACGTAGTGCATTTTTTTTAAATGCTGAAGTATGGGTTGTTCTCCAGTACAAACAAGCCAATGATAATCAAGATAGCATACGTATGATACATAATCATTTGAGATACCACCAGCAAAAGAGCCCGTGCGTTGCAACGAAAGAAAAAAAATAACACACGCTCTTAACCCAACAACTATCACTCAAGAAAACAATAGGTATATCTTCTTTATTTTAGCGAGGCATCGCATTTGTGTTGCCGCTTATCCTCTTTCTCATCCTCGCCGACGGTGGCTTCAATTTTCACACAAACCAAAACATGTTTGAATGTGGTTAATTCTAAGGCGTCTCTCTCTCGCGCGCGATGAGAAATCTATTGTTTTCCCCTGCGACGTGTCTTGTTTTCCCTATATGGTTTTAGTGGGTGTTTATTTGCAATCCGCATTGGTGCTGATACTAAAGAGAAACAGATTGTGCGCTATAGGTTATAAGTTTGCTTCCAAAGTAAAATAATAACTAAAAAATAGTTAACATGTTAAAATAACATCATGTTCATATTCTACACATTTTTCTAATCAAATTTCATATATAACGTCTTCAAATCGGAGTTACGGTTCAAAAGGTACGGATAATTTTAAAAAGTATTTGTTTGACATAAATATATCTTCCAAAATATATATTTATAATTATTTAATGAATAAAAATAACATCATATTCATGTTTACATATTTTTCTAATCAAATTTCATATATAACATGTTAAAATCGGAGTTACGGTTTAAAAGATATGGATAATTTAGAAAAGCTTTTGTTTGACCTAAATTGATCCGTGGATGAATTATGTACAAGGTCAAGGGGTTTTCTAAAAAATGAAAAATAACGGTTCGGGATGTCACTTAAGTGGGGACTGCGGGTTCAATTTATAGAAAATAGGAGGGCCTTTTTGCAAAAACACCGACGATGGGCGAGCGGGCAGAAGCGGTGCGTGCTTTATTATTAGGTACAGATATGTCTCACAATCAGTAATGTGATTGCCATTCATGAAACCCTAGACGTCGCCGCCGCTGCCCCCTCCCCCCCTCGCTGCCGCGGGCAAACACTGCCGAGCAAAGCTCGTTGGTGCATGGTTGGCAGTGGCGGGACATGTTCTTTCGCGTACTAGCGTTAGGAATCAAGCAGTTCTACGAGGCGAGATGTCGCGTTGGCGACAAGGTGGCACATGCATCCATCTTGTCTGTCGGCGGCCTTCTCCTTCCAGGAGCAACGGAGATGGAGGCAAGGTACCGGGCTCTTCCCGGCGGCACAATATGGCACCTAGACAAAGCGGCAAGGATTGCAGCACGACGGCCTCCACTGTTAGAGCATCTCCACCCACCCCCAGGACGCCTTTTTAGGCTTGGTTTTAGGCTCGGACGACGCTTTTTGTAAAAAATGACCGAGCCACGCCCCCAGCGCCCCCCAGGACATCAAAATAGCGTCAGCAAATCCAGGCGAAACCCAGCGCGTTGGGGGGCTCTTGGGGACGCCGGGGGAAGTTTCGGCGAATCACGTCTCCCCACATGTCCTTTTTCTTGGCCCACTTAGTCATTTCCTTCACAATTTTTTGGTTGGGGTGGGGTGTGGCTGGGAAGATGCCCTCCCCATGCACTTCTATTTCGCTGGATGAAGCATTTGGCATCAACTTTTTAGTTTTGGTGGTATTCTTGGGGGCTCCAATGGCTGGAGATGCTCTTAATGCATCTTCGGTTCCTGCTGGCGCGACTTTGCTTCGGGTGTGGTCCATGACATCTCCCCGATGGCGGCTTCGGCTGGCTACATAGGCACACATGTAGCATGCCCATAGAGCTCCGGCGGCTCAGGTGTGGTTGTTGTCGTTTCATTGAGCATGTGGGCCTGGTTGGGCTTCATCTGGGGAGTGGTAGGTGGGAAACTGTTTGGATCAATTTTTATGTTCATTAAGTTTAATTTTTTCCCTAAAAAAGTTTTTTTTGCTATAATTGCATGATAATTGAATGCAAGATTGGGAGGAAAACCTATTTGCATTTGTGGAAATGTAAACACGAATCAAATCCCTAGTTAGGCCTCTGGACTAGCTCGTGTATTGTTGATAGTTTCGTTTTCCTAAAAATTTGCATTTTTATTGTAACAAGGGTGCCAGATATAATGAGAACACATTTTTAGGGTAACAACAGTGTTGAATAGACCAAACTTACGAAATACTGTGAGATCACGTCACTAATTTGTTGTCGGTATTTTCATATAAAATGTTAACGTTTACTTGGGTCCTTAGACCATTAGAAATTGTGTACCCAAATACCGGATGGTTAATTTGGGGTAGCAAAGTGTCACTCCATAAATGAGTGATCATAGAGGTAATTTGGATATGCCAAAAATATATGTCATGGTGTTCATTATGTCGAGACCGAGATTTGCCGCTCAAGCAATGCAAAGATACACTCTGGACACACCCAATATTACAGTGTTCATCATCGCTTGGTCAAGCATAGTGGCTAAGATATGGGGACATCGGAATATGGAAACGATAAAAGAGTACAACCCGTTAACAAGGATAACTAGGTACAGTGATCAAGTAGTTGATCGTATGAATACCATAAAAGTCTCACCTTAGGTTTTATAGCGTATGGAGCAAAACGGAATTGTATTGGTAATGAAAGGTTTGCTGGATACATATCTTCATTGATAGGGAATTATTATGGGTGTCTTGATCCCGCGGATAATTATTGAATGGGAGGTGTTCCTGGTATGTCTGTATATTACTGAACCTGTAAGATCACAAACTTAACGACTAACGGTAAGTAAGACAACTAGAAAATAATGGAGAATGAGAAAATGCGCTCCGGAAGTGTTTCGGATGATCCCGAAAGTGTTTCGGAAGGTCCCGAGAGTGTCCCAGTTTTGCATGGGAGCATCCCGGAATTCCTTGAAATGTCCTGGAGGGCCCTGAAAGCTTACGGAAGAGTAAAATGTTCCAGTTACTTGCAGAATATTCTAAAGAGCCCCTAGCGGGTTGGACCCCTGGTGGAGTGGTTGGGGGGCGCAAGGGGCCACACGGGCCCAATTTGGCTAGCCCCAGAGGAAACTTAGGGGCAAGAAAATCTAGAAGGGATTCCTAGGAGGACTCCACCTCCTGGTCGGCCTACCCAAGGAGGGCTTCCACCCAAAGTCGGTAGGCTCCTTTGCCCCTCCACCTATATATATATATATATATAGGTGGGGTGTCCCTAGAGGGACACACCAAGCCCAAAGGTTGCACATATTTGCCCTGCGCCAACCCTATCTCTTTCTCGGTCAAGATTGATTCTAGATCGGACACTGGTAAGTTGCCTCTCCCTTTAGGTTTTCTATAGTTCTTCATGCTAGTCCATGGAGCACTGGAGAACCTTCGGATCGGAAGGCATGGCTACCTCAAACGTGTCGTACACTTCGACACTAGATTGACGAATCATCTCGAAGAACTCTTGCAGATGGTAAGTATAACCTAACTGCAGGAATCAACGCGCATCACCAACTCTTCTTTATTTACTTCGATTGATTGGATTGTTGCTGACATGATTGTTACTTATACCTCTATAGTGATGCTAGGCATGTTCATGCATAATAAACTTTTTGTTGCGCACCATGCTCCCCTACAAAGACCGGCGTCTCTGAGGAGATTTTCTCTCCCCCTCACGGTCAAATCTCTAGGGGAAACCTCGGATCCGGGTCTCCTTGGATTGAATGATGAGGTTGTCTTGCATCTTGCTCAAACTGCCTGAAGGGACATATTGCGTTGGTGCCGGGGCGGGGCTTCCCCATTTGCATGGCAATTTGTTTGGCAATGATGGCAGCGTCGAGCGGAACTGGGTCATGGGGTGGTCTTCGATGGTCAACTTTGTCGGGATGTCTGATGAGTTTTCCAAGCTTCGCCGTTCGTTTTTGGAGTCGAAGCGTTCGTGGAGAGAGCCTCCTCGGCGACGATGGCAGGTGATCGTCGAAATCAGAGTTGTCCATCGTTCACTTGTCTGCTCGATTATTTGACTTTGACATGAGCTGATGTGGGTTTCGTGCGTGAGCTTGTGATGACCGCTTCCTTCATGGCCGTGTATGGTGAAGTTAGAGCAACTTCAACGTGCCAATTCATTTTGTCCGTGTGCATTCGTTCGGATCAGCACCTACAGAAAAGTCAGCCCAATGCACCGACCTAAACGTCCGCGCGTTCGCTTTTCGTCCACTGCCGATCCATTCTTGATCTAATTTTAAGCCTGATTTGCGTCGGCGCGGACATGAAACGAACACGCGCGACGTGCGCCTACTCCTCCCTCTGGCCCGCTAGTCAGTGGCACATTGGCCATCCTCTTCCACCCATATCAACAGCAAACCCTCGTCCTTCCCGCCCCGTCGCCACCGCCGCCCATTTTTCCGGTGCCTCTGCCAGTAACCCGTGTCGGCAGACCTCCCCCCAACATCGCCACAACCCACGTCGCCGGCACCACCAGCTCGCCGCCGGGGCAGCGAAGTTTCCATCCCACATTTTGACGTCGCCGCAAGCAGGAAGCCGCCTCCCCTGCCCTGGCCAGCTCCTTCGTCTGACACCGCCCGCTGTCCTGATGCCGGTATGCTCGTCGGACGCCGCCAAGCCAGCCACCTGGTCCAAGGGAGGCGCGCTACTCTTCACCGGCCAGCTTCTTCATTGACGCCCACAAGCTGTTCAACAGTTTGCCAAGGTACAAAACGGACTCCGCCGACGAGTTTTTTTTCCACAATTTCCTGTGCGACTCCGACGATTCCTCGTCCGATGATGAGGAGATGTTCGCTGCCGTGTTGGTCAATGACCACCTTAATAGGCGGCGGTTTTTGTTCCGGGGCTCGATCCCGGGGCACATTCCGGTGTTGAATCGCAATCGAGAGAGCGGCCATTTCCTTCTTTGGAATTACTACTTTGACACAACCAACCCGTTGTTCAAACACCAGAAATTCCGGCGGTGTTTTTGTATGGCTAGGCATCTTTTCAACCGTATTAGAGAGGAGGTGGTCGGATACGATAACTATTTCGAGTGTAAAAAGGATGCCCTTGGAAAGATTGGCTTCTCATCTTATCAGAAATGCACTGCAGCCATCCGGATGCTTGCATGCGGAGTGCCCGGTAATCTCATTAATGAGTACGTCTGTATGAGCGAGTCTACATGCCTAGAGTCTATGTACAGGTTCTACAAGGCTGTGGTGCTATGTTTGGGCCCGAGTACTTGAGAGAGCTGACTGGTCAAGATACAGCCCGCTTGTTGGCAATGAATTCCAGCAGGGGCTTCCCAGAGATGCTTGGCAGTATAGACTGCATGCACCATGAGTGGAAAAACCGCCCTTCTGCTTGGCAAGGGCAATATAAGGGTCATGTCAGGGCTTGCACTGTCATACTTGAGACCGTGACCTCACAAGATCTCTGGATCTGGCACCCTTTCTTCGGCATGGCCAGATTCCACAATGATATCAACGTGTTCCAACGCTCACCGGTGTTTGCAAGGCTTGACGAAGGCAACAACCCACTGGTGAACGCTACCATCCACGGCCACAACTACGACAAAGGATACTACCTAGGCGACGGTATCTATCCTCAGTGGATCACTATTGTGAAGACAATCCCCAACCCTGTCGGAGAAGAGAGGAAAAGATTTGTCCAAGAACAAGAGGGTGCTAGGAAGGATGTCGAGCATGCCTTTGGTGTTCTGCAATCTCAATGGGGAATCGTTTCGGTATCCTGCTAGAACTTGGAGCACCAAGAAGTTGTGTGAGGTGATGACTGCTTGTGTGATCATGCATAATATGATCGTAGAGGATGAGCGTCCGGAACGTATCTACGATCAAGGTTTCAGTTTCAAAGTGAGAATGTCATGCGTGAGCATGAAGGAGGAGCGACAATGTTTCACAGTTCATTCAATTTCATCATAAAATGCGTGATTGAAAAACCACATGCAGCTGAGTATAACAATAGATACCCATACACACAAAAAGATACTATCCTCGATCAAGGAAGTTGCACATGAGGAGCACGGATCTCTATGTCTGGTGCAGATGCAGGATTCAAGTTTGTTTTGTGTGCAACTGGTTGTAATTTTTTATTTTTGTGTACCCCCATGTGTCTAACCTTATATATACATGTATATATCTGTAGGGATCCTGTATATATACCTGTATATATCTGTAGTGGATACAAGCCAGCGGTAGTGCAGGCCTTCATTCATTCATTCGAGAAGTCAGCGATGTCGCAAGGAGAGCAAGCACCATCACGAGCAATGGGGAGCTTGGCTGCTGTTCTCCTCGTAGGGATCCTGCTCCAGCTCGCCGGCTGCAGCCCTCCACCGGACCCGGTGACCTGCACGCATGGCACGTCCAACTGCACGGTCACCAACACGTACGGCTCCTTCATGGACCGCACCATCTGTCACGCAGCCAACGTCGTCTACCCGCGCACCCAGCAGGAGCTGGTCGCGGCCGTGGCAACCGCGGCGTCCGCCAAACGCAAGATGAAGGTGGCCACCAAGCACTCACACAGCGGCCCCAAGCTGGCGTGCCCCGGCGGCAGCCAGGGCACCATCATAAGCACCGCACGGCTGAACCGGACGGTTCGCATCGACGCCGAGAGGCAGCTCATCACGGTAGAGAGCGGCATGGTACTCCGGGACCTGATCCAGGCCGCTGCCGCAGCGGGGCTGTCACTGCCGCACTCGCCGTACTGGTACGGCCTAACCATCGGCGGGCTCCTCGCGACGGGCGCGCATGGGAGCGGGCTGTGGGGCAAGGGAGGCGCCGTGCACGAGTACGTGGTCGGTCTGAGGATCGTGACGCCGGCGCCGGCGTGTCACGGGTTCGCCATGGTGAGGGAGCTCGGCGCCGATCACCCGGACCTGGACGCCGCCAAGGTCTCCCTTGGGGTCCTCGGCGTTGTCTCCCAGGTGACTCTGGCCCTGCAGCCGCTGTTCAAGCGGTCAGTGACGTTCGTGAGGCGCAACGACTCGGACTTCACGGCACGGGTGGCCGAGTGGGGCCGTCTTCACGAGTTCGCCGACATGATATGGCTGCCGCAGCACGGCAGCGTCGTCTACCGCCAGGACGACCGCGTCGACGTCGCGACACCCGGGAATGGGCTCAGCGATCTGGCCCTTTTTCGTTCCAACCCCACAGCCCTGCTTGTCCGCGCAAGAGCCGCAGAGGAGCGGCTGCAGGAGAACGGCACTGACATCGCCCGGTGCGCGGCAGAGCAAGAGGGGGCCACGAGACAGCTGCCGGCCTTGGGCTTCACGAACGACGGCGTCTCCTTCACGGGGTACCCGATCGTGGGGTACCAGCATCGCATCCAGGCGTCCGGCTCATGCATCGATGGCCCAGAGGATGGCCTCCTCTCCTCCTGCGCCTGGGACCCGCGCATTCGAGGCACCTTCCTGTACAACTCCGGCTTCAGCGTCCCACTCTCTAAGGTGTCGGCGTTCGTCGCCGACATGCAACGGCTCCGGGACCTCAAACCGGCCGCGTTTTGTGCCCTCCTTCGTGCGGGTGTTGTCCTCCGCTACGTCAAGGCATCCTCCGCGCACCTCGGCAAGCCCGAGGACTCTGTTGACGTTGACATCATCTTCTACCGCAGCCACTCCGACGGCATGCCGCGCGCCCACGCCGACGTGCTGGACGAGATTGAGCAGATGGCGTTGGGTAAGTACGGCGGCCTGCCGCACTGGGGTAAGAACCGCAACTTCGCCTTCGACGGTGTCATCGCAAGGTATCCGAAAGCCCATAAGTTCCTTAAGGTAAAGAATATGTACGACCCCGACGGGCTCTTCTCCAGCGAGTGGACCGACCAAGTGCTCGGCGTCAACGGGACACCCAACATCATTAAGAAGCATTGCGCCATTGAAGGACTATGTGTCTGCTCTGACGACTTGCACTGTGCGCCAGAGCAGGGGTACTTCTGCCTGCCAGGGAAGGTTTACACGAAGGCAAGAGTTTGCTCCTCCACCGAGGATTATTAGGGATGACGGCACCACTTGTTGAACTTGTACTTCCTAGCTCGGTTTAGTAGCTAACATAGTTTTCTTTTCAGTTAGCAAAATAAATGGCCATGTCAACGTGTGCATGTACACTGGATGTGGCCCGGTAGTTTTTCAGTTAGTAGTTAGTAGCTTGGTGCGGCAGTTAGTAATGCATGGGATAGCATGCAGAGCAGCGCACGGCACTCACGCATCACCCGCATGGCGAGTGTCGTCGGATGGCAGCATCGGTGAGCTCGCGTGCGTGGTTGATCTTTGCAACAATCTGGGCTTCGCTTTTCGTCCTGTACAATGGTTGATAAAATAGTTTTATCTTAAGTTTTGCATGTAATTTAGAGATAACAAAAAAAAAAGAGTTTACAATGGGTCATCTCTTAGCCTTATCTTCAATAACTAGCAATTCCTAAAAACATGATGAGACATATTGTGCTAAGAGATCATTGTCGGTGTTAAAACCGGCGGATCTCGGGTAGGGGGTCCCGAACTGTGCGTGTCTAAGGCGGATGGTAACAGGAGGCGGGGGACACAATGTTTACCCAGGTTCGGGCCCTCTCGATGGAGGTAATACCCTACTTCCTGCTTGATTGATCTTGATGATATGAGTATTACAAGAATTGATCTACCACGAGATCGTAAAGGCTAAACCCTAAAAGCTAACCTACGATTATGATTGTTCTTGTCCTACAGACTAAACCCTTCAGTTTATATAGACACCGGAGGGGGCTAGGGTTACACAGAGTCGGTTACAAGGGAGGAGATCTACAGATCCAAATTGCCAAGCTTGCCTTCCATGCAAAGGAGAGTCCCATCCGGACACGGGACGAAGTCTTCAATCTTGTATCTTTATAGTACAACAGTCTGGCCAAAGCATATAGTCCGGCTGTCTGAGGACCCCCAAATCCAGGACTCCCTCAGTAGCCCCTAAACCAGGCTTCAATGACGATGAGCCGGCGCGCAGATTGTCTTCGGCATTGCAAGGCGGGTTCTTCCTCCGAATACTCCATAGAAGATTTCGAACACAAGGATCGTGTCCGGCTCTGCAAAACAAATTCCACATACCACCATAGAGAGTATAATATTTCCACAAATCTAATCTGCTGACAGCTTTTTCATAACGTGATATCACGCCATGGCCCGGTCATTATTCGAACCGTTTTCTCAACCATCTACTGCACATATTCCGAGGCGGTTTTCTTGGCACGTCTTGTCAAAGCAGAGATCGTGTCCCTTTATCACGGGATTCTCATTAATACGGGTATGGGTAACCCAATCGTGCCTGCTGGTATGACTCCTCGATTTTAGTCAAGTTCCAAGCGGCCATGAGGAGGATGCTTGATATTCATCCTCTTTATAAAGGGGCCAAGGAGTGTCCTTTTCTTCTCGCGCTCGATCCTTCCCTTCCCCCACCTCGAGTTCCAACACCCAAGGCTCAGGCTAAGCGCTTCGGACCTTCAATCATGTCCGGATCCAACCTTCAAGGCATGTGGATGGCCTCCTCCGTCACAGAGGAGGACATCGAGAAGCTAAGAGAAGCCAGGTATCTGACCGCCGAAATCTCGCGCAGACTGCCTGCTCAAGGGCAGGTCATCCCCACTCCCGAACCCAACGAGAGTGTCGTATTCGTTTCCCACTTCCTCCGAGGGCTATGCTTTAGCCTCGATCCCTTTGTTAGAGGGCTTATGTTCTATTACGGGCTTGATTTCCATGATCTGGCTCCGGATTCCATCCTTCACATCTCATCGTTCATCGTTGTGTGTGAGGCCTTCCTCCGCATCACCCCACATTTCGGCTTATGGCTCAAGACCTTCAATGTGAAGCCGAAGATGATCGACGGGCGACACGCAGAATGCGGAGGTGCCATAATAAGCAAAGGCGCCGATGCTCCATGGCCAAAGGGTTCCTTCCCGGAGATGTCCGACTTATGGCAGCGAGAGTGGTTTTACATCACAGCTCCCCGAAGTACTAAGTGGGTAGCTGCCTCCGCCTTCCGTTCGCCCCCCCGCCACAACTAGCGTCATGGGCCAACAAGGGGCTGGAGTGGGGGCCAGTTAATGACGTGCCGACATTGCAGAGTCGCATCCGAGATCTCCTCAAGAGAGGTGTCAGCCTTGTCAAGGTAATGCAAGTCATGCTAGTTCGTCTGGTCCTACCATGTCAACGCCGACCTCTCCGTATGTGGGAGTTCAACCCGGAAGGACCGCGTACTATTCAGCAATTCTTCGGCGTGACGCTCGAAGGGATGTATGGATTGTTCTTCGGATCACGAAAAGTGTCCAGACACCACCGAGGATGCGGGTCTAAACTGCAATCGTCCAGATACCCACGTAAGTAATTCTGCGGCCGAACACACTGTCTTTTCATTTGTCCTAACATTATTCTGAAAAAATTGCTCTTGGCCAGGACTGGATAAGAAAGGCGAAGATGATCAGGTGTTCGGCCCCCCTTCCCGAAGGCTCACCGGATCTAGAACTAGCCAGGATGCTTGAGCTCGCACCTTATCAAGCGCCGTCAGGGGAAGATAAATGAAGGAATAAAGAAGCCGAAAGCGGGCCTCACACATTACTCATCCAAACCGGGGGAATTAGCGTCTCCATGAAGGAGGATAATCAGGGAGAAGAATCTGAAATTCCCTCTCCCCAAGGAAGGAAAAGGACCGCCTCTAAAGACTTGGGAACAAGGGTTTCCAAATGAGGTAAGAAACCTTCGCCAGGGGGCCCTGCCCCGGAGGGCATCCTTACCGCACAGTGCCCGCAAGGGGATCAGCCCTCCACCAAGCTGTCAGTGAACAAGAGTACTTTTGGTAAATATATCATGCTTCATCTCCGAGGACAATAACCAAGACGTATGTCTTGTAGTTCGGATCGTAGCCCTTCTCGGCAGAGTTCATCTTCGGAGGATCTTCTTCCGGAGATGATGGAGAGTGAAACGCCTCCCCCCGTATCCCCGCGTCATGAGGTGGACGACCCTGAGGTGTCGTCACGGAGGATTTCTCCTGATCCACAAAGGCCGGAAGGTAACCCTTCGGCCACCTGAAGTCCGGAGTATTCGGCTCCTAAGGGGAGCAGCAGAAAGAGTCCGTGATTGTCCAGTGCATGACCGGACGCACTGATGGGTCTTCTGGAGCAAGCGGCTATCTCAGAGGCGCATCGTACTTTAATGGGTATGGTGGTTGAAAGGATTTCATCTGCCCCAAGTGGGTTGCATGAAGCTTTTATGAGCCTGCTAAAAGGCTTTGAGGTACGCAAAGTAATATATATATTTTTTGATGGTACCACACATGCTAGGTGTGCCCTATGCAGATAGTAGCCCTTGAGACTCTGGTTGTTGTCCAAAGGCGGCAAACAGAGGATCATAGTCCCAAGTAATGATCATGCTGCTTTCATGTGCAGGCGGCTGAGGGTCTGGTGGCTGGCCGGACTGGTGAGTTTGCCGAACTGAGGTGGCAACTTGATGCGGCAGATGCCGACATCATGCTTATAAACAAGCGGCTTGACGAGGCACAGGGTATGTATTCTCCGGTGGTCAACAGATATTAAGAGGAGCATGATGCTAGTATCTATAACATGCTGTGACTGCAGATGGAGCTGCCGCCGTGGAGACCCTTCGGGCGGAGCTTGCCCGAGCCAACGAACAAGCCAGGAGAAGTGATGCGGCCGCCCTAAAGGCGGCCGAGGAGTTAAGAGCCGAACGGGCTGCTCATCGCCAGAGCGAAGATAAAATAGCCAAGATGGCTGTTGAGCTGAAGGATGCCGCCGACCGGTATGAGCTTCTTGAAAAGGAAAGCCAAGCGAAAGCGGCGGACCTGAAGAAAGCCATGGTAGCAGCCAAGGAAACCCGCTCTAAAATTAGAGCGGCGAAGGAGGAGCTTCGTCAAGCCGGAGATATCACGGCTGGGAAGCCCTTTTTGTTGCGGACGAAGTTCGGAGATCCGAAGTATGCCCCTCTGGATCAATTATGGAGTGCTGCAGACGCGTACTTGGACTTGGTAATGAGTGCTGCTGATGCGACTGAGTTTTTCAAAGATCAGAAAGATCACAAAGTGGAAAAGTTGTTCTGGTCGCAGTTCAGTGCTCCAACTCGGCCGCTGCTGTTAAATGAGCAAATGGCCGGAAGGGCCAAGGCCGAATAGTTATTTTGGTTTAGTGCAACGATTCCTTTGTGCTGTGCCGCATATTGACGCTATAAAGAGGTCCGAGTGCATAGAGGGTGCACGGATGGCTCTTGCCCATGTTAAGACATACTGGGCAGAGATGGATGTCACCGCTATTGCAACCCCGGGTCCGGCCGTAGGCCAGGTCTCGGCCGAGCACTATTTTGAAGAAGTCCTGGAAGGTGCTCGTTTAATAGAGGCTCAGTGCTCGAAGAGTATCATGTTCGAGTGACATGTATCCCAATTGTAAAAACAATGCTATTTGGATTATAAAGGCTGTGTTTATACTTTTGCCTGAAAGTATTATGATGCCTCCTGTGCGGCCGTTTATGTATATATATAACCTGAAAGTTTGCTGTAATGCCCTCGATGCGGATATATATCCCACGTGTCGAAGCACGACTTAGAGGCATAACCGCATTGAAAGCAATGCCGCAAGGGAGGTAATCTTCACACAACCCATGTAATACATAAGGGAAAGAGATACATAGTTGGCTTACAGTCGCCACTTCACACAATACATAAATAAACATCCATCATCCAGATTACACTCAAGGTCCGACTACGGAACCAAAATAAAAGAAGACTACCCCAAAAGCTACACAGATTCCCGATCGTCCCAACTGGGCTCCACTATTGATCATCGTGAAAGACACATAATAGTAACCACGTTCCTCGTCGAACTCCCACTTGAGCTCGGTGCGTCACCTGACCGCATCGTCGGCACCTGCAACTGTTTTGGTAGAATCTGTGAGTCACGGGACTCAGCAATCTCACATCCATGAGATCAAGACTATTTAAGCTTATAGGAAGGACAGAGTTGTGAGGTGGAGCTGCAGCAAGCGACTAGCATATATGGTGGCTACATTCGCAAAAAGAGGCGAGAAGAGAAGCAAAACGCAGTCGTGAAACTAGTAGCGATCAAGAAGTGATCCTGAAACTACTTACGTCAAACATAACTCCAACACCGTGTTCACTTCCCGGACTCCGCCGAGAAGAGACCGTCACGGTTACACACGCGGTTGATGTGTTTTAACTAAGGTCAACTTCGGGTTTTCTACAACCGGACATTAACAAATTCCCATCTGCCTCATAACCGCGGGCACGGCTTTCGAAAGATAATACCTGCAGGGTGTCCCAACTTAGCCCATTATAAGCTCCCACGGTCTACAAAGGATATTCCTTCTACCGAAGACCCGATCGATCTCGGAATCCGGACTACAAGACATCTCGACAATGGTAAAACAAGACCAGCAAGACCACCCGATTTGTCCGACAAATCCCGATAGGAGCTGCACATATCTCGTTCTCGTGGCACACCGGATAAGCTAAGCGTCTGTGTATCGGCGTAATCCAAGTTGCCAAGGAATGGTCCCGCCACGGTGCTCTAGTTTGGACCAACACTCGAAGAACCTTGGCCCGGGGTAAATAAAGATGACCCTCGGGCTCGCGAAAACCTGGGGAAAAAAGGCTTAGGTGGAAAATGGTAAAACCAAAGTTGGGCCTTCTTTGGAGGAGTCTTATTCAAAGAGAACTGTCAAGGGGTCCCATAAATCACCCAACCGTAAGGAACGCGAAATCAAGGAACATAACACCGGTATGACGGAAACTAGGGCGGCAAGAGTGGAACAAAACACCAGGCATACGGCCGAGCCTTCCACCCTTTACCAAGTATATAGATGCATTAATTAAATAAGAGATATTGTGATATCCCAAAATGTCCATGTTCCAACAAGGAACAATCTTGATCTTCACCTGCAACTAGCAACTCTATAAGATGGGATGAGCAAAGCGGTAACATAGCCAATCAACGGTTTGCTAGGAAAGGATGGTTAGAGGTTTGACATGGCAATATGGGTGGCATGATATAGCAAGTGGTAGGTAACGTAGCATAGGCATAGCAAAAGAGCGAGCATATAGCAAGCAAAGATAGAAGTGATTTCGAGGGTATGGTCATCTTGCCTGCAAGGTTCTCAGAGTTGTCGAAATCTTGATCCTCGTAAGCGTTCTCAACAGGTTCCTCGTTCACGTACTTCTCTCCCGGATCTACCCAAAGCAAAAACACAAGCAAAGGACCAACAATCAATCACGGGCGATGTACAAACAACATGATGCAAAACATGGCATGATATGCGAGATGTGAGATGCAATGCATATGCGTGCTCCGGAAGGAAAATGATGAACAAGGCATCAACTTGGCAAAGCAAGTATGCCGCTGCAAAGGTGATATGATTTCGGTTGAAATTGATATAAAGATCACCGGAATCGGATGCACGGTTTGCAAATGACAAGCAAAACAAGAATGGCACAAATCTGCCATTAACAGCATGATGCCACATAGCAAGCAACAAGAAATTAAGCTACTGCACCCAAACGTAACAACCAAGCATACGGAAGTGATCTACTCAAGATGCTTGACAAAATATGAACACTGATCTACGGCTAATTCACATATTAACAGGTTCAAACAAGCATGGCAAAAGTGCAAAAGATATCAGCCTCACAGACTTGGTGAAAATACTGAACATGGCAGAATCAGCATCAGGAAGCAATGTTTAGAGCAAGCAAACAACATGCTACAGGAACTTATAATAGTAAAACAAGGCATGGAATGAATCTACTCAAAGCATAGAACAAAAGTCCCTTACTGAACATGAGCCAAAAGGGAACATAAAAGGTAATAGAACACATGTCAATATAGCAAGTTTCGTTAACAGATTCAGCAAACAGGGCATGACATTGACAGAATTATGAAGGCATCTTCGCGAGCTCGATGCACTTACTACAGAGCATTTCATGATAAACTAAGCATACATCCATCAAGAAGACATGGCATGGAAGCTATACATGGCAAGAATAACATCATAGCATACACGGATCAACTACAACAACCTTGGCAAAACTAAATAACATGTAAACAATCTGCCAGGAAACATTTTATAGCAAAAGTAGAGCTCGATTGACTCAAGCTATGGCACTCCATAATTGCAAACAAGGGCATGGATGGATAGAGAATAACCATATGTTCAAAGCATCCTTACTGAAGTATCTCAAAATAAGCATGATCTCTCTGTAGCATCAAGTTTACATGGCACAAAAATATCAGCAGAACAGGGGCTGAAATCAGCAACATCATGAAGCCTAGTTTGCATGCTTGTGCTAGTCACCACAGAGATTACAAAAATAGATGGCATACACCCCTGTAAATATGACATGGCATATTACAAAACACATGTAGGACTCAAGTTCATAGGGTGCACACATCAATCATGGCAAAAATGACAAAAGTGCATGTTCTGATAAGAATCTGAAACTAACATCACATAGCCCTCTTCTAACAGCATTTCGGGCATCAAGATGAGCTCAAATATAAATGATGCAATGAGATTAAATGATTTACTCGTCGAGGCGAACAATTCGGTATGCTACACGCATAAAACGGAGCCACGGGTGCAAAGTTGTGGGGTGATGAACATGCAACAAAAATTAAGACAGATAAGGACTTAGACGAAATTTCGGGGAGAAGAAAAGTCAACCGAGGTGGATCTGGAGATCGCCGGAGAACGCGGGTGTCGCCGGAGAGGGGGCGCCGGAGCTCGGGGTCGGGCAGCCGGGCGCTGGTCGGCGGCGGTGAGCGGGCGGCGGGAGGCGACGGGCGCGGCGACGGCGGTGAGCGGCGGTGCTCGGGCGGCCGGCGTCGGGCCGGGCGGGATGCGGTCCGGCACGTGGCTCCAGCGGGCTCAGCGGGAGGCGGCGGCGATGTGGGCGCGGACTGCCCACGTGGCGGCCGCGGAGTGGCCGGCGGCGGCGGGCGGACACGTCTGGCCCGGTCTGGACGGTGTCCGGCGCGCGGAGAGGAGCGGGGCTAGGGTTAGGGTAGGAAATGATCCGGATTTCGGGGAGGGTGTTTTCATAGGTAGAAGGAGCTAGGAGTGTCCAAATGAGGTGTAGTTTTCGCCCACACGATCGTGATGCGACGACGGAGAGCATGGAAGTGACTTAGATGGGTTATTAGGCTGTTTTGGAGGGGTGTTGGACTGCAACCCAAAAGATGCCTTTGCGGTTATGCGGTTAACTGTTGGAGTATCAAACGACCTCCAAATGGCACGAAACTTGACAGGTGGTCTACCGGTAGTGTACCAAGGCCACTTGGCAAGCCTCGGTCCATTCCGAGAACGTTTGACACCCGCTCACGAAAAGAGACAAGAGGGGTGCGGCAAGGGGACATAGGAGTGCACGATTGCAAAAGCGGACAACGGGGAAAATGCTCGGAATCATGAGACGAACACGTATGCAAATGAGATGCACATGATGACATGATATGAGATGCATGACATGAACAAAATGCAAAACAAAAGACAAAAACCCAACCACGGAGGGAATATCATATCACAATGCCGAAAATGGCAAGAGTTGGAGTTACAAATATGGAAAGTTACATCCGGATGTTACATTTACAGTCGTCGGCTTCAGCCCCCACGCATATAATGCGGGGGTGTTTGGAAAAGCGTGTATTCACACTTGATCCAACGTCTTGGTCCATTAAGGAGGTGATAGCGCGGCGAACAAGGCAATCGGACTATATTTCTTTAACACTTTCACTTAGCCATAGGAATTTGACAGTGGGGCTACTATATAGCCCCTAGTACTTCCGCGTTTAGCCGAATACGGTGCACGTACATACATGACCGGGAAACCGGTCCTTCGTTAATGCGGACGAATCACGAAGATTCCGCTGAGTCCTCGAGTGGTTGACCAGCCTCGCGCTTTATCATGACAGTCAGTTTTCGGCTTTCTCTACTGAGTTGCTCATCCAGATGAACCAGGGCACAATCGCAGTAGTTCTCCCGGTACCACCTTAGCCGATAGAGCGGAACGTAAGGTAGCAAAACACGGGAGCCGGGCAAACCCAACTATTGACCAAAGACATGATTCGGAGCTGATGCATATAAGGCCAAACTCGCGACGCCGAACACTCCCTAAGGTATTCGGTCTTTTCAACGTATACTGGGCTGAGTAACGCCCTCGATAATAAGCCCTGAATTACCACGTACGTGCATTAGTCTGATGTGACGAAATGTCAATAACGCCAGCATCCCTATCGGTTGTGTTGAGTATCCGGAGGGTATGAAGCAACAAGAGACAATAAAAAAGGTTTACACAGGGTCTTAATCTAAAAAGAAACCTTTGAGCAGGGCCCTGCTGCACGTCTGCGCCTGTGTCTCCGTTGTGCCGTTGAAAGAACATGCGGTGCCCCCATGTTTGGTTTTGGTAATTGATGACAATCTCTATGGACTAATGGTTGCCTTGAGTTATATTTGAAGGTTTTGTCCATAGGCTTTTCTTGGAGTACATGTGTTGGTTTCAAGGAGAGTTTGTGTCGACCAAGGTGCTTTCAAGGAATTACCTAAAAGATTGGTCTTGTGAGAGGTTGATCAAGACTAAGTCAAAGAGTGAATCACGTTGATCAACACACAAAGCGTAGAAGATGTACCGAGAGGGATCAAGTGATCCCATGGTATGGTAAGCATTGTCAATTATTCTTTGTGTACTAACCCATAATCTTCGTGAGAGTTCTTTGTGGGGTTAGGATGCGGTGTGCAAGTTCAAGTGATGCATCACGAAGAGATCAAGTGATTGAAGCTTGCCGTCCATTGTGGCATCAATGGACTTGTGAAGATGAGCCGAAGAGTGGCTCACCCATAGTGGACTATGGGGGAGCAATCATCTAGTCTTCATGGCGCCAACGCAATCAAGAAAGGTGGTCCAACTTGAGGGAGTCAAGATCGTCATCATCCAGCTCAAGTGGACTTTGTGCAAGGCAAAGGTTTGCCCTTGATAGGTTTTCTATTTTACCGGTCTCTTGGTCGTAGTTTGGAGACCGGGTTTTAGGATCGATGGCCGTACTATCAAGGGGGGCTCTCGATGAGTTGCTTGATCGTATCGTTCGTAGAGAGCTCAAACCATTGCATCCTTGCATCATCTTTATTGGTTCTTGTTTGGTTCTTCTCCTTGTGAGATTTGGAGCTTTTGGTCATTTTCATGACAAGCTCGAGTTCATCGAAAACGGAGTTCACATGCATCTTCTATGATGTTTTCGATGTTGGAGGTTCTGCCGGTTCTTCTCTGTTGGAGGTTTCTCTCCTCTGTTGGAGGTTTCTCTCCTCTGTTTTGATGCTACTCGTTGTCTTGTATCCAACAAGCTTGAGTTTGCTCAATTCGGAGCTCATTTGCAGAAGTTATGGCAGTTCTGGTTTTACTGTTTCCCTCTGTTGTCTTCTCTGCAAAATGAAGGACTCCTAGTGTTGCTGATCTGGGGCATGCGGTAGTACTGCTCTCCGGAGCGGTAGTACCACAGGCCCTTGCGGTAGTACCACAGGCCCTTGCGGTAGTACCGCAGTCCCTTCTTGATAGTATCTGCAGTGCTCACGGTAGTACCGCTCTGTGGGAGCCAGTAGTACCGTGGCCTCGTGCGCAGCTTGTTGCCGAGCGGTTGTAAAGGCGGATGTAATTTTTACATCCGCGCCCTCTGTGATAATCTGCGCCCGTGAACACGCAGTAGTACCATGGGCTCGCCAGGCTTAGCAGCATGAGCGGAAGTAGGGCGGATGTAATTTTTACATCCGCGCCCTCTGTGATAGTACCGCTCTTCGTGTCTTGCGGTAGTACTGCGTCCGGAGTTTTGGCAGGTCCTCCCTCGGCGGAAGTAGGTACGAAGTAATTTTTACTTCCGTGCTTTCTCTGCGCCTAGTGTTGCCTGCCTTACGGTAGTACCGTGGCGTAGCAGTAATACCGCTCGGCGGTGCTACCGCTCGTTACTCCCCAATGCAACAGGCCTTCATCGGCGATCTTGCACATGCGGTAGTACCGCAACCTGCGATGGTAGTACCGCAGCCGATCAGCGGTAGTACCACAGCTCCGTCTTGATAGTACCGTGTCGTGCGGGCTGAGTTAGGGGATAACGGTTGGATTTTCTCCCCACCTATAAAAGGGGGTCTTCTTCCCTTTGAGACCCAATCCTTCGAGCTCAAGCTCTTTCCCCATTGTTGACCTTCTTCGAGCTTGCTAACCACGGAGGGAATATCATATCACAATGCCGAAAATGGCAAGAGTTGGAGTTACAAATATGGAAAGTTACATCCGGGGTGTTAGAACACTCCACCACTACAAGAGGATCTCGTCCCGGGATCTAGGACTGAAAGAACTCCGGATATTCGGAACGGAGGTGATCCTCGCGCTCCCAGGTGGCTTGTTAGTCGGAATGGTGTGACCACTTCACTTTCAGGAATTTGATTGACTTGTTGCGAGTCTTGCGCTCGGTTTCTTCAAGAATAGCAACGGGGTGCTCATGATTAGAGAGATCTTCTTGGAGGTCAATTTCTTGAAGTTGATAGTGCGTTCAGAGTCTTGAAGCACTTGCGAAGCTGTGACACGTGAAACACATCGTGCACGTTCGCGAAGTTGGACGGAAGCTCAAGTTGATAGGCGAGATCGCCTCTTTTGCCAATGATCTTGAAAGGACCCACTTATCTAGGGGCAAGCTTCCCTTTGATGCCGAAGCGACGAGTGCCTTTCATTGGAGAGACGGAGGTAGACATGGTCTCCGATTTCAAAAGCCACATCACGGTGCTTGTCATCATAATAGATCTTCCGCGCGATTGCGGCTTTGAGATTCTCACGAATGACTTTGCACATTTCTTGACTTCTGTGATCAAGTCGTTGCCAAGAAGTTGGCGTTCACATCTCGGACCAATTGAGAGGAGTACGTCACTTTACGCCATAGAGAATTTCGAATGGGGCCTTGCCCGAACTCGCTTGGAAGCTGTTGTTGTAGGAGAACTTCGGCATATGGAAGACAATCTTCCCACTTCATACCGAAGGAAATGACACAAGCCCTGAGCATATCTTCAAGGATTTGATTGACTCGCTCGACTTGACCACTTGTTTGAGGGTGGAAAGCTGTCTTTGAAACGAATGTTGGTGCCCATGGCCTTCTCAAAAGAATCCCAAAACTTGGAGGTAAAGATGCTGCCACGGTCTCAAGAGATCAATTGTGGAATGCCGTGCAAGGAGACAATTACGGAGGTGTATAGCTCGCCAACCGAGCTGCTATGATAGATTCTTTGATAGGAAGAAAATGAGCCACTTTAGTAAGCTTGTCAATGACAACGAAGATAGCATCATTTCCACGCTTGGACTTAGGAAATCCGATCCACGAAGTCCATCTCGATATGATCAAACATCCAATCTGGAATAGAAAGAGGTTGGAGGAGACCAGCTGGTCGTTGGTGTTCTGCTTTCACCCTTCTGCAGACATCACATTCATTCACGAATTGAGCAATTTCTCGCTTCATTCGAGTCCACCAATACGACTGCTTGAGGTCATGGTACATCTTTGTACTTCCAGGATGAATGGATAGAAGAGAATTGTGCGCCTCGTTCATAATGACTTTACGTAGATCACCTTTTGGAACCACAATCCGGTCCTCGAAGAAAAGAGTATCTTTGTCATCAATGTGGAAGCACTTGTATTTGGAAATGCCCTTGTCGATACCACGTTTCACCTTTTTCACCATGGTATCTAGGAGTTGAGCCTCACGAATTTGGTCTTCCAAAGTAGGAGAGACTATGAGGTTGGCAAGAAAGCCTTGAGGAACAACTTGAAGATTCAGCTTGCGGAAAGCTTCACAGAGATCCGGTTGGAAGGGCTTGAGAATTAAGCTGTTGCAATAAGCCTTCCTGCTCAAAGCATCTGCAATCACATTGGCCTTGCCTAGAGTATATTCAATACTCGGGTTGTACTCTTGAATCATTTCGACCCATCGAGTTTGCCTGAGGTCGAGGTTGGGTTGAGTGAAGATATACTTGAGACTCTTGTGATCGGTGAATATGTCCACTTTCCTTCCCAACAAGAGATGTCTCCATGTTATCAATGCATGGACAACTGCCGCCAACTCAAGATCGTGAGTGGGGTAGTTCTTTTCGTTGGGCTTCAACTGACGAGAGGTATAGGCCACAACTTTCTTCTCTTGCATTAACACAGCACCGAGACCTTGAAGAGAAGCATCACAAAAAACTTCAAATGGTTTGGATTCATCAGGAGGAGTTAAGACAGGAGCTGTGACTAGCTTCTCTTTGAGGGTGTTGAAAGCAACGTCACACTCAGGAGTTCAGACATACTTCACATGCTTCTGGAGGAGGTTGGAAAGAGGCTTTGCAATCTTAGAGAAATTCTCAACGAATCTTGACAATAGCTTGCAAGTCCAAGAAAACTGCGAAGTCTTGACATTCCGAGGAGGTTCCCAATTCACAACCGCAGACACCTTCTGGGGTTAACAGCGATGCCCTTGGCGGAGATGATATGACCAAGGTAAAGAACTTCAGCAAGCCAAAATTCACATTTGGAAAACTTTGCATAGAATTGATGCTCTCTGAGCTTGTCGAGCACCAATCGCAAATGTTTGGCATGATCCTTCTTATTCTTGGAGAAGACCAAAATATCATCAAGATAGACCAAGACGAATTCATTGGTGTAGGGGTTGAAGATGAAGTTCATCATTCGAGAGAATGTTGGAGGAGCATTGAAAAGGCCGAAAGACATGACAGTATATTCATAAGAAAAAAAGCTTGATATTGATGCTGTCTTGGGAATATCTTGTTCACGAATGCGAATTTGATGATAACCCATACGAAGGTCAAGCTTGGAGAACACTTTAAGCGCCTTTGAGTTGCTCGAAAAGCTCATTGATGTTGGGAAGTGGATACTTGTTCTTGATAGTCTTCTTATTCAATGGACGGTAATCGACGCAAAGTCGGTCCGTGCCATCCTTCTTCCGGACAAAAGAACACCACAACCCCAAGGAGATGAACTCGGTCCGATCGGACCCAGACGCTCTTGTTCATCGAGCTGTTTCTTCAATTCCTTCAGCTCATTAGGTCCAAGCTTGTATGGACGCTTGCAAAGCGGGTTCCGTGCCGTGCTCAAGATCTATAACGAATTCAACTGGCGGTGAGGAGGCATACCGGAAGCTCTTTTGGAAAGACATCTTGGTACTCACAAGCAATGGAATCGAGAGATAGCATCCAACTCGCCCTTCTCATTGAGAGAAAACAGCCGAATGGTTTCATCACGAGCGGCATAGATGATCACATCCTCAGAAGAGTGTGTCAATTGAATTTCCCTGGCAGCACAATCAAGTTGAGCTTTGTGCTGAGAAAGCCAGTCCATCCCAAGAATTAGATCAATATCCGAGTCACCAAGAACAAATGGTTTAGATAGAAATTTATAGTTGCCCATCTTGATAGAAACATCCGGAATCATTGTGGTAGCCCTCATCGGAGAGCCCGGAGAAACAACTCCCAAGGGTTTTCCAACATTTCCGAAATGAAATCATGCTTTGCAACAAATGATCTAGACATGAAACAATGCGATGCACCGGTATCAAATAAAACTTTTGTAGGAATATCATTAACTGGAAGATTACCCATAATCACATCGGAAGAATCCTTCCGCTTATGCGCTGCATTCATCATGTTCACCTTTGCAGACTTGGGATTATGCTTGACCACTGCATTGCTTGAAGATCTCACAGGAGGAGGAGGCGGAAGGCGCCTTTGGTTGAAGCACTTGTTCGCGTAGTGACCTTTCTGCTGACATTTGTTGCAAGTCACCTCTGAGAGCGGACGATGATAAGGAGCATTTGACCTTGGAGCTTGAGAATTAGACTTGTTCTGATAGCCTGGGTTGGGTGGGTGGGAAGATCCACGACCACCTGAGTTCTTCTGCTGATAAGGCTGACGGAACGGAGGAGGAGGAGGCAACTGTAACTTCTGCTTAGCTGCCACTAGTGAGGAAGAAGAAGACTGAATCTGCGTCCCGACTCTCTTCTTAGAAGACTCACATTTGAGCTGGGCAACTTCTTGCTTCAAAGGCCATGTTGTAGAATTCATCATACTTTTCCGGCTCAAAAAGCACGAGAGCTAATTGCAGATCTTCTCTGAGACCACCTCTGAATTGATAGATCATACTCTTTTCATCAGGGACATCTTGCTTAGCGAAGCGAGCGAGTTTCTGGAACTGGATATTGTATTGATACATAGACATGCCGCCTTGCTTGAGATTGCGGAACTCCTCACGCTTGCTCTCAACAACACTTTGTGGAATGTGGTGAGCTTTGAAGTCTCGGCGGAACTCATCCCAGGTAATTACACGACCTCCTCTGGAATCTTTGTATTGCTGATACCACTCGGCAGCTTGGTCCTTGATTTGAAACGAAGCAAACTTGACAAATTCCTCGTGTCCGACATTGCTACATTCAAAATGTTTGCAGATGTCCACAAGCCAATCGTCGGCGTCTGTGGCCTCGGCATAGAAGCCGAAAGACTTCGGTGATTAGCGAGGAACCGATTGAGGGTAGCAAAGTGCGGCTGATTGTTGCCTTGGCCTTGATTTCCTTGGTTGCCTTGCCCTTGGGTGCAGCTCTTGCAAGAGTTGCAAAATCATCGATCATTTGCGTTGGTGGCTGCCATGATAGCTTGCCATGCCTCCGGAGGCGGAGGTGGAGGTGGAGGGTTCGACTTACTCCCATCATTATGCGTTCCGGATTCAGGCCAGCGTTGGCGGAGCCATCCTGAAGAGGGTGACATCCGTTAGCACTTTGATAGACAGATAGACAAGTTGAATCAACGGATAAAAATTGCAACATATAGTCTTCACAATAAACATTCGAACAAGGATGACGAATTCCAAAAGCTAACATCACATGTCCATTAAGGTGAGAAGCCACTTGATTAAGGGTTGATGAAAAAATAACAAGGTACGACTGGAACAAATAAGTGGTAAGGATTACCCAATCGCAAACCAAATATCTGCGGGAAGAAATGCTAAGAGCTACATGAATCCCACCTATAAACCCCCGAAACTTTCTGGTTATGCAATCTGGTGTTGGGGATACAGGGGACACAAAATATATCACCCAAACTAACAATACCTAGATCCAACTGTATCCATCCGTCAACACATAACCAAGAAACCTTCGAAATCGTGTACCTCGACCTTTGAAAAGCATCCGTTATCTGAGTCATGGCAATACTCCCGAGCTCGCCCGATCAAGTTATCGGGTTATCTCACCAACAAGCTGTACAAAAGAGATTTTGATGTCGGCAAAGCTCGTGTATTCCAGAATCAGCAACGATAAAATTGTGACGACAACACCTCGGAGCTCAACTCCCCGGGACACTGCCACAACCCCTAAATGTCAGGAGGCACCAAGAACAATGTTCTCGTCACAAAACCATCGGAACGATTCCAAGATACCCGCATGATCCTAAATTTTTTTTAGTGAAATTTGAGGAGAGGAGAGTCAAAACTTCTACGTCAGGAGACCTCACCAGAGCGATGAAGGGACTGGGGAGTAAAAAGAATCCTACTCTCTGATATATATAATCCTAAGACTCAAAACATTTTCCGTTCTAGACTCAACAACGCCAAAGAAACAATCAAGCGAGGGGCTCCTAAGTCGGGATGGCTCGATACCAACTTATAGCGCCCTCGATGCGGCTATATCTCCCACGTGTCGAAGCACGACTTAGAGGCATAACCGCATTGAAAGCAATGCCGCAAGGGAGGTAATCTTCACACAACCCATGTAATACATAAGGGAAAGAGATACATAGTTGGCTTACGATGCCACTTCACACAATACATAAATAAACATCCATCATCCAGATTACACTCAAGGTCCGACTAAGGAACCAAAATAAAAGAAGACTACCCCAAAAGCTACACAGATCCCCGATCGTCCCAACTGGGCTCCACTACTGATCATCAGGAAAAGACACATAGTAACGACCACGTTCCTCGTCGAACTCCCACTTGAGCTCGGTTGCGTCACCTGCACTGGCATCGTCGGCACCTGCAACTATTTTGGTAGAATCTGTGAGTCACGGGGACTCAAAGCAATCTCACACCAGCGAGATCAAGACTATTTAAGCTTATAGGAAGGACAGAGTTGTGAGGTGGAGCTGCGCAGCGACTAGCATATATGGTGGCTACATTCGCAAAAGAGAGCGAGAAGAGAAGCAAGGCACGGTCGTGAAACTAGTAGCGATCAAGAAGTGATCCTGAAACTACTTACGTCAAACATAACTCCAACACCGTGTTCACTTCCCGGACTCCGCCGAGAAGAGACCATCACGGTTACACACGCGGTTGATGTGTTTTAATTAAGGTCAACTTCGGGTTTTCCCCATCTGCCTCATAACCGCGGGCACGGCTTTCGAAAGATAATACCCTGCAGGGGTGTCCCAACTTAGCCCATTATAAGCTCTCACGGTCAACGAAGGATATTCCTTCTACCGGGAAGACCCGATCAGTCTCGGAATCCCGGACTACAAGACATCTCGACAATGGTAAAACAAGACCAGCAAGACCACCCGACTGTGCCGACAAATCCCGATAGGAGCTGCACATATCTCGTTCTCAGGGCACACCGGATAAGCTAAATACAGGTACCGACGTAATCCAAGTTGCCAAGGAATGGTCCCGCACGGTGCTCTAGTTTGGACCAACACTCGAAGGAGCACCGCCCGGGGTAAATAAAGATGACCCTCGGGCTCGCGAAAACCAGGCGAAAAAAGGCTTAGGTGGAAAATGGTAAAACCAAAGTTGGGCCTTCTTTGGAGGAGTCTTATTCAAAGCGAACTGTCAAGGGGTCCCATAAATCACCCAACCGTAAGGAACGCGAAATCAAGGAACATAACACCGGTATGACGGAAACTAGGGCGGCAAGAGTGGAACAAAACACCAGGCATAAGGCCGAGCCTTCCACCCTTTACCAAGTATATAGATGCATTAATTAAATAAGAGATATTGTGATATCCCAAAATGTCCATGTTCCAACAAGGAACAAACTTCATCTTCACCTGCAACTAGCAACGGTATAAGAGGGGCTAAGCAAAGCGGTAACATAGCCAATCAACGGTTTGCTAGGAAAGGATGGTTAGAGGTTTGACATGGCAATATAGGTGGCATGATATAGCAAGTGGTAGGTAACGTAGCATAGGCATAGCAAAAGAGCGAGCATCTAGCAAGCAAAGATAGAAGTGATTTCGAGGGTATGGTCATCTTGCCTGCAAGGTTCTCAGAGTTGTCGAAAGCTTGATCCTCGTAAGTGTTCTCAACAGGTTCCTCGTTCACGTACTCGTCTCCCGGCTCTACCCAAAGCAGGAACACGTGCAAAGGACCAACAATCAATCACGGGCGATGCACAAATAACATGATGCAAAACATGGCATGATATGCGAGATGTGAGATGCAATGCATATGCGTGCTCCGGAAGGAAAATGATGAACAAGGCATCAACTTGGCAAACCAAGTATGCCGCTGGAAAGGTGAGATGATTTCGGTTGAAATCGATATAAAGATCACCGAATCGGATGCACGGTTTGCAAATGACAAGCAAAACAAGAATGGCACAAATCTGCCATTAACAACATGATGCCACATAGCAAGCAACAAGAAATTAAGCTACTGCACCCAAACATACCAACAAAGCATATGGAAGTTATCTACTAAAGATGCTTGACAAAAGATGAACACTGATCTATGGCTAATTCACATATTAATAGGTTCAAACAAGCATGGAAAAAGTGCAAAAGATATCAGCTTCACAGACTTAGTGAAAATACTGAACATGGCAGAATCAGCATCAGGAAGCAATGTTCAGAGCAAGCAAAAAACATGATACAGGAACTTATAATAGTAAAACAAGGAATGAAATGAATCTACTCAGAGCATAGAACAAAAGTCCCTTAGTGACCATGAGCCAAAAGGGATTATAAAAGGTAATAGGACCCATGTCAATATAGCAAGTTTCGTTAACAGATTCAGCAAACAGGGCATGCCATTGACAGAATTATGAAGGCATCTTCGCGAGCACGATGCACTCACTACAGAGAATTTTATGATAAAATAAGCATACATCCATCAAGAAGACATGGCATAGAAGCTATACATGGCAAGAACAACATCATAGCATACACGGATCAACTACAACAACCTTGGCAAAATTGAATGACATGTAAACAATCTGCCAGGAAACATTTTATAGCAAAAGTAGAGCTCGATTGACTCAAGCTATGGCACTCCATAATTGCAAACAAGGGAATGGATAGATAGATAATAACCATATGTTCAAAACATCCTTACTTAAGTATCTCAAAATAAGCATGGATCTCTCTGTAGCATCAAGTTTACATGGCACAAAAATATCAGCATAACAGGGGCTGAAATCAGCAACATCATGAAGCCTAGTTTGCATGCTTGTGATAGTCACCACAGAGATCACAAAAATACATGGCATACACCCCTGTAAATATGGCATGGCATATTACAAAACACATGTAGGACTCAAGTTCATAGGATGCACACATCAATCATGGCAAAAATAACAAAAGTGCATGTTCTGATAAGAATCTGAAACTAACATCACATAGCCCTCTTCTAACAGCATTTCGGGCATCAAGATGAGCTCAAATGTAAATGATGCAATGAGATGAAATGATGTACTCGTCGAGGCGAACAATTCATATGCTACACACCCAAAACGGAGCCACGGGTGCAAAGTTGTGGGGCGACGAACATGCAACAAAAATTAAGACAGATAAGGACTTGGACGAATTTCGGGGGAGAATAAAAGTCAACCGAGGTGGATCTGGAGATCGCCGGAGAACGCGGGTGTCGCCGGAGAGGGGGCGCCGGAGCTCGGGGTCGGGGCCGGCCGGGCGGCCGGATCCGGCCGGGCGCTGGTCAGCGGCATGAGCGGGCGGGGAGGCGATGGCGCGGCAATGGCCAGCGAAGGAAGGGCGGCTGGCCAGTGGCGGCGTGGGCGGCGTGGTACGGTCTGGGCGCGGGAGGGCCCTTTGCCCAGCGGCTCAAGGCGGGAGGCGGCGGCGATGTGGGCGCCGATCGCCCACGCGTCCATGAGTCGCTGGCGGCGGCGGGCGGACACGTCCGGCCCGGTCCGGACGGTGTCCGGCGCGCGGAGAGGAGCGGGGCTAGGGTTAGGGTAGGAAATGATCCGGGATTTCGGGGGAGGGGGTGTTTTTATAGGTAGAAGGAGCTAGGAGTGTCCAAATGAGGTGTAGTTTTCGCCCACACGATCGTGATCCGACGACGGAGAGCATGGAAGTGACTTAGATGGGTTATTGGGCTGTTTTGGAGGGGTGTTGGACTGCAACCCAAAAGAGGCCTTTGCGGTTATGCGGTTAACCGTTGGAGTATCAAACGACCTCCAAATGGCACGAAACCTGACAGGTGGTCTACCGGTGGTGTACCAAGGCCATTTGGCAAGCCTCGGTCCATTCCGAGAACGTTTGACACCCGCTCACGAAAAGAGACAAGAGGGGTGCGCCGGGGGACATAGGAGTGCCGGATTGCAAAACGGACAACGGGGAAAATGCTCGGAATCATGAGACGAACACGTATGCAAATGAGATGCACATGATGACATGATAAGAGATGCATGACATGAACAAAATGAAAAACAAAAGACAAAAACCCAACCACGGAGGGAATATCATATCACAATGCTGAAAATGGCAAGAGTTGGAGTTACAAATATGGAAAGTTACATCCGGGGTGTTACATTTGCAGTCGTCGGCTTCAGCCCCCACGCATATAATGCGGGGGTGTTCGGAAAAGCGCGTATTCACACTTGATCCAACGTCTTGGTCCATTAAGGAGGTGATAGCGCGGCGAACAAGGCAATCGGACTATATTGCTTTAACACTTTCACTTAGCCATAGGAGTTTGACAGTGGGGCTACTATATAGCCCCTGGTACTTCCGCGTTTATCCGAATACGGTGCACGTACATACATGACCGGGAAACCGGTCCTTCGTTAATGCGGACGAATCACGAAGATTCCGCTGAGTCCTCGAGTGGTTGACCAGTCTCGCGCTTTATCATGACAGTCAGTTTTCGGCTTTCTCTACTGAGTTGCTCATCCAGATGAACCAGGGCACAATCGCAGTAGTTCTCCCGGTGCCACCTTAGCCGATAGAGCGGAACATAAGGTAGCAAAACACGGGAGCCGGGCAAACCCAACTATTGACCAAAGACATGATTCGGAGTTGATGCATATAAGGCCAAACTCGGGACGCCGAACACTCCCTAAGGTATTCGGTCTTTTCAACGTATACTGGGCCGAGTAACGCCCTCGATAATAAGCCCTGAATTTCCAGGTACGTGCATTAGTCTGATGTGACGAAATGTCAATAATGCCAGCATCCCTATCGGTTGTGTTGAGTATCCGGAGGGTATGAAGCAACAAGAGACAGTAAAAAAGGTTTACACAGGGTCTTAATCTAAAAGAAACCTTTGAGCAGGGCCTGCTGCGTCACGCCCGCTGTGTCTCCGTTGTGCCGTTGAAAGAACATGCGGTGCCCCCATGTTTGGTTTTGGTAATTGATGACAATCTCTATGGACTAATGGTTGCCTTGAGTTATATTTGAAGGTTTTGTCCATAGGCTTTTCTTGGAGTACATGTGTTGGTTTCAAGGAGAGTTTGTGTCGACCAAGGTGCTTTCAAGGAATTACCTAAAAGATTGGTCTTGTGAGAGGTTGATCAAGACTAAGTCAAAGAGTGAATCAAGTTGATCAACACACAAAGCGTAGAAGATGTACCGAGAGGGATCAAGTGATCCCATGGTATGGTAAGCATTGTCAGTTATGCTTTGTGTACTAACCCATGATCTTCGTGAGAGTTCTTTGTGGGGTTAGGATGCGGTGTGCAAGTTCAAGTGATGCATCACAAAGAGATCAAGTGATTGAAGCTTGCCGTCCATTGTGGCATCAATGGACTTGTGAAGATGAGCCGAAGAGTGGCTCACCCATAGTGGACTATGGGGGAGCAATCATCTAGTCTTCATCGCGCCAACGCAATCAAGAAAGGTGGTCCAACTTGAGGGAGTCAAGATCGTCATCATCCAGCTCAAGTGGACTTTGTGCAAGGCAAAGGTTTGCCCTTGATAGGTTTTATATTTTACCGGTCTCATGGTCGTAGTTTGGAGACCGGATTTTAGGATCGATTGCCGTACTATCAAGGGGGGCTCTCGATGAGTTGCTTGATCGTATCGTTTGTAGAGAGCTCAAACCATTGAATCCTTGCATCATCTTTATTGGTTCTTGTTTGGTTCTTCTCCTTGTGAGATTTGGAGCTTTTGGTCATTTTCATGACAAGCTCGAGTTCATCAACGGAGTTCACATGCATCTTCTATGATGTTTTCGATGTTGGAGGTTCTGCCGGTTCTTCTCTGTTGGAGGTTTCTCTCCTCTGTTGGAGGTTTCTCTCCTCTGTTTTGATGCTACTCGTTGTCTTGTATCCAACAAGCTTGAGTTTGCTCAATTCGGAGCTCATTTGCAGAAGTTATGGCAGTTCTGGTTTTACTATTTCCCTCTGTTGTCTTCTCTGCAAAATGAAGGACTCCTAGTGTTCTTGATCCGGGGCATGCGGTAGTACTGCTCTCCGGCGGTAGTACCACAGGCCCTTCTTGATAATCAAGAGTCCCTATGATAATCTGCAGGTGCTCCTGATAAGTACCGCTCTGTGGGAGCGGTAGTAGCGTGGCCTCGAAAGCCTTGTTGCTCGGCGGTTGTAGGCGGATGTAATTTTTACATCCGTGCCCTCTGTGATAATCTGCGCCTTGTGGCGTGGTAGTACCGTGGGCTCTGGCCGAGCTTAGCAGCATGAGCGGAAGTAGGGCGGATGCAATTTTTACATCCGCGCCCTACGCAGAGTACCGCTCTTCGTGTGCGGTAGTACCGCGTGCGGAGTTTTCGTGAGGTCCTCTCTCGGTGGAAGTAGATGCAGGTAATTTTTACTTCCGTGCTTTCTCTAACGCCTAGTGTTGCCTGCCTTACGGTAGTACCGTAGGGCGCTGCGGTAGTACCGCTCCGGCGGTTCTACCGCTCGTTGCCTGTCTGCAGAGGCCTTCATCTCGGCGATCTTGCACATGCGGTAGTACCGCAACCTGCAGTGGTAGTACCGCAGCCGACCGCGGTAGTACCACAGCTCCGTGCGGTAGTACCGTGTCGTGCGGGCTGAGTTAGGGGATAACGGTTGGATTTTCTCCCCACCTATAAAGGGGGTCTTCTTCCCTTTGAGACCCAATCCTTTGAGCTCAAGCTCTTTCCCCGTTGTTGACCTTCTTCGAGCTTGCTAACTCTCAATCCCTCCAATGATTCTTGCTAGTTCTTGAGGGAAAAGAGAGAGGAGATCTAGATCCACGTTTCCACCAATCACTTTCTCCTCTAAGTGAGGGGAACCCCTTGGATCTAGATCTTGGAGTTCTTCGTGTTCTTCTTTCGTTCTTCCTCTCATTTTCCTCCCTAGCATTAGTTGCTTTGGTGGGATTTGGGAGAGAAGGACTTGGGCACTCCGTGTGCCCTTGCCATTGCATTTGGTGCATCGGTTTGAGTTCTCCACGTGATACGTGGAAGTTACAAGTTGAGAAGCTTATTTCTCTTGGGTGCTTGGTACCCTTGAGCTTGTTCCTCTTGGGTGATTGGGCGCCCTAGACGGTTGGTGGTGTTCGGAGCTCAATCATTGTGGTTTAAAGCTCCGGGTAAGCGTCGGGGTCTCCAATTAGGTTTTGGAGATCGCCCCGAGCAATTTGACGGGTTTCGGTGACCGCCCCCAAGGGTTGCCAATTTGTACGGGTTCGGTGACCACCCTCAAGGGTCCCTTAGTGGAATCACGGCATCTTGCATTGTGCGAGGGCGTGAGGAGATTACGGTGGCCCTAGTGGCTTCTTGGGGAGCATTGTGCCTCCACACCGCTCCAAAGCGGAGATTAGCATCCACAAGGGTGTGAACTTGGGATACATCGTCGTCTCCGCGTGCCTCGGTTATCTCTTACCCGAGCCCTTTACTTATGCACTTTACTTTGTGATAGCCATATTGTTCTTGTCATATATCTTGCTATCACATAGTTGCTTATCTTGCTTAGCATAAGTTGTTGGTGCACATAGGTGAGCCTAGTTGTTGTAGGTTTTGTGCTTGACAAATTAACCGCTAGGTTTATTCCGCATTTGTTCAAGCCTAAACTATAATTATTTTAAAGCGCCTATTCACCCCCCTCTAGGCGGCATCCACGATCTTTCAGCCGTGTCCTGGAAGGGTGTAGCACGATTATCATCTGTAAAAGAGAAAAACCCAGGTGAAAGTCTTTGTGCGAAAAATTGGTTATTCTTAATAAACCATTAAAATTCAATCTAAATAAGGTCAAGGCGAACTGTAGTCCTTTTTACATGCGGGAAGCCCCTAGCGCCACCTATGGGGGTATATCCCAAGACCCAATCTTAGGTTTATCTGAGCTGTTACAGCTGGGGGTGCACCAGACTCGTCTAGCCGAGTCTGCGGTCTTGACGACCAATCATTTATTCTGGTTGGAGAGGTCGTTCAGTGTTCGGCTGCTAAAGCCGCCACAATGGGAGTGGTGTTCCTCCTCATATCCAGTCCCGATCACTTGGATTTCTCACAAGCAGAAGGTCATCACCGTCTCGTAGTGCGGGGTTGAGTACATGGTGGCGGCAATCGTAGCCTGCCAAGGCGTGTGGCTATGGAGGCTCCTCGGCGAGCTCACGAGCGACACTCCAACAAGGCTGAAGCTGCACATCGACAACAATCGGCGATTGCTCTCAGCAAAAATCCGATGCGCCATGACAGAAGTAAGCACATTGACATTTGATATCATTTCATTCGTGAGTGCATCAAAGATGGCAAGGTGAAAGTCGAGCACGTCGACACTAATGTACAACTTGCTGATTTCCTCACCAAGGCGCTAGGGCGAATCAAGTTTGTTGAATTGAAATAGAAGGCTGGCGTCAGAGTGGTGAGCACCGGACATCGGAATTAGGGAGTGAAATGTTGAACTTTTACTTCCTAGCTCGGTTTAGTAGCTATCTTAGTTTTCTTTTCAGTTAGCATAATAAATGTCCATGTCAACATGTGCATGTACACTAGATGTGGCCTGGTAGTTTTTCAATTAGTAGTTACCTAGGTTGGTGCGGCTATTAGTAATGCATGTGATGGCATGCAACACAGCTCATAGCACACACGCATCACCCGTATGGCGAGTGTCATGGGATGGCATGACTGGTGAGCTCACGTGTGTGGTTGATCTTTCCCTTTGTAAGTTCGGTACAAATAAGAGGAATGAGATGGAGAAAAGCTGCAACATAGTACGCAACACAAAACACCCGAGTCTTTGTCTCCTTCTCGCCATTGTTGCCATGAGCTAGAGCTTGCATGTGTCTTCAGTTCCAACACCACTCACCTTTCCCACCATTCATTGTACCCTGGAATAAATGATTTTCTTATGGCACCATGACATTGTGATTTGTCTTTTGAAGTAGGAGCATATGCACTATTTTCTTGTTTACCCATTGTAGATCGGAGGGAGTATAGAAACATACACTACTGCAGGATGCTGCTAATGCGACACTACAATTAAAGACCCTTCAACGACAGTGTGTGCGATGCATTAGTCGCAAATGGTGATGTAATAAAACTATCAAAAAAGATACAAAATGTTTGCGATGGCGGAGACATCAAACACGATTAAGATTATAGTTGCGTGGCGTACGTATAATCCATAAGAACTGTTTGCGATGAGGCAAAACAACAGAAACGGGCAGCCATATGAAGGTGTGTGTGTGATGTACGGCATACAATTCACTCCGATGAACTGTTTGCGGTTAGGGAACACAACAAAAATGGTCAACCAGATCAAGGCATGTGCGATATACGGCATACAGTTCACTCAGATGAACTGTTTTCGATTAGGCAACACAACAGAAATGGTTCAACTTAACAAGATGTGTTTGATATGTGGCATACAATTCACATAGTTGAACTGTCCGCGATGAGCGAAAAGAACACAAACGATTCGTGTAAATAAGATGTGTGTGATACGCGGCAAACAACCCACTCGGATGAATTGTTTGCGATGAGAAAATATGACACAGACGGTTGCTACAGTTAATTCGTGTGAGATTTTGTGTGTAGGAAAAACTTTGAAAAATGCAAACTAGTTGCTTGCGATGGCTAGGAGTATCGCACACGATGTGTATGCGAGTACTCACGTGCAATGATTAGGAAGTTACACATACGTTTCCTTATGTTAACACGTGTGTGATAACACATGACACCGCATACCATTGTTTGGTTGTGTGGTCCACTTAGTCTTCCCGTGCTCCACTGGGGGGATTGTAAAATCCCCAATCCCCTAGCCAGCTGCTAGCTTTAAATAACCACAACAATGGCCGCTGACGGTGACTATCTACTGATCCACTTGCTAGCTAGTTACCCACACATACCGGCATACCCCCAACGGCTGACGACAGGATGGAGTTGCACGACGGGAACGGGTGCCGTAGACCATAGTTTAGGTTGATTAATTATACCTCCAAAGCCAGATGATTCCGGCTCTGGAGGTATAATTACTTAACATAATCTGAGATCAAATAAGTTAAGCTTCCCCAACATGATCGTGCGTCGTCCCCAACCGCTAGCAGAGCGCGCGCGGAGGGACGCGACCCGAGCATGCCTTGGCGCCTAAACGGCGAGCAGAGCGTGCAGAGGGACGCGACCCAAGGGTGCCTCGGTGCCTAAACGACAAGTAGAGCACACAGAGGGATGCGAGCAGAGCGCACCGCGACCTCCTAAACGGCGATCAAGCACATGCATAATTATTGCATATAGCAGTTGAACATGGCAGAGAGTAGTTGTTCAACAGTATTATTTTCGATGGCATGCATTAATATATTCTTAGTTAAATCTGAGGTCAAATTTTGGTACTACAAAATACGAAGGGGACCAATAAACCACGTTGGAGGTAGTACCTATACCAACACAGACGCCCAGTGCAGAAATTAATGACGTTATACACGTGTCCCGCAATCCACGCCAATGCTTCCCGCCTCGTCCCTCATCGGTTTCCCGCCACTAGCTAGTGCCTTGCTCCATATGACCCAGGCGGCAATGCACCATAGCGACACTGTGCGCAGGTATAGTCCACGCCCATCTACTATTAGTTATTCCAAGCATGCCAGGCAACAACCAAAGCTTGAATGATGACCCCTTCCTGCGTTACATCTTCGGCGAGGAGAATGAGCCGGAGTGGATCAGGGAGCAAGAGCTTCATCGGCCGGTGCAGGTGCCATGGCCCATCGGCAACGATATCGCTGTGCCGGTCCTTGGGCGCACAATGGACATGTTGCAGAGGAAGTGTGATGGGCAGTTTGCCATCCACCATGCAAAAGATCTAGAGCTGCTAGGCGGCATGATCGACGACCCACCCGAAGAGCCGCCATCACCGGTGTTGATCAAGAACCTGAGGCCCCGCCAGGAATGGGCAGAGGACCTCTGCAATTCAGTTATGAGACAGCCTGTCTGCAGCCTCATCATTGCCACCGGCAGCCGCGTCAACCTCGATCCCGATGATGTGGTGGCCAGGTTCGAGCGCATCCTTGGAGGATTTGACGTCCCCGACGAAGTAGAATATCGCCAACGTGATATCTTGAGGATGCAGGTGATGGACGGAATTTGCTACCAGTGCAGAGACATGGAGATGGAGCGGTTCCGCAGGTGTGTCATGCGCGCGGTTGCACGTTGTCAAGCTCTACTGGAAGAGGCCCAGCAGCCCCAAGAGCCTCCCAACGCCAGCAGCTCCGCAGGCGGAGACGGGTATGGTGGCCGCGGGTCCGGACACCTGGAATGAATGGCCGCAAGGGTGCTATGCTGATCATGGAGTCTGAAAAGACCATTGTCGGAAGGCTACCAGCTCAGCCTTTTAGCCTATATTTTATTATAATTGTATGCAAATGTCGCATATCGACATTTTAAGTCACTAAGCATATGTAGGTCGTGTGTGTTTTGGGCGTTGCCGCTTGTGGCATTTTAATTTTTCCTGAATATGTAAGACAATTATTAATCATTTCCACTGTAAATTTGCCTCAACTGTTAGAAGAGCGTGCAGGGATGCTAGAGTGGAGCGCGCCGCAGCCGCCTCAATGATGAGCAAAGTGCGTGGACGGACGTGAGCAGAGCTCACCGGGCCTGATGTCGCTTGAACCTACGTCGGTATTTTCCCAAAGAGGAAGGATGATGCAGCACAGCGGCAGTAGGTATTTCCCTCAGATATGAAACCAAGGTTATGGAACCAGTAGGAGAACCAAGCAACACAACGTAAACAACCGCTGCACACAGATAACAAATCCTCGCAACCCGACGTGTTAAAGGGGTTGTCAATCTTTAAGTGCATCTAGTGCCACCCCTAGTTGGTTTTGGAGTATTGACGACAAAACTGGTTGAGGGACTAATGTGTTTGAGAGAATTGCAGGATAACACAGGTAGTAGTCCCTCATTGATTCAGTTTTACCTACCAGAGATGACCCCTAAAAATGTGTGAAGACATTGAAGACAATGGTGCTCCGTGAAGATATACACATAGAAGACTATGACATGAGAAGACATCGCATGAAGACTTTGGAGCGCGAAGACATAACTGTTTCATGTTTCCTTTTCTTCTTTGTTGAGTCATAGGAACCACCGTACTGTTAAGTGGGGTCCAAGTGAACAAAGTCAGAGTGACTGAAGTGATGCTCAACCAAATCCCATGTCTTTGAGCGAAGACAATGAGAGGAAATCTTATCCAGAGCTGGATGAGTCAGCTTTACTTGTAGCCCAAGTCAAGCTGCCACGTGTGTTTGAAATCTGACCGTTGGAACACGTGTCAGTTCCTTAGTGACCCAGGGTCATTTTAGACAAAGCAGGTCGGGTTGCCTAGTGGCTATAAATAGCCCACCCCCTACACCATAAATTGGTGGCTGCTCAGAGTTAGTGCACGGCTTTTGTCGTTTGAGAGCAACCCACCTCCGAAGCATTTGAGAGAGAGATCCTTGCGAGGACAAAGCCCAAAACACCCAGAGCCCAAAGAGTGTCCGCATCATCAAGTCTTTCTCGTCTGCGTGATCTCAAGACTTGTTACACTTGAGGACTGTGAATCCTCCAGCCGGTTAGGCGTCGCGTTCTGAGCATCCAAGAGTCATTGTGGATTGTCGGTGAACGAAGTCTGTGAAGGTTCGGAAGTCTACCTTGAAGACGTACCAGAGTGATTGGGCGAGGACTAAGTGTCATTAGATCAAGGGGAATAAGGTGAAGACGCGGTCTTCTGAGTTAAATCTCAGCCTCCCTAACCAGACGTACAGTTGTCACAGCAACTGGTATTGGTCCAACAAATCCATGTCCTCACCAAGCTACTGGTTCTATCTCTCACTTCTCTTTACTTAAAGTTTGTCCTTGTGAATTCATTGCCTACTTGCATTATCTGTTTGACTTCACTGTGTGATGACTATTGCTGTTTGGCTTCATACTATCTTCCATCCTGATCCATACTGCCTAGCTGCTAATAGTCTTCGTGCTTTCACTTCATTGAATACTTGACTATGGCTTGCCTAGTGTAGTCTACCTTCACTGCATGTCAATAGGTTCATTTCTATTGTTTGTCTTTGAAACTCCCATGTTTTGAAGACTTGCATAAAAATCGCCTATTCACCCTCCCTCTAGTCGATAACTAGCACTTTCAATTGGTATCAGAGCAAGGTACTCCCTTGTTCTGTGTGATTCGGTTTAACCACCTGGAGTTTTAGATATGTCGACTGCAGGGATAATCAAGGTCTCCGCTGCGTGCACTATATTTGATGGCACTGATTACCCCTACTGGAAGAATAAGATGCGCATGCATCTTGAAGCCATTAATGTTGATCTATGGTATGTCGTCAAGAACGACGTTCCCAAGACTAGTGAAGGTGTCACCCCTGCTGATGTCAAGAAGTTCGTTCAACTGGATTCTACTGCCAAGAACATCATCTGTGGTCATCTGACCAAAGGACAATATAGCCGTGTGAGTGCTCTGGAAACGTCGAAGCTAGTCTGGGACTGGCTCTCTAAGGTCAACGAAGGCGTCTCAACCCAGAGAGACTCAAGGATCAGTGTTCTTCGCAACCTCTTCAACCGCTTCAAGAGAAACGACAATGAGAATGTCCAACTCACATTTGATCGCCTCACTGATATCACAAATGAGCTTCATGCACTCGGCACCACTGAGATCACCAAGCATGAAATCGTCAAGACACTCCTGAGGTCACTTGGCAGATTGTTTGACACCCTAGCCCAGATGATTCAAGAATGCCCTGACTTCAAGACACTCGATCCGTCTGACATACTTGAGAGGCTCAACACACATGAGTTCCAGCTATTTGAGAAAAGAGACATCTATGGTCCCAACTATGGCCGAACTCACGCTTTGAAGGCAAAGGTTGTTTCCTCATCTGAAGAAGAATCTGACTGCAGTTCTGGTGATCCTGAAGACATTGGAAAGGAGCTTGCTATGCTTGTGAAGAAGTTCCAGAAATTAACTAAGAAGAAGGGCTTCAGAAAGTCTTCACGATCCAGCTCAAGAAATGATGAAGCTTCTACTCATGACCACAAGAAGAGAACATGCCACAAGTGCAAGAAACCTGGTCACTACTGTGACACCCCGAGACCGATGCTTCAGAAGCCTTCCATGTTCTTCGTTGCCATTGTGTATTTTATTTCGTTGTTGTTTCCTTTCATCATGTCATCATGCATATTGCATCTGCATGTTTTTATAAAACTCATAGTCGTTCGTGGTTGCCACTTCTCTCTTTGTCTCCGTTGACCTTTTGTCAGGTCTCTTTGTCCTTGTCAACCTCTCTCAGACCCCTCGCGCGTGTTCGAAACTTCCCCGAACCCGACCCGGGCAGTTATGACCGATGGGTCAGAATTATCCCCAAACATCTACAAAACATCTCCATTTTTTATTTGGACTCCCTACCTATTTCTTTCTCGGCCGTCCGATTATGATCGGAAGGACCAAATAGTCTCACTTTAACCATGTCCTATATATATCTGGACGGACCCTAGCCCTAGCTGGCCCTAGCCCCGGGGATCCATCCCTAACCAGCCAGCCTCTCTCCTTCCCTCGTTTTCAGCATCAGACCAACCAGAGCCGCACCCGATCCATCCATCTAGCTCCAGCGAGGCCCCTCCTGCCGTGCCTCGATCTCCTCCAAGATTGGCAAGTTCCGCCGTCTGCCGTGGCCGTGAAGCTCGTCGGCATCGTCCTCGTGCCGTCCTAGCCCAGTCGCCGTTTGCCTCCTCGCCGCCCGGATCCGACCGTCTCGCGTCGTCCGCGCCCCTGCCCCGCCTCGGTTCTCGCCAGGTTGCCGTCTCACCGTCGGAGCAGCGCCCGCTCCTCTGCTTCGGGTCCCGGCATCCCCAGCTCGCCAGCAGCATCGCCCCGCAGCCCTGCTTCGCGCCCAAGCCGCCGTCCGCTTGTTCCTGTGCTTCATCGCCACCACGGGTCACCAGCGCCTCCAACCTCCCGGTCGCATCGCCCTTCGCCGGAGTCCCAAGCAACGCGAGGCCGCCACTGCGTCCCCTGCTTCTCATCACGTCCAAGCCCCAGCGGTGCCGTGGCCGCACCTCTGCTTCGAGCAGGCGAAGGAGGCGTGCCAGCCTCGATCCCCTGCCTCCTTTGCTTCGTGGTCGCGTTGACCGCATTGGCCAGATGCGTGCAGCCCAGCACGGCCTCCTCCACCGACTGGGCCTGGCCCATGGGTGAGCAGCTATCCAGCTCTGTTCAGTTTCAGCCTGCATCGTTTTTTTCAGTTCTGGACATTTTAGCTATTTTTCAGGAAGTTCCAGTTTTGCAGAAAACCCCCACTTTGTTCATGCATCAATAATTCACAAACCATGCATCAGAATTAAATAAATTATATATGAAAAATGCTTAGAATTTCATCTAGTTTCATAATATGCAACTTTCATCCATGTTAAAAATGTTTAACTTGTTGTTTGCATTAATTTGCTAAATGACAAGTTAAAATGATTTATTTCATAACTAATTAACCGTAGCTCCGAATTTAATAAACTTCATATGTAAATGGGGTGGAAAAATGCATAGATTAACTTGTTGCACTTTATTTTCCTGTTTAACAACATAAAATATGGTTTTAGGCAGAACAGTACCAAATCTAAAATATGTACATGAGGATTTTCCGGAATTGTTGTTTGTTGTTCCGGCCTCATTTAAACTTGACTAAATAGTTAGTTTACTTATGTTTCACCCCTTGCCATGTTTAATAACATTTAATATTGTTGGGTAGATAAATGAGAGAGAACTAAGTAATTGAATGTGGTGTTTCGTCAATAAGCAACAAGTTGCATATTGAGCTCCACTTAATTTGTAGTATTGTTTGTGCACTTTGCCATCCCATGCCTCATTAAACTGAACATGCATCATACTTGATTGTGCATCATGCCATGTTTATGTGATGGTTGTTTACCATGTTGTTTGCTTCTTTCCAGTGTTGCTTCTTCGGGTTAGTTCCGATAACGTCGCGTTTGTGAGGATTTGTTCGACTACGTCCGTTTGTCTTCTTCGTGGACTCGTTCTTCTTCCTAGCGGGATTTCAGGCAAGATGACCATTACCCTCGAAATCACTTCTATCTTTGCTTGCTAGTTGTTCGCTCTATTGCTATGCCGCGCTACCTACCACTTGTCATATCATGCCTCCCATATTGCCATGTCAAGCCTCTACCCCACCTTCCTAGCAAACAGTTGTTTGGCTATGTTACCGCTTTTGCTCAGCCCCTCTTATAGCGTTGCTAGTTGCAGGTGAAGTTGAAGATTGCTCCATGTTGGAACATGTTTATGTTGGCATATCTTAATATCTCTTACTTAATCAATGCATCTATATACTTGGTAAAGGGTGGAAGGCTTGGCCTTATGCCTGGTGTTTTGTTCCACTCTTGCCGCCCTAGTTTCCGTCATACCGGTGTTATGTTCCTTGATTTTGCGTTCCTTACGCTGTTGGGGATTTATGGGACCCCCTTGACAGTTCGCTTTGAATAAAACTCCTCCAGCAAGGCCCAACCTTGGTTTTAACATTTGCCACCTAAGCCTTTTTCCCTTGGGTTCTGCAGACTCAAGGGTCATCTTTATTTTAACATTTGCAAGTGTTCCTCTGAGTGCTGGTCCAAACCGAGCGATGTCCAGCGCCCCCTGGGCAACCAGGGTCTATGCCAACCCGATGTCTTGCCCATCCGATGTGCCCTGAATACGAGATACGTGCGACTCCTATCAGGATTTGTCGGCACATCGGGTGGCTTTGCTGCCCTTGTTTTACCATTATCGAAAAGTCTTGTAACCGGGATTCCGAGCCTGATCGGGTCTTCCCAGGAGAAGGAATATCCTTCGTTGACCGTGAGAGCTTGTGATGGGCTAAGTTGGGACACCCCTGCAGGGTATAAACTTTCGAAAGCCGTGCCCGCGGTTATGCGGCAGATGGGAATTTGTTAATATCCGGTTGTAGAGAACTTGACACTTGACTTAATTAAAATGCATCAACCGCGTGTGTAACCATGATGGTCTCTTTTCGGCAGAGTCCTGGAAGTGAACATGGTTCTTGTGTTATGGCTGTGCGTAAGTAGTTTCAGGATCACTTCTTGATCTCTTCTAGCTTCACGACCTTTGCGTTGCTTCTCTTCTCGCTCTTCTTTGCGTATGTTAGCCCCCATATTTTGCTTAGTGCTTGCTGCAGCTCCACCTCATTACCCCATCCTTCCTATAAGCTTAGATAGTCTTGATCTCGCGGGTGTGAGATTGCTGAGTCCTCGTGACTCACAGATTCTACCAAAACAGTTGCAGGTGCCGATGATGCCAGTGCAGGTGATGCTACCGAACTCAAGTGGGAGTTCAATGAGGACCTTGGTCGTTACACTACAAAAAAATACACTTTCGTGATGATACGTGTTTGTCACAGTAGGTCGCGTTTTTTGTCATGCATGTACATCCATGAAAAATTTATGACAAAATCAAGATAGTCATGCCTGTGCTGTCGTAGAAGTGTTCCATGGCATTACCAAAATTATAATCACGGAAGTGTCTACTTCCATGACGATAAATCCCACGTCACAGAAGTGCTTTCGTCAAGGGTGACCGACACGTGGCATCCACCGTAACGGAATGCCATTAAGCTATCGGGTCGGATTTTGGATCCGATAACTCGTTAACAGCCACGACCAATGCCGATTTTCCACATGTAAAATTCTCATTGGCTGATGGATCCACGCGTCAGCTCCGCGTTGGCACATGTGTCACTCATCCAACGGTCGAGATGGGCCTATGATATGTTGACACGTGGACCGGCCCAACAGAGGCCCACAAAGTTTAAATGGGTCGGCCCAACCGAAGGCCCATAAGATTTAGCGGACCAATAATGGGCCGGCCCAGCTAAAGGCCCACAAAATTTAGTGGACCACAATGGGCCGGCCCAGCTAAAGGCCCACAAGATTTTGCAGACCATAATGGGCCGGCCCAGCTAAAGGCCCACAAGATTTTGAGGATCACAATGGGCGGCCCGACTAAAAGGCCCACAAGATTCTGCAGAGACCATAATGGGCGGCCCGACTAAAGGCCCAACATTCTCTGTCAAATCGGCCCGTCAACGGCCTGTCCTAAACTTGCCATCAACGCGCCCATGGTCACTTCGGCCCGTTAACGATCCGCTAAGTAATTGGGCGAATCACGGCCGGTGTATTTCCGACTGTTAAAGGTCCGCTTCATTTGGGCCCATTTACGAGCCATCAAAACTTTCGGCTCGTTAGAGGCCCACTATAGATTTGGGCCACTTTCTTCCTGTTGTCATTTTTGGTCTGTTAACACCGGACGTAAACCATGGGCCATATGTGGCCCAACGTCATATCGGGCCCATTAACGGCCCATATAAAAATGAAGATAATCTAGCCCGACCGAAGTTCCGGCCTGTTAAAGGCCCGTGTATTAGGTCGATGCATTTACGGCCCGTCCGAATTTCTGCCTGTCAAAGATCCGCGTCGTAAATGGGCCACCATTTCGGCCTGCTAAGTCCAGTGGGTTATTTGGCACAATCAGGGCCCAATCTCACTTTCGGTCTATTAAAGGCCCATGCTTTTTATGGGCTCGCGATATTTACACCTGTAAACGGCCTATTTTTACTGAGGGCCCAAAATATGTTTAGGCCTGTTAAAGGCCCACTATGGGCACAGGCCTACCAGATATTTTTAGTGGGCTACATGTCAATTTCGGTCCGTAATCGTTTTTAGCCCAATTGGAATGGGCCCGACGAATGTTGGCATGTTGGGCTCCTGCCAAGCTTTCGGCCGAATACATTACTAAGATAAACCTACACTATACAAAAATAGCGTCGTAATTACTACAGCCTGGGGCAGCATCATAAATGTTGTATCACAACAAAATAAATTCCAATCATACAACAAAAGGCCTGTTGGCATAAAGTTTACAGTCCTTATAGATAAAAGCACCATCAGATGTATAGAAGCACGAATCATTTGACCTGAGTGCTAATGTTTCAGGCTGTAGAATCTCATGGAGCAGCACGATCTCCACCTTTTTTCCGCCATTGCTATTGAACAACGAAGCGAATGTCTGATAGTCTGGTTTCAAAACCATTCATATCTTGATGACATTTCTCAACCACTATTCTAGTTTCCGAAACAACGTCCATTAGGGATTGGACTTGTGTCTGGAGCACAAATATATCACTCTGTCTAGCAGGAAGATTTTGTTCAGTAGGCGATTTGGACGAGGTTACCTTGACAACCAACCCCGATTACGCAGAAGGTGCTTTTTGCCTTTGTTAGTGGAGAGATACTAACGCATCGCGGCAAGAGGTGACATTGTGCCTGTAGTAGCCTCGTCACCTTCAGGTGGTTGTGGTTGTTCAATCATTTGTTCCATAGCTTCTTGAAAGTTTGAACTTGTAGATTAGTGTACCAGATAAGTTACTAATGAGACAAAACAAACAAAGTAGGTTAAACGTTTATACATAATTTATTCTGGTGAACTACTGTAATACATTAGCATGTATTGCAGTGCCAACTACATAATAAAATCACTTTCGGAACATATGTCCATGTAGCATGCCCTCTTGTATTGTCTATTTCCTCACATTCGTTGACATCTAAGGATAAAGAGACATGGTTTAAAGTAGGATGAACATAGTATGACATCATCCATATCATGGGCAAACAGATATAAAACAAACAGCCTATTTTATCATTGTGTGTGCACGTGAACATAACAACTATATTACAGATCAAGACCAAAAGAATATCCTTCATCTCTTTAAAACCATGTAAGGTGAAATGATACGTTAAGACAACTGTGTATAAAAGTGAACAAAGTAACTGACATTGGCTGCAAACCAAGTAGTTAAATGAACACATCATAGTACCAATCAGTTCAAGGCAGGAGGACTAAGGACTTACAACAGCGGCTTGAACTGGTGTGCTCATGCCCTTCATCTTGCTGGTGTGGCAATCCTTGAAGATTTGCACTTCATTCGGTTCAGGTTCTTTTTGGTCCGCACGGGGTTTCCTCTGTATTTGGAACAAGTCAATATAGATATGATAATATGGCACAAAAAAAGAAGGAGGTAGCAGCTATTTACAAAAGCCTCGCAGTGTGCAATATAGCTACGAGATCCTGTTGTCTGTTGGAATTTCACATTAGAACGGTTGGTTTTGTTCTTCAAACAGTTAGCCTAGAAGAAGATACACTTGTAAGGCACATACATAAATACAAGTTCAATATGTGGTATGATCAAATACATATAGCCTACCTGATACTTTGGATCATACCAGTGTTTCACGAGGGCTGTCCAGTCTTCATCTGTAATATATTCCACTGGAGATGTTTGGGCGATTTGATTGTTAGCCTTGCCTTCAAAGTGAGATTTTCTAAGGTGGTACCGATACTGTCGCAGAGCTCACTGAAAAACATGAGTGCATGCTTGTTTAGTTGCATCTTCTTTCGGATCCAACTTGAACCTCATCTGTTGAAAAAAGAATGTGAGTCTTATTAGGAGGAAGCTATAAAGTATGGGACAGAGCAAGACAATATTACTAATTGCGATGAACAACATTACTTACGGATAAATGGTCAAGGAAGGTGTTAAACTGGGTATTGTCTTTCTCATTCCTGTACTAGATCCACGTTGGGAGGATACGTGCATGACACCTAGCGGCAACAGCCTCTGATACTAACTTGGCTGACTCTGTAGCATCACGTGGCCTTTTTAAACCTGCCTCAAAATGGATCTCCATTCTTCCTCCTTTAGATTTTTTAGTCTGTCAAGCATTATCCCTGATGTCTGTTTCCGCTTGCACCGTGGTGCTAGTTCAACAACGAATATGGAAAGTGTTAGTGTACATCAAACTATGAGAGTACATATAAAGGAGCATGCAACTGCAACTTGACTCGGTCAGGTACCATCTTGGTGTTGATGCTCATGAGGTTCATCTGATCTTGCCAAGTCCAGGTGTGTCAGCAGAGCTTCGAAAGTCGTGTTAGGTGTGAAGGCAGCTTGTGAACTGGCCAGTTTAGGAGCAAACGAACGAGTAACTGGTTGAGATCTTTGAATGCAGTTGAAGCGGATGTTGCAGCTGGTGGAGTAGGTGATCTTGTGTTTGTAGATTTAGCGGTGGATTTGGACCTTCTCTTTGCACTATAAGTACCAGCAGAATCTCGTGGCGAGAACCTTTTCCGTTTCACCCGACGAGTAACAAGACTCCCTACTATATTATTTTCCTTGCTCTTTTTGACTTCGCCATGTCAAGCTGTACCCACAACACAAAAGAATAAAATCACTCTTCGTAACTCATTGATGCATGATACGCATAAGCTATACTTTGATGTAAGACAATCGTATGAGGATGGAATATGTAAGAAAAACAGGACGGCATGACATATTGATAGCTACGATGTGCAAACTAAGAAGAAGGATTTTCAAGAAAATAGAAGTAATGCAAGCTAGACACCATATGAAAGATGCAACCAATATTACCCTGCCAAGTTAAAAGTGTCTTGTCATAAGTGGCAATTCGAAAAATTAGAAGCAGTACAACATAGAAATCAATGCAAGATGCCACCAGTTTCAAACTGCCATGTTAAAAGCGTCCAATCATGAGTGACTGATGCGGGCTACACAAAAGCAGTACTTTGATGTAAGAACATGGTATGATAGATAGATGCAGTGTATTCTAGACGCAGAAAGCTATGTCATATGCACATGTATAACGTATAAACTCAGCAGGTGCAATTTAATCAAAATAGAAGAAATACAGGCTAGACAATATATGCAACATGAAACCAATTATCACACTGTCAACTTAGAGCAAGCACCTGCGATGGTGGAGTACGGGAGATGAACTCATCATGTAGACTTGGGACTTCAACTTCATTAGCGATGGCGAGGGCAAATCTAGAGAGTCTTTGTTTGCGTCGGTGCGGAGGACCACCAACTTCCCCAAACTTACTCTTTTCCTTCCTATTTTCTGATATTGCCTTATGAAGTCAAAACCACAAGAAGATGAATAAAATTAGCTCTGCATAACTGGTTGATGCATGATCTGCATAAACACTTCTTTGATGTAGGGCAAGCGCGAGATAGGAGGATGGAATATATACAAAAAGGACAGCGTTTCATATTCACACGTACGATAGGAGGATGGAATATGTACGAAAAAACAGTAAGCGGAAGCCATTTCAACAAAATTAGAAGAAATGAAAGCTAGGCACCATATGAACATGCAACCAATATCACTCTATCAGGTAAAATGTGTCTCGTCGTAAGTGCCATTTCAATAAATTAGAAGCAGTACAAGCTAGAAGACAATGCAAGATGCAAGCTACATCACAGTCCCAAGTTAAATGTGTCTTATGGGTAAGTGATTTTTGCAGGTATAAGTTGTAAGCTACGCAGATGCAATTCAACATAATCAGAAGCAATACAAACTAGACATCATACGGAAAACGCAACCACGTATAATAGCCCAAGTAAGAGCAAGCACCGTGATGGTGTAGGGGAGATGTGCTCATCATGTACACGTATGTTCTAGAAACAGGAACACGTGTCATATTCACAGGCATTATGTGTAAAGTAAGCAGATGCAATTCAAGTTAGAAGCAATACAAGCTAGACATCATACGCAAAATGCAACCACATATAATAGTGTCAAGTTAGAGCAAGCACCTGTGATGGTGGAGTAGTGGAGATGTGCTCATCATCTACACAACAACGTTGACTGTCCAGCTTTATCTTGTATTGCGAATCTTGTTGGGAGGATGGCGGAGTAGAATATGTAGAGACCCCTGTTTGAGTTGTTCAGAAGGACCACCATCATCCACCGGACTAATTTCCTTCAGCTGTAATGATTTTGCATTGTGAAGTCAAACTGATAAGAAAAAGGCATAAAATTCGCTCTTCGTAACTCATTCATGCATGATCTTGTGAACACTACTCGGATGAAAGGCAAACACATGATGTGAGGATGGAATATGTATGAAAAACAGGATGGTGTGACATATTCACACCTATGATGTGGCAACTAAGGTAAGGCATTTCAACAAATTAGAAGCACTGCAAGCTAGACACCATATGAAAGATGCAACCAATATCACTTTGCCAAGTTGAAACTGTATGGAGTTTCAACAAATTAGAAGCAGTACATGCTAGAAATCATATGCAAGACACAACCAATTTATCACAGTGGCGACTTAAAGGTGCCTTATCATAAGTGATTGATGTGGGATATGCAAGAATGGTAGTCTGATGTAGAAACAGGAACACATGTCATATTCACAGGCATTATGTGTAAAGTAAGCAGATGCAATTCAACAAAGTTAGAAGTAATACAAGCTAGATATCATACGCAACATGCAACCACATCTAGTAGTGCCAAGTTAGAGCAAGCACCTGTGATGGTGGAGTACGGGAGATGTGCTCATCATCTACACAGCTACGATGACTGTCTAGCCTTGCGTTGTCTTGCGAATCTTGTTGGGAGGATGCGGAGTAGAATCTGTAGAGAACCTCCGTTTCAGTTGCTCGGAAGGACCACCATCATCCAATGCCTTGCCAATTTCCTTCAGCTTTATTGATTTTGCATTGTGAGGTCATACCGACAAGAAAAAGGAATATCATTCGCTCTTCAGAACTCATTCATGCATGATACTGACGAACACTACTCTGATGAAAGGCAAAGTCATGATACGAGGATGGAATATGTACGAAAAATGGACGGCTTGACATATTCACACCTATGATTTGGTAACTAAGCAGAAGGCACTTCAACAAATTAGAAACACTGCAAGACACCATATAAAAGGTGCAATCAATATCACTCTGCCAAGTTAAAACTGTCTCGTCATAGGTGGCGTTCATCAAACTAGAAGCAATACATGCTAGAAATCATATTCAAGACGAAAACCAATATCACACTGCCAACCTAAAGGTTTCCCATCATAAGTGACTGATGCAGGATACACAAGAAGAGTAGTTTCATGTAAGAACATGGTGTGATAGACAGATATAGTATGTACCAAAAACAGGTAAGCGTGTCATATTCACATGTATCATGTGTAAGCTAAGCAGATGCAGTTTACACTAATTAGGAGCAATACGAGCTAGACACCAAATGCAACATGCAACCAGATATCACACTGCCAAGCTAGAGCAAGCACCTTGGATGGTGGAGTAGGGGAGCGGAGACTTGGACCTTGTAATGCACTATCAATTAAGGAGAATCGGTATAGATGCTCCGTTTACGTTGCTGCAGAGGACCACCATCATCGCCTTCCTTACTCTTTTCCTTCCTCTTTCTTGATTTTGCCTTGTCAAGTCAAACCCACAAGAAAAAGGAATAAAATTTGCTCTTCAGAACTCATTGATGCATGATAATCTTGATGAACACTACTTTCATGTAAGGCAGCCGCATGATAGGATGGAATATGTATGAAAAACAGGAATGACGTGACATATTGACATGTATGATGTATAAAATGTAAACTAAGCACAAGGTGCTTGAACTTGTTAGAATCGATGCAAGCTAGAAACCATATGAAAGATGAAACCAATATCACTCTGCCAAATTAAAAGGGTTTGACAAAATTAGAAGCAATACACGGCAAGAGGCTAGAAATAATATGCAATATGCAACGAATAAAGGTGACTCATCGTAAGTGATTGATGCAGGATACAGAAGAGAGGTAGTTTCATGTAAGAACAAGGTTACCACATAGATGTAGTGTGTACCAAAAATAGGAAGGCATATCATATTCACAGGTATAGTGTGTAAACTAAGCAGATGCAATTTACCCTAATTAGAAGCATTACAAGATAGACACCGTATGCAACATGCAATCGCATATCACACTGCGAAGTTAGAGCAAGCACCTGTGATGGTTGTGTAGGGGAAGTGCGGTTTTCAAGTACAGAGCTACGTTCAATGTCTTCATTTAGGCTTGCTGTTTCTTGAGAATCATGTGGAGAGGATGAAATTGCATTCTTTATAAGAGTATTGCGTCTCATATTAACCCACGCGCATCACTGTCTCATCATAAGTGATAGACGCAGGATACACAAGAACAGTAGTTTGATGTAAGAACATGGTGTGATAGGCGGATGTAGTATGTACCAAAAAGCAGAAGGCGTGTCATATTCACATGTATAATGTGTAAGCTAAGGAGATGCAATTTAACAAATTAGGAGCATTTATGAGGGATACACAAGAAAAGTAGTTTGATGTAAGAACATGGTTAATAGAAAGACGTAGTATGTACCAAAAACAGGAAGGCATGTCATGTTCACAGGTATAATGTGTTAAGTAAGCAGATGCAATTTACCCTAATTAGAAGCATTACAAGGTAGACACCATATGCAACATGCAACCACATATCACACTGCCAAGTAAGAGCAAGCACCTACGATGGTGGTGTGGGGGAATTATGTGATCAACTAGAGAGCTACATTGACTATCTTCATTTAGCCTTGCTGTTTCTTGAGAATCATGTGGGAGGATGACACCGCACTCTTTAAACGAGTAGGGCGTCTCACAAGAACTCCACCCGGTGACTGTCTCATCATAAGTGATTGATGAGGGATACAAAAGAGCATTAGTTTGATGTACGAACATGGTTAATAGACATATGTAGTATGTATCAAAAACAGGAAGGCATGTCATTATCAAAGGTATAATGTGTAAAGTCAGCAGATGCAATTTAACCAAATTGGAAGCAATACAAGCTAGACACCATAATCAACATGCAACCACATTTGACAGCGCGAAGTTAAAGCAAGCACCTGGGATGGTTGTGTGTGGCAATTGAGATCATCAATCGCAGAGCTACGTTTCTCGTCTCCAATCACGACCATCGCACCCATTAGAGCGCTGAAACGCTTAGTGCTTGTCTTGAATTACACCGAGCGACTTCTGTCTTTTCTTTTCTGCATTCATCAACACTGCGTCAGAGTCTGAAATACCCATGCATAAAAAAACAATAGTGTGAGTATGGGTGAAGTGTGTGCACAATTAGTACAGTGCAAAGGTAGCAGATAGCAGGAAGGTGAGAAATAAATGATGCGAGACATATGATAGCTCTACAACATGCATGACACACTAAATTACTACAGGATTCTATGAAAATAACAGTCGACTGAAAGCAAATAGGTCAGTCCATTTTTCTGCACCGTCCGATGTACAAAGAACGGGCAGATCGCCTTCATCTACCTCCAGCCAGTCAGTGTTGACGATCTTCCTCGAAACGCCAGTGACCACCGGCCCAGTATTCCTCCCCTGCCTGTACCCTGCCCTCGAGCTCACCGCACCGCCGTGCTTGGCACCGCCCCCCGGCCATCCATTAAAGCCCTGCCGACCTCCAGATCGGGCGCAAGCAGCTCCTGCGCCCCACACCCCTATGATAGACACCGATGCGCCGCTTCCCCGGGATCAAAGTGACTAGGTGCTCCAGCGCCCTAAGCGGGTGCTGCTTCTTTTAATTGCGATTCGACCGACCTGAATTGAAATCCAGGCGGCTCTGACCTCTAGCAAAGGTGAAATAGTAAAAGGGAGGAAACCTTGTGCATTTAGTATCACCAAGAAGATGCGAAGAAGCACTCAACTAGTTTCTTTCGTGGGATGAATACGGTGTGAGCGGAGACGTAAGATTTGCACGAATAAGGGAAGAGGAGTACCTCTTTCTGCTGGCAGTGTTGTGTCCTCCTTTTGTTTTTCCGACGATCTTCTTGTTGTTCGACGGAAACCAGAAGTTGTGGAGGACGGTGCAGCCTTGGACGAACCCATGGCCAAGTTGTTGAGTGTGGTGCGGTGGCCGTCTGTCGGCGGCGGGGAAGCAGATCCGAGGCGGCGAATGACGGCGTAGCGGGAGCAGCTCTGGTGCGGTGGGCCGGTTGCGGCAGTGGAGCCGCAGCGAGGCGCAGGGGCGGCGTGGTCGGAGTGGTTACGCACGGCGCCGTCGGCGTCGGCATCGTGGAGGCAGCTCTGCCTCGGCTTCAGCTGCTAAGTCCTTTAGGGCATTGCGGTTGCGGTTGCGTTGGACGACGACGTCGGGGTACCGGCTCCGGCGTGATGGAGGAGGGCGGCGGTGGATTGGCCGCTATGGGGTGGAGGATGGTGTCGATGTCAAAATCGGCGGATCTCGGGTAGGGGGTCCCGAAGTGTGCGTCTAGGCGGATGGTAATAGGAGACAAGGGACACGATGTTTTTACCTAGGTTCGGGCCCTCTCGATGGAGGTAAAACCCTACTCCTGCTTGATTAATATTGATGATATGGGTAGTAAAAGAGTAGATCTACCACGAGATCGGAGAGGCTAAATCCTAGAAGCTAGCCTATGGTATGATTGTTGTTAGATCCCACGGACTAAGACCCTCCGGTTTATATAGGCACCAAGAGGGTTAGGGTTACACCAGTCAGTTACAATGGTAGGAGATCTACATATCCAGACGCCAAGCTTGCCTTCCACGCGAAGGTAAGTCCCATCCGGACACGGGACTTAGTCTTCATTCTTGTATCTTCATAGTCCGTGAGTCCGGCCAATGGCTATAGTCCGCCATCCGGACACCCCCTAATCCAGACTCCTCGGTAGCCCCTGAACCAGGCTTCGATGACGACGAGTCCGCGCGCATATTGTCTTCGGCATTGCAAGGCGGGTTCCTCCTCCGAATACTTCATAGAAGATTTTGAACACAAGGATAGTGTCCGACTCTGCAAAATAAGTTCCACATACCACCGTAGAGAGAATAATATTTACACAAGCTCAATCTGCTGACGTATTCCGCAGCGTGACATCACACCACGGCCAAGCCTTTATTCGAATCGTTTTCACTGTCCCACCTCAGCGCGTTTAGCGAGGCGGTTTCCTTGGCACGTCTTGTCAAAGCAGAAATCGTGTCCCCTTATTCCGGGATTCTCATCAATACGGGCGTGGGTAACCCAACCGCGCCATTGATTACGGTGCTTGGGATATAAGCGAGTTTTATCAGGCCGGTGGGGACGCATAGCTTTGTCTGTCCATATAAGGGATAAGGATCCACTTTTCACACACGCCTTCTTCCTCCTTTGCTTATCCATTTCCGCACTTTTCGAGCTCCAGCGCCCAAGTCCGCACATCCCACCTCAACCTTCTCCAACTATGTCCGAAGCGGGAGGCAAGTGGACGGCCTCCTCCATCACGGAGGGGCACATCAAAAAGCTGCGGAAGGCCGGATAATTGTCCGACGAGATCGCGCATCGGCTCCCCGACAAGGGGCAGCTCATCCCCACCCCCAGGCCCCATGAGAGGGTGGTGTTCCTCCCCACTTCCTCCAGCGGACTAGGGTTTCCACTTCACCCATTTGTCCGGGGCTCATGTTCTACTCTGACCTAGATTTCCATGATCCGCCCCGAATTTCATCCTCAACATCTCGGCGTTCATCGTGGGTATGCGAAACCTTCCTCCGCATCCAGCCCTACTTGACTTATGGCTGAAGACCTTCAATGTCAAGCAAAAGGTAGTGGGCGGCCGCCAAGCGGAGTGTGGAGGTGCCATGGTGGGCAAGATGGCCAACGTCCTATGGCTCGAGGGCTCCTTTGTGGAGACCATAAAGGGGTGGCAATCGGGGTGGTTCTACATCACCGAGCCGTGCGACTCTAAATGGGCGGCGGCCCCCGAATTCCGATTTGGCTTCCCTACACGGCTCACCTCATGGAAAGAGACGGGCCTGACATGGAGTAATTCGGAAGAGCTGACCGGACTCCAAGCCTGCGTCCGAAACCTGGTGGACAATGAGCTCAGGCTTGTCAACATAGTCCAGGTTATGCTCATCCGCCGGATCCTTCCATGCCAGCAACGGGCCTTCAACTTGTGGGAGTTTGATCCGGCACAGCAGTGAACCTTGAGCCGGCTCTTCGACACTACGTACGAAGATGCAGAAGGTCTTTGTTCAAGGCGCCGAGGCTCCGCATCCGCCACCGAAGATCGCGGATTCAGCTCATGACATCAAGCCAGCGAGGTAAGCTATTTTACCCTTCACGGGACTCTTTTTCATAGTTTGACTCTATGCGGGATCTTTGGCAGGACTTGCAGAAGACGACGTGCAGACGGTCATTGTCCGGCTCCCTTGCCAGAAGACCCAGCGGACGCCCGATTGATGGGGCTGCTGGTTCCGGCACCTTACGTGGTGCCGGAGAAGAAGGCCAAGAAGAAGGCCACGGGAACTCAAAGGAGTTCCTGGCGCCAGGTGTTGTCGGACTCATCATCCGATGACTCCGAGGCGGACTCCTCCTGCGAAGATGAGGAGGAGCAAAAAGAGGCGTCTCCCCCAGCAGGGGGAGAGAAGAAAAGGAAGGCCGCCCCAACTGGGAGGCCGGAAGGCCCAAGAAGGGAAGGACCCTTCCTCCGGACTACACCACCAACGCCGACGGCGGCGAAGAGGGGTGGTCACCGAGGACCAAGCCCCTGGCGAAATCGTAAGTTTCCGGACACCAGAATAACTCATGGCGTTCCATTTGTCGCACAACATCTTATAACACCGAATATAACCATGCAGCCCGCCCAGGGACGGGCTCGACGTGGAGACGAGCGGCTCCCTGGATTCGTCGGATGTGAATAGCACCTCACTTCCGACCGCCTTGTCTCCTCCCGCCGCGGATGACGCCGAGGTGGAGTCCCAAAAGGGGCCCAGCCAGGAGGTGGTGGCCTGAGGCGCCAAGAAGGCGACCTCCGGACTCCGGGCGCAAAGGGGATAAAACCCCGAAGGGCTTCAAGTCCGGCCCTGTGCCGGACTCCGTATCGGAACCTTCAGTGGTTCCGGAGTCCGGCAGGCGACCCCTTCGTAAGAAGGGCAAGACTGCGACGCTGGTGACCTCCATCCAACCGGAGGCACCAGATGATTTGATGGAGGCGCTTAACGGTGCTTCCATCGACGAGGAGCACCGCACTGTTATGAGTGTGGTGATCCAGAAAGTTCAGTCCGCCAAGAGCGGGCTGACTGAAGCTCGTGCCAGCCTTCTAACAGGCTTTGAGGTATGTATTTAAGATATGTAAAATATTACCGCATAGACAAGAGCCCCGATGCTCGGTTTGGTGTTCTCAAAGGAAAAGCCGAACCGAGGATCTAAAAGATATACGCAGGAGTCTAACATAAGTATGTCAATATGGGAATGCAGGATACGCCGCTGACCTCTGCCAGACCGATCATGGAGGTTGATGCATTGAAGCAGAGCCTCGAGCAGTCCGAGAACGAGCTCGGACTTGCCAAAAAGCAGCTCGAGGATAAGGAAGGTAAGTAATACCTTATGGGAGTATTTAAAATATGTGGTTGCAAAAGATGACAGGAATAACGTGAATATTGCAGGGCCCACGAACGAGGTGGCGACCCTGAAGGAAGCGATGTCCAAGGCCGAACGCAATGCAGCCACGGAACGCACCGAGCGAGAGAAGCAGGAGGCGCGGGTGGCGGAGGTGCGGCAAGAAATCCAGGCTCTCGTGGAAAAACATGAGAGTTTGGAGCGTGACTCAAAGATTTGAGAGTCCGAGCTCACCTCGGCTCTTGAGAGCGCCAAAGCCGCTAAGGCCGAAGCCCAAAAAGCCCTCCATGAAATTGCGGCAATGAAGAAGATAGCGGCGGGTAAGGCATTCTTTATGCAAAGCAAGCATGTGAAGGTGAATTATCTGTTACTTACCCGAATCCGGAGCTCTCCAGGAGCATTCGCAGATCTGCCCAAGATGTGTCCGATGTCGCCGCATTCTACCGAGCCGAGGAGGGAAGCTCGACGGAGAAGGTGTTCTGTCTCGATGTCGAGGTCGGACACCCAGTGCCCTTAAGCGACCAGTTAAAGCAGCTGGTCGAGCTCCATAAGGCGGCCGAACAGGCCATGAAGGGCCTCATAGTTCGGGTGTGGCCTAAGGAAGCCATGCCTGGGAGCTACTTCGGGCTGGTGAGGCGGCTGTTGGACGCCTGTCCATGGGTTGTAGTCGTCAAGCGCTCCGTCTGCATCGAAGGTGCTCAGAGGCCTTGCCTGCTAAGGTGCACTGGGCAAGATGGACGCTGAGAAGCTTGTGACGGACGGACCACCACCGGGCAAGGAGCATCGCAAGCCTGAAATATGTTATGAGGGCGTCCTGAAGGGTGCCTGCCTTATAGCAGGTGAATGCTCCAAAGATGTAATTTTTGAGTAGACTCGCATTTGTTATCCTATACGCTGAAAACTTGTTCATATGCGTTGAGCAACACTGTTGAATTTAAAATATTACCTTCTGTGCGGCCGTTTATTAAATTTGAGAGATGGCGAGTCGTCGGCTTCAGCCCCATGCCACGAGTGCTGGGGTGTTTGGGATAAACTTGAGCGCTCTTGTCCCATTCTTGGGTCCTTCGAGGGAGGTGCTCAACGCAACGAACAAGGCAACCGGACTATAATGCTTGAACACTCTCACTTAGCCATAGAATTCTATAATTTTAAATTTCGCGGTTACCGGTATTCGGAAGACCGATTTCAGGGCGCTATCCACGCCTAGGCCGGACAGTGCTGACTCCTCGCTCTGAGCGGCATAAGTCTTTAGGGACTCGAAAACCTCTCGAACAGCGACCGGCTCTCGCCCTATCACGACGGCCAGTTTTAGCTTTCTCCACTGAGGTGCTTAACCCAGCTCAACCGGGGCACAATCACAGTGGTTCTCCCAGCGCTACCTTAGCCGATATAACGGAACATAAGGTAGCAAAACATGGGAGCCGGGCAAACCCAACTATTGACCCAAGACATGATTCGAAGCCGATGCATATAATGCTATAAGTTCGGAGTGCCGCACTTGTGAAAGTGTTCGGACTTATCACACCATATTGTGGGGTACTTGAGCCCCTGGTATATTGCCTGTACCAAAGTGTACGGTTGCACAATGTCATAAATGAACATATATATATATAGAAAAAAGGGAATTCAATAATAGGCGGAAGCTATGTATTGTTTATTCAAAAGGGCTGCAGTAAGAGCAAAACGATACAAATAGTGTGATAAGCAAGGGACGGGACTTTTTAACATGTCCCCCTCCAGGGGTAAGCTGCGGGATGGTATGTAAAACAAGTATACTACTCGTAATAGAGACCACCTGGACACTCGACGTAGCTTTCTGCTTCCCTGGCTGTTGCATCGTGTGTCCGGCGATTCTACTGCCGGACAGGGCTTCGTGAGAAGGGAGTCCTGAAAGTAAAAAAAAGAAGAAAAGAAAAGAATGACACAATCGGGAGCCCCTGGTGCGGTTGAGCCGCATTCTGGGCAGGTCGTGGTCGTGCCCCTTCCCCTATGCCCATGGTATTTCCAGAGCGTAATTATGTACGCGTAGTACTGGTTTTGCAATTTCGCGAGGGCTGGGGCTTTGGGCCGCATTGCTATGCATGCTCGGAACGTGCCAGGCGGTCTTGTTGTAGGTTACCCTGGGCGCGCTTGATGGTGTCCAGACATTTAATAGCCGGACTCGAGAATTGCCTTAAGAGGCTGCTTTGTACTTTCGCCGCGAGGGCCGCCGTATGCTCCTTCGTTCGGAGACAGCGTTCGGTGTTTCCATTGACCGTAATGACTCCTCGAGGACCTGGCATCTTGAGCTTGAGATATGCGTAGTGCGGCACCGCATTGAACTTTGCGAATGCGGTTCGTCCGAGCGAGGCGTGATAGCCGCTGCGGAACGGGACTATGTCGAAGATTAATCCTTGCTTCGAAGTTATCCGAGGATCCAAGACCACTTCAAGTGTAATCGAGCTCGCGGCAGTTGGCCTCTACACCTGGTATGATGCCTTTAAAGGTCGTCTTCGTGGGTTTAATCCTTGATGGGTCTATGCCCATTTTGCACACCGTATCCTCGATAAAGCGAGTTCAGCACTGCCGCCGTCCATTAGGACTCTAGTGAGGTGAAATCCATCAATGATTGGGTCTAGAACCAATGTAGCAAATCTGCCATGGCGTATGCTACTGGGGTGGTCCCTTCGATCAAAAGTGATCGGGTAGGAAGACCACGGGTTGAACTTTGGGGCGACAGGCTCCATCGCATATACGTCCCTTAGTGCACACTTCCGCTCCCTTTTGGGAATGTGGGTTGTGTATATCATGTTCACCGTCTGCACTTGCGGGGGGAAGCCCTTCTGTCCTCTATTGTTCGTGGCCGGGCTCCTCCTCGTCATCGCTATGCAGCCCCTTGTCATTGTTTTCGGCATTTAACTTGCCTGCCTGCTTGAACACCCAACAATCCCTGTTGGTGTGATTGGCTGGCTTTTCGGGGGTGCCATGTATCTGGCACGAGCGATCGAGTATTCGGTCCAAATTGGATGGGCCCGGAGTATTTCTTTTAAATGGCTTTTTCCGCTGACCGGGTTTAGAGCCTCTGAATCCGGCATTGACTGCCGTATCCTCAGCATTATCGCCGTTAATGCGGCGTTTGTGCTTGTTGCGACGCGACCTGCCATTGCTGTCCTTGGTATCCGAATTACCAGGGCTCTTGGTCATGTTGTTACTACGAGCTAGCCAGCTGTCCTCTCCCATGCAAAAGCGGGTCATGAGTTTTGTGAGGGCTGCCATGGATTTCGGCTTTTCCTGTCCTAGGTGCCGGGCAAGCCACTCGTCGCGGATGTTGTGTTTGAAGGCTGCAAGGGCCTCTGCATCCGGACAATCGATGATTTGATTTTTCTTGGTTAGGAACCGTGTCCAATTGTCTGCCGATTCCTCCGCTGCTGAATTATGTGGCTTAGTTCATCGGCGATGGTGGTCGCACATATGTGCCCTGAAATTGTCGAGGAATGCGGCTTCCGTGTCTTCCCAACAACCAATTGACTCTCTTTGGCAAGCTATTAAGCCAATGCCGGGCTGGTCCTTTAAGCTTGAGTGGGAGGTATTTGATGGCGTGTAGATCATCACCGTGGGCCATGTGGATGTGAAGGAGATAGTCCTCGATCCAAACCGCAGGATCTGTTGTGCCATTGTATGATTCAATGTTTACGGGTTTGAACCCTCAGGGATTTGATGATCCATCACTTCATCTGTGAAGCATAGTGGGTGTGCGGCGCCTCTGTATTGGGCTATATCATGATGCAGCTCGAATGAGCTTTGCCTACTGTGTTCGGCCCGGCCGGAGTTGCCATATCCGGCGTGACGGTTATTGTCACGTGTCGTGGGGCGCCCACGCGGTCCGTAGATCGATCTTGTCTGCCTTGCCTTGTCCTCCAATATATCTCGCAGGTCTGGCGCATTTCCCCGCGCCTTTGTATTTTTTGAGCGGCGCCGGGGTGCGGCTTGAGTTGAGGGCCGAGAGGCCTCTCTGTCGCGGCCACGAGGTGGCCGGTCAGCCGTATCATGCACTGGTGATGTAGGTTTGGGTGCTTCCTCCTCTAATCGGGGTAGCAGCCTGCGTTTTGGGTAGCTCTTGGAGGGGCGCTCGAGTTCATACTCTTCGGCCGCAAGGACTTCAGTCCATCTGTCAGCTAGCAAGTCTTGGTCAGCTCTAAGCTATTGCTGCTTTTTCTTGAGGCTGCTTGTCGTGGCCATAAGCCTGCGTTTGAAACGCTCTTGTTCGATGGGATCCTCGGGCACGACGAATTCGTTGTCGTCGAGGCTTGCCTCATCTTCGGAGGGAGGCATGTAATTATCGTCCTCTACCTCTCTATCTGCCGCTCTCTCACGAGGGATGGCTTCTCCATCCTCCTGCGCTGAATCCTGCCGAGGGGGTTGTCTTCGACCTTTATGCTGGGTGTTATTGTCTCCGTGCGGAATCACCGTTTTTGCTGTGGCGGGATTTAGAGCGGCACCGCTGACGCCGACGCTTAGGCTGTTTCTTGGAGGGGTCATCCTCCGCTGCTCCATCGCCATTCCCATCTTTTGGGATGTCCACCATGTATATGTCATATGACGAGGTGGCCTTCCAGTGCCCTGTGGGCGCTGGTTCTTGGTCGTCTCCTGCATCGTTGTCCATACCGTCGATGTCTTCGGAGTCAAAGTCGAGCATGTAGGTTAAATCATCGACAGTGGCTACGAAGTGGGTGGTGGGTGGGGTTTGAATTTCTTCGTCGTCCGCATCCCAACCTTCCTGACCATAATCCGGCCAGGGCTCCCCTGATAAAGAGAGAGACTTTAGTGAGTTCAGGATGTCGCCAAAGGGCGAGTGCTAAAAGATGTCCGCGGCAGTGAATTCCATGATCGGCGCCCAATCAGAGTCGATTGGCGGGGGCACGGAAGGCTCGGAGTCCGGAGAGGAGTCCGGCACCTTGGAGTCACGAGTTCCGCAAAGGACGGGGTAGGTGTACGGCTCAATTGCCGTAGAGATTGCAGCCCCCTGAGGCGATGTCTAGCCACCCATCCTCGATCGGCACAGTCAGCTCCGAGCTAAGGGTCGGAGCGGACACTGGTGCGGCCTCTAGGACACTGTTCGGCGGCAGAGGTAGATCATGCCCCTCGTGACAATGCGGCGCGCTTGGCTGTGGCTCGAACCCGTCGAAGATCAAGTCTCCTCGGACGTCAGCCGTGTAGTTCAAACTTCCAAATCTGACCTGGTGGCGAGGCGTAGCTTTCAATCTGCTCCAGATGGCTGAATTGCCCGCAGCAGCAAAGCCGCCGAATCACGAAGATCTGTCCGGGAGAAAAGTCTCACCACGGGCGCATCGTCATTGATGATCGGAGGAGCCATCGGGCCTAAAGATGACGGCGACAGAGGAACTCCCAATGAAAGCACCAATGTCGGTGTCAAAACCGGCGGATCTCGGTAGGGGTCCCGAACTATGCGTCTAGGCGGATGGTAACAGGAGACAAGGGACACGATGTTTTTACCTGTGTTCGGGCCCTCTCGATGGAGGTAAAACCCTACTCCTACTTGATTAATATTGATGATATGGGTAGTACAAGAGTAGATCTACCACGAGATCGAGAGGCTAAACCCTAGAAGCTAGCACGTGGTATGATTGTTGTTCGTCCCACGGACTAAGACCCTCCGGTTTATATGGGCAATCAAGAGGGTTAGGGTTACATGTAGTCGGTTACAATGGTAGGAGATCTACATATCCGTATCGCCAAGCTTGCCTTCCACGCCAAGGAAAGTCCCATCCCACTCGGGACGAAGTCTTTAATCTTGTATCTTCATAGTCCGAGTCCGCCAATGGCTATAGTCCGCCATCCGGACACCCCTAATCCAGGACTCCCTCGGACGGACCGGCCGGAGGAGGCCGGGGTTTCAGCTAGTGGAGAGGGCGTTGCCGCCCATGGAGTATGAATGGGGAAATGGAGGGAGGCGGGGAACTAAGGGGGAACAATGTTCGGTCTGAGACGCGCTTGTTTGAAATTTGGGGAAAGTTACAAACTTTGCCCCCATCTAAAATTTCGGACATATTGCTGGTTGGGGGTAGGACAATCATGTCAGGTGTCCCAAATGTGGACGGGATAGATTTCGGCCGAGCGCATGGGTGTTTAGGCGCCCACGGCATATGAATGCTTCTCGAAGGCGGTTGAGACTGGCGTCTTGGTGAAGTTACAAACCTACCCCGGTTTAGACCTTTGGACATCGGGCCGATAGGCTACACAGCCGTAGTCGGGACAGTAATATCCTACCACCAAAACATTAGTCTCATGGCGGTTTCGGGTGACCAGAGGCCTATTTGGCACTTCATTCAATATTTGGGAGCGAAGCATTAACGTTTCGGTTCTCTTGAATTGAACTTTCAGGATTTGTCAAACTTCACAAATCTTTACTCTTGAAAATCCTAAAGCTACGATTATTTTGGAATGGAGGGGGTACATTTGAATATACATTGTACACGAGTATATATTAAAAAATATGCAACTTACCTCAGTTCATGCATGGTTCCAGATATAATCTCCTTGTTTGCAAAAAAAGAAAAGTTAGATATAATCTCATGAATATATATAGCATGTTCCAACTCACAACAAAGATTGATGCCCCCTTTTACATCTGATTTACAAATGCCATTATCTCGGGTTCAAATAGATGAATTCACTTCCTATGAATTCGAATCTTCGAAACCCCCTTTATGTTGAATTCGACATGTATTCTGTTTCGTAGCTAGCAATTTGGAATGTATCCATGCAAGTGACAAATGTATAAAGTGCTTCACACTAACAACATGGAGTGCACTAATTAATGTTTATATATGAATTGCAAAAGCATCCATTGCCTGTATTTCAAACCGCTCTCACTCTATGGATCGATAATATGAAATAAACACATGCACGTGCTAGAATTCAATAGAGTATGGGTGTCGATAGACTGATTTTTCGTCGATACGCAATTTGCAAAGTTCATGATCTCATCCAAAAATAATAATGCCATTTATATTTTAATTTAATGCGTAGAACCGCCTTTTACACGCAGATGCACTATGCCTCGCCCCGTTCTCATAGACGCGTTATATATCTCTCTATCTAACGCATAAGTGCACACACTTTATATGCATCGACATTTCTCTTTCACACATGCTCACAATCTCTCTCAGGGTGTCGGGGTGTCTCACGCACATGCTCTCTCTGTTTCTCTCCCTCTCTCTCTCTCTCTCTCTCTCTCTCTCTCTCTCTCTCTCTCTTTCTGACAACTATGTACCACTCTTTTCACTAATCTTAGTTGGAAAACACTATTTCTCTCACAAGCATACATACACATGCACGGTCTCTACTAGCCCTCTATACGCACATATATGTGCCTACGTGTCTCCTGCATGCACATTATCTTTAGGCCTCTCTTGCACACATTGCCCCCCCTGACACACCTCTCTCTTAGTAGTTGGTAGATATGATTTCATCATGTCGTCATTCGGTAGGATATCCCTGGTTGTTAGGCTGGATGGTAATACGAGGCAAAGTTTTACCCTAGTTCGGATCGGACCCTTGTAGTTGAAGGAAGAGCCTACTCCTGGTACTGTATATTAGTGATAGGGGTGTGTACAAAGTACACGTGAATACCAGGCATTGTGCGTGTGTGTATACTATCGACGAACTAGCCCCCAAGCTTGTATAACATACTAAGGGCCTAGGGTTACAAATCATATATGGTCGGTTTATGACAAGTGGGGATAGAGTCCTCCGCGACTCTGGTAGCTTCGTGTTGTACGCCGAGTCCTCCACATGGGTCTTTGTATAACACGTATCTGTCCAACCTATATGTGGCTGAAAGTGCAACTATCCCTAGGTGGTTTTGGTAACTCATAACAACATATAGCTCATTGAGCTAATGCTATTCCAAGACTATTATTTCAGGAAAGCTCAATGAATGGCATGGCATGGATGATGAAAGTTGTAAGGGCATATTTATTCCCTAGTGGTTTTGGTGATTGATGACAGTGCGTTTGCAGACTAATCGTGTGCGTTAAGTTCTTTCAGAGGATCATCCATTGGCACGAGACGATTTCCTCCCCTCGGTGTTTTTATTCAAGACGGTGTAGCTCCTGCGTTTTGTTGTTGGTGGACTAGTTTCGTAGGAGTCACCGTACTATTAAGAGGGATCCGCTTTGGTAAGTCTTGGGTGGAATCACACGTACACATCCTTTTCTCACCCATCGTCTTCCTGCCGCTTCTTTGGAGCTGCTCCGATAGTCCGTTTCATCTTCGCCTGTGCCAGCGGTAGTACGCGACCTACAGTGATAGTACCGCTGAAGCCTCCAGCGGTAGTACCGCTCCACGAGCGGTAGTGCCGCTCTCGGTAGTACCGCTCACGAGCTTCGGCTGTAGTACCTCGATAGTTCACGCCTACTACCGCCTCGATTCGAGACGATGTTTTCTCGTGTCGGGTTTTGCGGCACTAGCAGCGGCAGTAGCAGCGGTAGTACCGCTCAGAGCGGTAGTACCACTCTGCTCCCGCGGTAGTACCGCTCTGGGGCCTTTGACCTGCCCTTCTCTTTAGTGCGGTAGTACCGCTGGGTAGGGAGCGGTAGTACCGCCCTTCCCTAGCGGGAGTACCGTTCTGTGCGGGGCTGCATAGTGGGGCAACGGTTGGATGTGTTCCCCCACTATATAAAGGGGTCTTCTTCTTCCTTGTTGACTTACCTCTTTCCCCCAAGCTCCATTGTTGCTCAAAGCTCCATTTCTGCTCGATCTCTCTCCTAGCCAATCAAACTTGTTGATTTGCTCGGGATTGGTTGAGAAGGCCCAGATCTACACTTCCACCAAGAGAAATTTGATTCCCCACTTATCCCTTGCGGATCTTGTTACTCTTGGGTGTTGAGCACCCTAGGCAGTTGAGGTCACCTCGAAGCCATACTCCATTGTGGTGAAGCTTAGTGGTGTTGTTGTTGTTGTTGTTGGGAGCCTCCGGTTGTTGTGGAGTTTGCCCCAACCTTGCTTGTAAAGGTTCGTCGCCGCCTTCAAGGGCACCAATAGTGGAATCACGGCATCTCGCATTGTGTGAGGGCGTGAGGAGAATCTGGTGGCCCTAGTGGCTTCTTGGGGAGCATTGTGCCTCCACACCGCTCTAACGGAGACGTACTTCCCTAAAAAGGAAGGAACTTGCAACACATCCTCGTCTCCACCGGCTCCACTTTTGGTTATCTCATCCCTTTACTTGTGCTAGCTTACTTGTGGTCTTATCCTTGCTTGCTCATGTGCTAGTGTTGTTGCATCATATAGGTTGTCCACCTAGTTGCACATCTAGACAACCTTTATTATTGCAAAGTTTTAAATTGGTAAAGAAAAGCTTAAAAATTGTTAGTTGCCTATTCACCCCCTCTAGTCAACCATATCGATCCTTTCAATTGGTATCAGAGCCTCGTCTCTTTTTAAGGACTTTACCGTCCGTAGAGTATGGTTGACATCGTAGATGATGTGGGGGAGCACTCCGGTGCGAATCCGACATCATCTACGGGAGATGGGAGTACCTTGATCTCTCGTGAGGAATTCAATGTGGCGTTGGACACATTGAAAACCTCCATGACGAGCGAGGTCAAGGACATGTTTAAGGAATTCCTAGAAGGGCTTAAACTTTCCACCGCACCCATGAAAGTGGGTGATCCTGCCAACACGGGAGCGGATGCTAACTCCGATAAGGGGAAGCTATTAGTGAGAAAGCCCCCTCGTCTAGTGGTAAGAATGGCACCGACATCTTTGCCCATGTGCAACCTCCCGTTTATGGTGGACCTATTCCTTCCACTCATTTGAATCATGCCGGTCCACCACCTAAAATTGATAAAGAGGAGGATTTTGATTCTTGGGTTTATCGTTTTAAGCGTCATTTAAATCATGTGAACACTAACCTTTGGAGAATCATTGAACAAGGTTTCTATCCGCATGATCCGAGCAACTTTTCCCCTAGAGAGGTCGTGGATCATCAATTCAATGAGAATGCTGTCTTCATCATCCAAGAAGCAATCCTTCCCGAAGACCTCCCTCATCTCCGGCCTTACACCCTTGCCAAAGATGCTTGGCTCAAGGTGGTTTCCATGTATCGAGGAAGCGCAAGCATTCAACGCTCCAATTATGAAGTGGTCCAAGGCGAAGCCGATGAGTTTGCGATGAAGGAAGAAGAAGAACCTCGTGAGCTCTATCGAGAGTAACCAAGCTTGCCGTATCCCTCGGGATCATGGAAGTAAGGACAACGATGACAACTGGATCAAGCGCCAAATTTCTCAAGGCAATGATGCCATACCACAAAGCCATGTCCTCCGTCATCCGTCGGCAATGGGACTTCCACACCTTGTCCTCAAGTGATGTGTTGGATGAGTTTGTGGCTATGAGCATATTGGACAAGACCGCCGACAATGCGATACTTCGCTCCCAAGAGCAAAGAAGCCCAACCTCGCTTTGAAGGCCAAGATTTGTGTCGAAGAAGATGGAGAGGAGGAAGAAGAAGAGAGCAACCTCGAAGATACTAAGTATGAGTATCATGAACACATGGCCCTTGCTTCAAGACAATTTTGGAGCAAGAAGAACTCAAGGCCCAACTTCAACAAGAACAATTCAAGTGGCTCTAAGGGCAAGCAACGAGTGAGGGCGTGTTTCAATTGTGGCAATGTGAGTCATTTTGTTGCGGAATGTCCATATGAGAAGAGGGAAGACAATGGCGGCAAGCTCATCCGTAAGGACAAGGCCAAGTCTTTCCCCAACAAGAACAACTTTCCAAAGAAGACTCCTCACAAAGCCTTGGTGGTTCAAGAAGAGTACAATGAGGATGATGATGATGATGAGGATGGTGAACTGGGTGCCATGGCCTCCGTAGCCATTGCAATGACTCCTCGGTGTCTCTCTTGGTTCACCCAATGAAAACATCACCGCCAAGTGCCTCATGGCTAAAGCCACCAACAAGGTAACCCCTAACATCAAAACTACCATCGCCAATCATTCTTCTTTGTGGATTGCATTGATGAACATGAGGGGACTAATGTAGAGGAAAATGAATTTGAGATCTTTATGAGTAAACTCAAGGGCAAATCCAAGAAGCACTTCGTTGCTCTCTTGGAACAACTTGGTGAAGCCAATGTCATGATCGAGACTCATGAAGAAACCATCTCTAAGATGGAAGGGCATAGTCGTGACTATGCCGATGAGATTCGGATCTTTCCAATGCTCTTGAGGAAGAGCGTGGCCTTCGTTTGGCTCTTGAGGAGTCACACAACGATGATCACGCTAAATTAACGAAAGACCTTGATCATGCTCTTGTTGTGTCTCGTGTGCTTAGTTCCGAGAAGGCAAAGCTTGGAGTTGATCTTGCTAGACTCAACGAGGACTTTGACACTCTCGACAAGGCTCACAAAGTCTTGAAGGGTGCTCATGCTAGTCTCAAAGAGTCTCATGATAAACTCCAAGTGAAGCTAACCAAGGAGAAAGCCACATTTCCTCATATGATATTGATTGATAATGCAAATGCTACTAACCCTTGTTGTGAGCATGTGCATCTTGTTGAGGAGAATGCTAAGTTGAAGGAGCAACTTGAAAAGGGCCTTGTCACATGCATTCAAGGTGAGAAGAACCTTAACAACCTTTTGAGTAATCAAAAGGAAGTTGTAGCCAAGGAGGGATAGGGTTCGCGCCCAAGCCCAAGAAGAAGAAGAATGACAAGACCAAGCAACCTCCTCCTCTCAAGCAAACTTTTGTGAGGGAGGGAGAGAGTGCTTCCAAGAAGAAGAAGAACCGTGCTAAGGGTGGCAATGCCAAGAAGGACAACGTCATACCCATGAACTTAGCCGGCGACTTTAACCCTTCTTATGTGTTGTGCCGTGCTAGTGATGGGCATGTTTATGCTAAATTTGTTGGTTCTTCTTATGAGTACATTGAATGGTCTATTTGGGTTCCTAAGACCCTCGTTACTAACATCAAAGGACCCATTACCAAATGGGTACCTAAAACCAAGCATTGATCTCTTGTAGGGGTTTGCTTCCGGTGGGGAATCATGGTTGCTTGATAGTGGAGCAACAAATCATATGACCGGGAGCAAGGACATGGTGGTGGACGTACAAGAAATTCCATCTATGCCCACCGATGTCGAGTGGGGTGATGCATCACATTCTAAGGTATTGGGTCTCGGCAAGGTTGTCATTTATCATGATCTTACGATCGAGAAAGTCATGCTTGTTGAGTCCCTTGCATACAATTTGCTTTCCGTTCGTCAACTTGCAGTCATGGGTTTTGCTACTTTCTTTGACATTGATACCGTGGCCCTCTTGTGGAGCAAGACTCTTAAAGTAGCCTTTGTTGGGCATGTCGAAACGGTCTCTATGTGATTAACTTTTCGGAAGCGACCCACTAAGACCGCGACATGCCTAATGGCTAAAGTTGACGTGGGATGGCTTTGGCATCGCCGTTTAGCCCATGTCAATATGAGATCTTTTCAAAGTCTTCTCAAGGGGACCATGTCCGTGGACTAACAAATGTTAGTTTTGCCAAAGACCGTGCTTGCGATTGCTTGTATTGAAGGAAAGCTTCATGAGAAGGCTCACCCTCCCACAACTATCATATACTCAAAGAGACCCTTGGAGCTCCTTCACATGGATCTCTTTGGGCCACCATCATTTGATAGTCTTGGAGGAAGAAAGTATTGCTTGGTGATCGTGGATGACTATTCGAGATACACTTGGGTATATTTCTTCAAGAGGAAGAGTGAGACCCAACAAACCGTCATCGACTTTGCAAATGAAGCTCAACGTCAAAATAATGCAAATATCTTGACTATAAGAAGTGACAACGGCACCGAGTTCAAGAACTACACCTTGGATGAGTTTCTTAGTGATGAGGGAATCAAGCATCAATACTCTGCACCATATACCCCTCAACAAAATGGTGTGGCGGAAAGAAAGAACCGGACATTGATGGATGCGGCAAGGACCATGATGGCGGAGTTCAAGTCTCCATACAACTTTTGGGCCGAAGCCATCAACACCACTTGTCATGCATCCAATCGGCTCTATCTCCGCAAAGGCTTGAACAAGACTCCTTATGAGATACTCACCGGCAACAAGCCCAACCTCAAGTACTTCCGGGTGTTTGGGTGTAAGTGTTTCATTCTCAAGAAAGGTGTTCGTTTGTCTAAATTTGAAGCTAGAGCTCATGAGGGCATATTTGTTGGTTATGCTACAAACTCTCATGCTTACCGTGTCCTCAATAAATCCACGGGACTTATTGAGGAGTCGTGTAATGTGGAGTTTGATGAGAATAACGGCTCCCTAGTGGAGCATAGTGGCACTTGTGATGTAGGTGATGAAATTCCTCCCCAAGCCATAAGAAGAATGGGAGTTGGCTTTATCCTACCCATTGAGGAACCCCTTGTGGCGAAGGAGAAGGACAATGCTCCACTCAAGTGGAGCCATCACCAACCCAACGCCCACACACTTAGAAGAACAAAATGAAGGCCCTCAACCTCTAGAACATGACCAAGGGCAAGATCGTGCTCAAGGCGATGATATCACCTTAAATGATGCCCAAGGTCAAGTTTTCTCCCCGAGCATGCTCATGATGAAGATCATGCTCAAGGCGGCTCAAGATGATCAAGTGACTTCTCCTCATCACACCTCCGAGGAGGAATTAGAGCGTCGTGCCGCCAAGATTGCTTCCAAACTCACTACCAAAGGCCATCTCATGGAGAATGTGGTTGGAAGCTTAAGACAAGGGGTAAGCACTCGTAGACAATTGGAAAACTATTGTGAACATCACGCGTTTGTCTCTTGTGTTGAACCTCAAAAGGTTTATGAGGCGCTTGAAGACTCGGATTGGCTCAATGCCATGCATGAAGAACTCAACAACTTTGAGTACAACAAAGTGTGGAGATTGGTGCCAAGGCCATCGGAGAACCACAACGTCATTGGAACCAAGTGGATTTTCAAGAACAAGCAAGATGCTCATGGGAACATCATTACGCAACAAGGCAAGATTGGTAGCACAAGGCTACTCCCAAGTCGAGGGTATCGACTACGGTGAAACCTTTGCTCCGTTGCTCGTCTTGAATCCATTCGTTTGTTGATTGCTTATGCTTCCCATCACAACTTTAAGTTGCAACAAATGGATGTGAAAAGTGCTTTTCTTAATGGTCCCATTAATGAGTTGGTCTATGTCAAGCAACCCCCAGTTCGAGGACCCCTACTTTCCGGATCATGTGTATCAACTCGATAAGGCACTCTATGGCCTTAAACAAGCCCCACGTGCGTGGTATGACCACCTTACCGAGTTGCTACAAGATCGCGGCTTTGAAGTGGGGCAAATCGATCCCACCCTTGTACTAAGAAGGTCACTGGGGAGTTGTTTGTATGCCAACTATATGTTGATGATATTATCTTTGGTTCTCCTAACAAAGCTTTCAATGAGGAATTTGCCGCTCTCATGACCTCCAAGTTCAAGATGTCTTCGATGGGAGAGTTGAAGTTCTTCCTTGGTTTTGATATCAAACAAAGAAGAGAAGGAACCTTCATCAACCAAGCCAAGTACACTCAAGACATGCTCAAAAGATTCAAGCTAAGTGATGTCAAGCGGCTACTACACCAATGCCCACCAAGTGCCAACTTGACATTGATCCCAATGGTAAGCGGTGGATCAAAAGGTATATCGCTCCATGATTGGATCTTTGCTTTACCTTTGTGCATCTAGACCGGATATCATGTTGAGTGTGGGTATGTGTGCACGGTTTCAAGCCGCACCAAAGGAGAGTCACTATGTGGCGATCAAGCGAATCTTCGATATTTGGCTCATACCCCAAACTTTGGCTTATGGTACCCAAGAGGAGCAAACTTCAAGCTTGAAGGATTTACGGTTCCGATTGGGCGGGAGACAAAGTGGATAGGAAGTCCACTTCCTGAGGGTGCCAATTTCTTGGTTGCTCGTTGGTAAGTTGGTCTTCCAAAAAGCAAAGTTGTGTGTCTCTCTCGTCCACGAAGGCGGAGTATGTGGCGGCGGGTAGTTGTTGTGCTCAACTCCTATGGATGAGGCAAACTTTAAAGGAGTACGGTGTCAATTGTGACAAAGTGCCTCTTTGGTGTGATAATGAAAGTGCCATCAAGATTTCCCTCAACCCGGTGCAACACTTCAAGGCGAAGCACATTGAGATTCGGTATCACTTCATCCGGGATCACATTAGGCGAGGGAGATCGAGCTCAAGTATGTCAACACTCATGATAACCTTGCAGATATTTTCACGAAGCCCTTGGATGAAGCAAGATTTCGCGAGTTAAGGCATGAGCTAAATATCATTGATTTGAGCAATGTGACTTGAACCCGTGCAACTCCCACCACACTTAATGTGATGTCTAGTTTAGGTGTAGGCATGGACATAGGGGGAGTGTTGTTCTCTTAATGAACTCTCCCTCCCCCTTTATGCATAAAACGATCAACTCTTTCACTTTAGCCATTGTTGATGGCGCTTGTGCTTCAAAGAGGAGTTTTGGTCATGGACCCAAGGATAATTCTTCGCGGTGCCATACCAATTGACTCAAACATAGGTGGCTCCGGCCACCGCCCTCTCTTGAGAGAGGCCTGAGCTTGCTCCTTTTGTGTTGTTTGCTTTGAAGGAGTGGGTTCCCGTTCGTGTTTCGTGTGTTTTGTTTTGCTGGTCTCTCTTTTGTCTTTGCCGTCCTGTTCTTTTCGTGTGTTTTGTGTGCCTAAGAGGCCCCTCTTTGGTTGCTGGCGGTACTACCGCTGCTAAGTGGTACTACCGCTCCAAGCGGTACTACCGCTCTTTGGTAAGCCAGTACTACCGCTCCAAGCGGTACTACCGCCCTCCAGTACTACATTTGGGAGGCGTGGCGGGGTTATTTGAGGCGGGGAGTTTCTTCTCCCCCATACCCATTCGCTCGCCCCCCTCGCCTGTCTCTCTCCAGCAACCGGCGCCACGGGAGGGCTCCGGCGGATCTCTCTCTCTCCGGGCCGTCCCTCTTCATTCCCTTCGGTGGAGTCGATCCCCACCTCGTCCTCTTGCCATGGATGCCGGTATTGTCCCCGTTCTCTTGTTGTTTTTGTCTAGATTTCCAATCTAGCTTCTTAGGGGCAATAGCGGTTGCATCCTTAGATTTTTGGCCAAATCTAGGCTTGAGTAGGATGAAGAATGCTCCTAGGCAGTTTGGATTAGTGTTTGGTTGGAGTACTTTTGAATTTGGTAGGGCCGGAAGTACGGATCTGACCACGGTAGTAGGAAACTGCTGTTTTCCTTCGAGCGGTACTACCGCTCTTTCCGAGCGGTACTACGCTGCGAGCTGCATTGGCTCTCTGAGCGGTACTACCGCTTGAGCGGTACTACCGCTCAGTTCACGGTACTACCGCCCTCTACCAAATTCCATCCTACACTTACATCTCCTAGAACCTTATAGTTCGATATTGTGGCTTATGCTCGTTCTTTACGGTTGTTTGCGTGTTTCGTGTGTGTGGTTCCGGTGATGAGGTTCTGAGCCTCAAGCTCGTCGTGTCAACCCAGTCGTGCAAGGTCCAAGCGCTACCGCACCACCGAGCCTGCCGGAGGATCTTCTAGTGCTCCACCTCCTCCCCAAATGCAGAAGCACAGGGCCAAGTCCAAGCCGGGCAAGATAAAGGCTGTAAATGCCGCCCAAGGAGTTACGGGCAAGGCGCCGCCCGCCCGTATGAGGTCGCCCAAGATCCCACTTTGGTCAATCATCTGCTGGAACAAGTTCCGGTTGCCACTTTTTTTGATGTTCTCAAGGCCAAGAAGAATCTCTATGTCAACGTGCACTCCATCGACATCGAGCATATGAAGAGTGATCCTGACTACTTTGGTGAAGCTCTTGAGATGTGCACTCAGCTGAACATTCTCGGGATCATGCAATTCAACAAGGACTATGATGCTGATATTGTGGCTCGGTTCTATGCCACGGTTCACCTTGGGACCGATGAGGACAGGACTCTGACATGGATGACCAATGGCAAGTTGCTGTCAGTCAAGTGGAAAGCTTTCATGCAGTTGATTGGGGTAGAAGATCTTGGACTTGAGTCTGCTGTCGGCTTTCGCCCCCACCTTCGAGCCACTGCCACTCACAAGCAAGCTCTGTGGCCCTACTGTACTCTGAAGATCAACCCTGAGACAAAGAAGGAGACCTATGAGCTGCCTGCCTATCTGGATATACTTCACCGTATCTTCAGAGAAACACTTTTCCCTCGCATCGGGAATTTGGACCAGGTTCACTCTTATCTCGTGGACATGCTTATTTTACATCGGCGGAGAAGGCAGAATCTGGAGAGACCTTGGATATCTCTCATGTTATGTGGTCTGAGCTGGTTTACGCCATCTCCGGCGCAAATGCCCGATTTATGGTCCGTTCATTATGCTGCTCATTGAGAAGGCATGGGATCATGTCTATCCCAAGGAGGCGCTGGAGCTTGGAGACTTGGTTTCTCACGATGTCAAGCGTCTGAGGAAGAAGGATAACTGGGGCACTCAAGCTCCTAGGACTGGTGTTCCGTCCTCTGCTGCTGCTATGGAGTCTGAAGCGGAGTTTGGTGCTGAGGATGAGGATGATGACTACATGCCCTCTGGGACAGAGCCATCTTGGGCCAAGAAACTCAAGGCCAAGGTAAAGAAGCTTTTTTGCATGGAGTCTCACGGTCGATTACATGGCTCACGTGGCTGAGAAGAAGGCTCGAGGTCGTCACAAGGAGCTCATCGTCGGTTAGGTGCTACTGATCCAGTGGATCTGAGGATCACCTTCTTGAGGAGGAGGAGTGGATTCAGCAGATGCCCTGGTCCGATTACGAGGCCGAGCACTTCGGTGGCCAGCGACGGTGGTGCCGATGATTCTGCTGGGCTCTGATGCGTGTGTCCCTCTTTTGCTCTCACCTGGGACCGTAGCAGCGCTCCATCTCCTTTTGGTGTCTCGATGCCAAAGGGGGAGAGAGCTTAGGGATTTGCGAGCTGTGTCTCTTTCGTGTCTTGTTCGTGTTTTGGTTGGTTTGCTTTGCTTTGGTTTGTCTGTGAGACCTAAGTTCGTGTAAGACTTAAGTTCGAGTCATATGGTGTGAGACATATGCTACCTTACCCTTTCAGTATTATTTTCTATGTCTATCTAGCGAGTTGCGTGCTTTCCTTGTTATATCATCTATGCTGCTCTCATACACCATGCTTAGTTTTTTGGTCTCTAAAATGTAGGGGGAGCTTTGATCCGAGTATGTGTGCTGTGCAGTCCAAAGCACTTATCTAAAATAGCACACATCAAGGGGGAGCCCTTCTACATGTTAGGACCGTCGGGTTTGTATGCCTTCTATATGTCATGTTTAAGCAAATCCGTATTGTCATCAATCCACCAAAAGGGGGAGATTGTAAGGGCATATTTATTCCCTAGTTGATTTGGTGATTGATGACAATGCGTATGCTGACTAAAAAAGTGCGTTAATTTCTTTCAGAGTATCATCCATTGGCACGAGGCGATTTCCTCCCCTCGGTGTTTTTATTCAAGGCGGTGTAGCTCCTGCGTTTCGTTGTTGGTGGACTAGTTTCGTAGGAGTCACCGTACTATTAAGAGGGATCCGCTTTGGTAAGTCTTGGGTGGAATCACACGTACACATCCTTTTCTCACCCATCGTCTTCCTGTCGCTTCTTTGGAGCTGCTCCGATAGTCCGTTTCATCTTCGCCACATGCCGGTAGTAGTACCCGCGACCTACATGATAGTACCGCGAAGCCTCCCAATGGTAGTACGCTCTCAGCGATAGTACCGCCGGTTGAGCGGTAGTACCGCTCACAGGCTTCGGCTGTAGTACCTCGATAGTTCCGCGCCTACTACCGCCTCGATTCTAGACGATGTTTTCGTGTCCGGTTTTGCGGCACTAGCGGCAGTGATGGCGGTAGTACCGCTTCAGGCCAGTAGTACCACTCTGCTCCATGATAGTACCGCTCTGGGGCCTTTGACCTGCCCTTCTCTTTAGCGCGGTAGTACCGCTGGGTAGGGAGCGGTAGTACCGCCCTCAGCGGTAGTACCGCCCTTCCCTAGCGGTAGTACCGCTCTGTGCGGGGCTGCATAGTGGGGCAACGGTTGGATGTGTTCCCCCACTATATAAAGGGGTCTTCTTCTTCCTTGTTGACTTACCTCTTTCCCCAAGCTCCATTGTTGCTCAAAGCTCCATTTTCGCCCGATCTCTCTCCCCTAGCCAATCAAACTTGTTGATTTGCTCGGGATTGGTTGAGAAGGCCCAGATCTACACTTCCACCAAGAGAAATTTGATTCCCCACTTATCCCTTGCGGATCTTGTTACTCTTGGGTGTTGAGCACCCTAGGCAGTTGAGGTCACCTCGAAGCCATACTCCATTGTGGTGAAGCTTCGTGGTGTTGTTGTTGTTGTTGGGAGCCTCCGGTTGTTGTGGAGTTTGCCCCAACCTTGCTTGTAAAGGTTCGGTCACCGCCTTCAAGGGCACCAATAGTGGAATCACGGCATCTCGCAGTGTGTGAGGCGTGAGGAGAATCTGAGTGGCCCTAGTGGCTTCTTGGGGAGCATTGTGCCTCCACACCGCTCTAACGGAGACGTACTTCCCCTCAAAAGGAAGGAACTTCGGTAACACATCCTCGTCTCCACCGGCTCCACTTTTGGTTATCTCATCCCTTTACTTGTGCAAGCTTACTTGTGGTCTTATCCTTGCTTGCTCATGTGCTAGTGTTGTTGCATCATATAGGTTGTCCACCTAGTTGCACATCTAGACAACCTTTATTATTGCAAAGTTTTAAATTAGTAAAGAAAAGCTTAAAAATTGTTAGTTGCCTATTCACCCCCTCTAGTCAACCATATCGATCCTTTCAATTGGTATCGAGCCTCGTCTCTTTTTAAGGACTTTACCGTCCGTAGAGTATAGTTGACGTCGTAGATGATGTGGGGAGCACTCCGGTCTTGAATCCGACATCATCTACGAGAGATGGGAGTACCTCGATCTCTCGTGAGGAATTCAATGTGGCGTTGGACACATTGAAAACCTCCATGACGAAAGCGAGGTCAAGGACATGTTTAAGGAATTCCTAGAAGGGCTTAAACTTTCCACCGCACCCATGAAAGTGGGTGATCCCGCCAACACGGAGGCGGATGCTAACTCCGATAAGGGGAAGCTATTAGTGAGAAAGCCCCCTCGTCTAGTGGTAAGAATGGCACCGACATCTTTGCCCATGTGCAACCTCCCGTTTATGGTGGACCTATTCCTTCCACTCATTTGAATCATGCCGGTCCACCACCTAAAATTGATAAAAAGGAGGATTTTGATTCTTGGGTTTATCGTACTGTATATTAGTGATAGGGGTGTGTACAAAGTACACGTGAATACCAGACATTGTGCGTGTGTGTATACTATCGACGAACTAGCCCCCAAGCTTGTATAACATACTAAGGGCCTAGGGTTACAAATCATATATGGTCGGTTTATGACAAGTGTGGATAGAGTCCTCCGCGACTCTGGTAGCTTCGTGTTGTACGCCGAGTCCTCCACATGGGTCTTTGTATAACATGTATCGGTCCAACCTATATGTGGCTGAAAGTGCAACTATCGCTAGGTGGTTTTGGTAATTCATAACAACATATAGCTCATTGAGCTAATGCTATTCCAAGACTATTATTTCAGGAAAGCTCAATGAATGGCATGGCATGGATGATGAAAGTGGATCCCACAAAATACTAAGGACAAAGGATTGGCTCAAGCTCAAAAGCTCAAGACTCTTGATTTTATATTTTAGTGATCCAAGATCACATTCAGTCTATAGGAAAAGCCAATACTATCAAGGAGGGATGAGGTGTTGCTTAATGAGCCTCTTGCTTCATGTGCTTAGTGATATGCTCCAAAACCCCCAGCGGTCAAATGACCTAAACCTAAAGCCAAAATTGGTCACACCGATTCTTCCTACCCGGCGCCACCGATTTCAAATGTCATAGCCACTGCCACAAACCCTAGGCAAATCGGTCCTACCGATAGGGATCTTGGTCTCACCGAGATGGGATTGTAATCTCTCTGTTTCCCTTCGTAACGTTTCAGTCTAACCGAAGTGAGCGATCGGTCCCACCGAGATTGCAATGTAAACTCTCTGTTTCCCTTTTGTAACATTTCGGTCTCACCGAAAAGAGCAAATCGGTCCCACCGAGTTTACCTGACCAACTCTCTGGAAAGCTTATTACCGAAATCAGTCTCACCGAGTCTGAGTAATCGGTCTTACCGAGATTACGTTATGCCCTAACCCTAACCGAATCGGTCTCACCGAGTTGCATGTCAGTCCCACCGAAAATCACTAACGATCACTAGGTTTACTAAATTGATCCGACCGAGTCTGTTGAATCGGTCCCACCGAGTTTGGTAAATTGTGTGTAACGGTTAGCTTTTGTGTGGAGGCTATATATACCCCTCCACCTCCTCTTCATTCGTGGAGAGAGCCATCAGACTAAACCTACACTTCCAACTTACCATTTCTGAGAAAAGAACTACCTACTCATGTGTTGAGGCCAAGATATTCCATTCCTATCATATGAATCTTGATCTCTAGCCTTCCCCAAGTTGCTTTCCACCCAAATTCTCTTTCCACCAGATCCAAATCCTATGAGAGAGAGTTGAGTGTTGGGGAGATTATCATTTGAAGCACAAGAGCAAGGAGTTCATCATCAACGCACCATTTTTTGGAGAGTGGTGTCTCCTAGATTGGCTAAATGTCACTTGGGAGCCTTCGACAAGATTGTGGAGTTGAACCAAGGAGTTTGTAAGGGCAAGGAGATCGCCTACTTCGTGAAGATCTACCGCTAGTGACGCAAGTCCTTCGTGGGCGACGGCCATGGTGGGATAGACAAGGTTGCTTCTTCGTGGACCCTTCGTGGGTGGAGCCCTCCGTGGACTCAAGCAACTGCTACCCTTTGTGGGTTGAAGTCTCCATCAACGTGGAGGTACGATAGCACCACCTATCGGAACCACGCCAAAAACATCTGTGTCACCAATTGCGTTTGAATCCTCCAAACCCTTCCCTTTACTTTCTTGCAAGTTGCATGCTTTAATATCCGCTGCCTATATACTCTTTGCATGCTTGCTTGATTTGTGTGATGATTGCTTGACTTGTCCTAAGATAGCTAAAATCTGTCAAACTCTAAAATTGGGAAAAGGTTAAGTTTTTAATTGGTCAAGTAGTCTAATCACCCCCCTCTAGACATACTTCAAGGTCCTACAAGTGGTATCAGAGCTTTGGTCTCCATTTTCTTTGATTTCCATAGCTTTTGGTGGTCATAGCCTCTGTTTGACAACCTAGGAGAGTATGGCGTCTAGTGAGGGAAATTATCACCGTAGAGGTCCTTACTTTGATGGCACTGACTTTGCTAGTTGGAAGCATAATATGAAAATGCATATTCTCGTACATAACCCCGCGGTTTGGGCAATTATTTGTATTGGCTTGCAAGGTGAATTCTTTGATGGGAGAGAGCCGAACCGTGAAGCTAATGCGGAAGAGTTGAAGATGTTGCAATACAACGCTCAAGCTTGTGATATCATCTTCAACGGATTGTGCCCCGAAGAATTCAACAAAATCAGCCGTCTTGAGAATGCAAAAGAAATTTGGGATACTTTGATTGATATGCATGAAGGTACCGAATCCATCAAGGAATCCAAGTTGGATGTGCTCCAAAGTCAGCTTGACAAGTTCAAAATGAAGGATGGTGAAGGTGTCATTTGAAATGTACTCTAGGCTTGCTCTTATTACAAATGAGATTGTCGGCTTAGGGAGTGAAGAGATGACCAACAGATTCATCATCAAGAAGATCCTAAGAGCATTGGATGGAAAGTATGATACCGTGTGCACATTGATCCAAATGATGCCAAACTACAAACATCTCAAGCCAACGGAAGTCATTGGAAGAATTGTTGCTCATGAGATGTCACTCAAGGATTAGGAGGAACTTCACAACAAGTCAAGTGGTGCTTACAAAGCCTCAAGTGAAGCCCCCACATCATCAAGTGAGAAACAAACCTTCAATGAAGAATTGAGCTTAATGGTGAAGAACTTCAACAAATTCTACAAGAGTAGAAGCAAAGAAAGAAGCTCCAAGTCAAGGACTTACCATGACAAAAGATCTTCTAGTCGAGAGCGCAATTGCTACAATTGTGGGAGGCCTGGACACTATTCCAATGAGTGTACGGCACCCTACAAAAGAAGAGAATATTCTCCGAGAAGAAGAAGCAAAAGAGAAGAATCACCACCAAGAGAGAGGAGGAGTAGAGATGATCGCTATTAACGAAGATCCTCACAGAGAAGCAAGGATTCGGAAAGGAAGGACAAGTCATCAAAGAGCTACACAAAACGAAGACATCAAGCTCATGTTGGTGAATGGGTATCCGGCTCCGACTCCGGCAAACACTCCGAGAGAAGCTATCACTCCGACTCCGAATATACTCAAGATGAAGGTGTTGCCGGTCTAGCACTTGTGTCAACCAACTCCTACGACATATTTGATTCACCAAATGAAGGAATTGGAAGATGCTTCATGGCCAAAGGTCCAAATGTAACACATCCTGAGTATGTTGATTTCAATACTGATGAAGATGACTTGCTTGTGGATGATGATTTACTTGTTGACAACTCTAGTGATGAATACTATGATGAAACGTCAATTAATCATGCTAATCAAGATGAAACAAATGACAATGATAAGGAGAAGATTGAGCTTCTAACTAAAGAACTAAACACTCTTAAGTTGGTTCATGAAACTATCTTCGAAGATCATCGAGAACTTTTAAGGGCTCATGAGAAGTTACGCTTTGAAAAGCTCAATCTTGAGCAAGAGCATGAGTTCTTAAAAGCAATCAATGATGATCTCCGTAAGAAAGGTTCTTCTTACATTGCCAAGCATTTAATCCTATCTACTTACATGCCTCAAGTCAAGTCTAGCAACAAGTACATGAAAGATACTTCCTCTAGTAGTAACAATAATAATGTCAAATCCAATATTGTTGCTTCTAGTAGTTCTCTTGATTCCACTAATGATTCTCTTAGCCAAGTTACACTTGAGCAAGAAAATAGCTTATTGAAGGGAATTATAGAGAAAGGTGTTTACAAGAGCCTTGCCGGGAAATTGTACGCAAGCAAGGAAGACACCGGAAGAATCAAGGTGTTGGTTTTGAACGAAAGTTCAATGCCAATGGAGTTGAGTGGGAAGAAGATCAATATCCCAAGACGAAGTTTGTTCCTCAACAAGAGAAGTATGATCCTACTTCCTTCAAGGGAACACAAGCACAAGATGATCTTCCACCACAAGACCAGAAGAACAAAGGCAAGGACAAGCTTCAAGAAGAGATTGATGCATTTGAAGAAACACCTAAGGTCTCGGTCAAGTGGATTCCCAAGACTACGTCAATTTCTACTTCATCAAGTACAACTACAACTCCAAGGATTCCCATCAAGATGATGTGGATCCCGAAGAAGAAGAACTAGAGAGTTCTCGAGGGTGACTCTGCCAACATTCTTCACTCATATCATTATGGCAAGGACAAGTGCAATCAACTTCCACATCTTGCACTAGTTCAAGGAGTCACAAACCCTCATGTTGGTAAGGCAAGGGACAAGATAACCTAATGATTTCATGGACATCATCTTGTGTGTGCATCACTCTATGTCTATGGATATTCTTGTTTGTTCCTTGTGGGACTAACCCATGTAGGCAAGTTGAAAGTGCAACTCACTCCAAAGGATTGCTCCAATTGATCTACATCAACATTGAGCATCCACATCTTCAACACCTACATGAAGTCATCATTGACAAAACCCAAGGTTAGTTCATCCCTCTAAGGGGGGATCTCACATCTAGGGGGAGCTTAACTCTAAGAATTGAGTCAAAGCAACTCTAATGGTGTGAACACATCAATGCATTATGTAAAAGTGGTAACCCCACTTGAGCTTAAACGATGAGTATGACCTATGATCAAATGTTTCTCATTTGAATCCTAAGTCAATATACTCATATATAGATGACCTAGTCATCGCCAATTGATTGATAGATGCTAGAATTGGTTGTGCATGCTTTGTCACATATTTTATTTGTCATCTTATTGTGTGAGCATGTTGGTTGCATATTTACTCATTCGAGGACATCCACTTGTTGTTTTGATTGTTTGGTTCTTTCTTCTTTTGGCCAAGTGGATGGACAAGAATGCTTAAGAACCTTCTCTAGCTATCTATGCTTTTCTCGTCTCAAACTCTATTCATGCTACATCACAAAATTTGATCAAGTCAGATTCGAACCGATGCATGTGAGGAGCACTCGGAGTCCCCGATTCGTCATAGACTTAAACTTCCAAAACTTCTTTGTGATTCCCGGTCTGACCGATTCCTCCCTTTCGGTCCTACCGAGATCACTAAGTCGATCTAGGTTTTCAATCTCGGTGCAACCGATTTGAACTTTTCGCTCACACCGAGTTGCTGTAACTGAACACAGTTATGCATCTCGGTGCCACCGAGTTGTTCCACTCGGTCACACCGACAGGGTCGGGCTATATATAGTCCCGGGCAAATATTTGGAAATTTCTCCGAACCCCTTCGCCCGCGCAATAGCTCGCTCTGCCTCCAAGGTCTCCGGATCGTCTCCTCGTCGCCATCCGCCTCCCCATCGCTGGTCTCCGCCGTCAACGGAATTCAACCCCGCCGTTGCCGCCGTAGCGAGTTCATCGCCGAGCTAGGGTATGGACTCGATCATAGTGCTATCCTCGTCTGATTCCTATCACATTGTGTTCTTATTGATTCTTGCCACGAATGAAACACTCCTATCCAGTCAATGCAATCCGTAGATTAGATGAGATTTGAAAATTTAGGGTTAGGTTTCCGCCGAAACCATCTCGGACCCACCGAGTTAAAAAAACTCGGTCCCACCGATTAGGCTTATGCCATTGCACTAGTAACTCTCGGTCTGACAGAGAATTGCTAATCGGTGCGACCGATTTTAGGACTTTGTGAAACCCTAGCAGTCTCGGTGCCACCGAACCGTGACTCGGTCCAACCGAGTTCATCAGTTTAGGTTCCAAAAACTGCTTCAGTATCACCGAGTTTGAAAATCGATTGATCCGAAATGCTTTCTGTGGAAAACTAAAACTGAATTTTTGAATCATTCTTTTGCAAAAATCTCTGCATTTTGTGATGCTCATCCACTCTATCTCATCTATAACTCTTCAGAGGGTCAGCAGTCAGTGTTTACAGCATGTCAGACCAGAGTGATAGTCAGAACAAGACAACAGAGCAGATTGACATGAGTGAGGGCGCTAGTCCCTCCAACACTTCAGATGAAGGCAGCAGGAGCACTCCTAGCAACCTGCCTAAGGCTGCTACCAGGCAAAGGAAGAAGAGAACTTCAGACTCTGAAGATGAGGATTATAGAGCAGAAGATGAGGATACCTCCAAGAAAGTAGTACTCAAAAGGAGTATGGCTCAAGAAAGCATACAAAGCCCTGGCTTGAAAATCAAAAGGCCGATGGGAAGACAACCAATGTCCAAAGCCAGTGTCTACTCAAGCTCCTTTGGAATCTCAACCCAAAGAGCCTGTTGCTGCAGAGGGAAAGAAAAGGAAAGAAAGGGTCAAGAAGACCATGGCAAGAGTGATTGGGAAGCCTTCCATGATGGAAGAGGAAGAAGAAGAAGAGGTTGCAGAGCCAGCACCCAAGGCACAAAAGCTGATGGGTGATGCAATCAAGTCAGGAGCGGCAACTTCCAAGCCCAAAGCTGCCTCCAAGCCCAAGAATGCACCCAAGAGGAATACCAGGAGTATTCCAGCTGCTGAGAAAAACAAGGCCCCAGTGCCTGAGGTTGCTGAGGAGGAAGATGAAGAAGGACAAGTTCTGAAGAAGCTCAAACCCAAGATCCCAGACCACAATGATGCTCATCCTGTGGCTGAAAACATGAAGATCAGGAGAGATAATGGGTTGAGGCTATGGAGGGAGACAGATCCATATGCCACGAGGAGAAGGACTGCGGTGGATTACAGGTTCCACACCAAGGAGCAGCAGGACTTTTATGAGACTATCTTGCTGGATAAGAAGCCCATAGTTTGCGATATGAGATGGGTCAACTGGACCTACATGAAGGAGAACGCAGAACACTACCCTGGAGTATATGACCACTTCAGTGCTTGTGGAGTTGCTGATTTTGTTGGGCAGAAGCTCACCAACTGGAACGACAAACTTATCATGCAATTCTACTCGACAGCACATTTCTATCCAGATGGCGGGATAGTGTGGATGTCAGAAGGAACCAGATATCAGTCTACCATAGAGGAATGGGCAAGTTTGATCAATGCCCCAAAGGAAAGCGAGGATGACCTGGACATTTATGGTAAGAATAAAATGGATCATAACTCAATGGCACATATGTACAAGGAGATCCCAGATGATGCAATTGAGACCTTCAAGTTTGGATCAGTCCATTTTCTGCTGTCAGGGCTGCCTACGATCAAATGGATCTTAAGGCATACTCTTTTGCCCAAGTCAGGTGACCATAACATGATTAGAGGGCATGCAATCAATTTGCTTCATGTTTTTGATGTGCCTCGTAAATTCAAGGTCATGAGCCTCATAGTCAAGACAATTAAGAGGACAGCAGATCGGAAGAGCAGCTGTGGTTATGCCCTCAGATTCAGGAGTTGATAAACTCGAAGATGGGCACAGAAAGTATCTCTTGGATAAGGAACACATGGTTCTATATCCTGATTTTGATGACAATCGAGTTGTCATGACAGAGAATGAACCATCATCAGTGCAAGCTCAGGAGAGAAAGGAGAAAGCAAGGCAAGAGAAAGCTGCAAAGATGCCAACTCAAGAAGAGGCATCTGACTACTTTCTGAAGAGCAAGCAGCAGCAGCTTGGTTACTTAATAGCATCAACTCTACGGATTAATAAGGGGTTGGCCACCCTAACTCAAAACCAGGAGAGCTCGGAGAGAATCAAAGGGACTGAGATTCAGTCAGCTGTGGAGCAATTACAAGATGATATGCAGGAGAGGAAGGGCAAGACGAGAACTGATGCATTTGCCAGAGTGCCTAGAGCTCAGAGGTCAGCTGCAGTACCAACTCCAGACACCAGAGCAACTTCTTCCGCTCTAGCTACAACCCCAGCTCAACCAGCTCCAGCTCCAACTTCTTCAGCTCCTACCACGTCTACTGATGCGTTCATCCTTGGAGTCCTGTCTACACCACCACTAGAAGACCAAGCCTGAGAGATGACATAGTACTATGCATTTTCTATGAACTTTTTGGTAACTTGTTGCCAGAAGGGGAGAAAAATCTATAGATCATAGGCTTCGAGAGAGAGAGTGTTGCTTTTGTTCTCTCTTGATTTGGTGGTTCAAACTTGTTTGCTTTTGATTGCTTGAGATACTATGCTATTCTTGTGAGACATTGATGATCATGTGTTTGATCATAAGCTACACTTATGCTTGTTTGATGATATTATCTTATCTATCCTATGTGATCATTCACTTTGCTTGGTGATGAATGCATGTATTCAATCTATATCATTTTGAGCGCTCCACCAAGATGTATGTGACATGAAGAGTAACCCATGAGCCTAATTTCTTGTGCATTTGCAGTCCAAAGAAAATCTTAAACTATGCACAAATTTAGGGGGAGCTCTTGCTTATCACATACTTCTCAAAGCGACGATGCTTTTCAATCTTATTATCATTTGTCGAAGCTTTGATCTATATGTTGTCATCAATTACCAAAAAGTGGAGATTGAAAGTGCAACTATCCCTAGGTGGTTTTGGTAATTCATAACAACATATAGCTCATTGAGCTAATGCTATTCCAAGACTATTATTTCAGGAAAGCTCAATGAATGGCATGGCATGGATGATGAAAGTGGATCCCTCAAAATACTAAGGACAAAGGATTGGCTCAAGCTCAAAAGCTCAAGACTCTTGATTTTATATTTTAGTGATCCAAGATCACATTGAGTCTATAGGAAAAGCCAATACTATCAAGGAGGGATGAGGTGTTGCTTAATGAGCCTCTTGCTTCATGTGCTTAGTGATATGCTCCATAACACTCAGCTACTTTCTCACAATCCACAAATGACCTAAACCTAAAGCCAAAATCGGTCACACCGATTCTTCCTACCCGGCGCCACCGATTTCAAATGTCATAGCCACTGCCACAAACCCTAGGCAAATCGGTCCTACCGATAGGGATCTCGATCTCACCGTGATGGGATTGTAATCTCTCTATTTCCCTTCGTAACGTTTCGGTCTAACCGAAGTGAGTGATCGGTCCCACCGAGATTGCAATGTAAACTCTCTGTTTCCCTTTTGTAGCATTTCGGTCAAACCTAAAAGAGCAAAACGGTCCCACCGAAGTTTACTCCGACCAACTCTCCGGAAAGCTTATTACCAAAATCGGTCTCACCGAAGTCTGTAATCGGTCTTACCGAGATTACATTATGCCCTAACCCTAACCGAATCGGTCTCACCGAGTTGCATGTCGATCCCACGAAAATCACTAACGGTCACTAGGTTTACTAAATCGGTCCGACCGAGTCTGCTGAATCGGTCCCACCGAGTTTGGTAAATTGTGTGTAACGGTTAGATTTTGTGTGGAGGCTATATATACCCCTCCACCTCCTCTTCATTCGTGGAGAGAGCCATCAGACTAAACCTACACTTCCAACTTACCATTTCTGAGAAAAGAACTACCTACTCATGTGTTGAGGCCAAGATATTCCATTCCTATCATATGAATCTTGATCTCTAGCCTTCCCCAAGTTGCTTTCCACCCAAATCCTCATTCCACCAGATCCAAATCCTATGAGAGAGAGTTGATTGTTGGGGAGACTATCATTTGAAGCACAAGAGCAAGGAGTTCATCATCAACGCACCATTTGTTACTTCTTGGAGAGTGGTGTCTCCTAGATTGGCTAGGTGTCACTTGGGAGCCTCCGACAAGATTGTGGAGTTGAACCAAGGAGTTTGTAAGGGCAAGGAGATCGCCTACTTCGTGAAGATCTACCGCTAGTGACGCAAGTCCTTCGTGGGCGACGGCCATGGTGGGATAGACAAGGTTGCTTCTTCGTGGACCCTTCGTGGGTGGAGCCCTCCGTGGACTCGCAAGAACCGTTACTCCTTCGTGGGTTGAAGTCTCCATCAACGTGGAGGTACGATAGCACCACCTATCGGAACCACGCCAAAACATCGGTGTCTCCAATTGCGTTTGAATCCTCCAAACCCTTCCCTTTACTTTCTTGCAAGTTGCATGCTTTAATTTCCGCTGCCTATATACTCTTTGCATGCTTGATTGATTTGTGTGATGATTGCTTGACTTGTCCTAAGATAGCTAAAATCTGTCAAACTCTAAAATTGGGAAAAGGTTAAGTTTTTAATTGGTCAAGTAGTCTAATCACCCCCCCTCTAGGCATACTTCAAGGTCCTACAGTGGCGCAGGATGGAACCGACCCATGAGTCTTGATGTTGACCCACCACAACTAGAAATGATGTGCCCACCACACCAAACATGCAATGGTCCACTAAGAAAATAAGCATATACAATAGTACAACGGTATATAGCTCACGATACGTGTCCATATTTTGTTGATGACACTGACGGACTTTGCATTTGTTGCGTGCTCCGTATTTTTTTGACTACAGTTACGGTCATTGTATTTGAAGCGAAAGCACGATATGGTCACTGGACTTCAGAATAAGCTCATCACGGTCACCACATACATTTTGTCGTGCTAACCAACATGTGGTTGGATGGTTAGAGGACAGTGGTTTCTCGAGCCCACCAAGGTTAAAGTCCCGGTGCTCGCATTTATCTTGTGTTAATTTCAGTATTTTCCGGTGATGTACGTTCAGTGGGAGGAGACGTTCCACTCGACTACGAGGCACCTATGGTGACTTCGTAAAATCTCAAGATCATATATGCTGGCCCACTCTCTCGAAGGTGCTCATAGGGGTAGGATTCGCGTGTGTGCGCTTATAGCGGTGAGTGATTGCGCGTATATATGAGCCCTTGCATCTGTACCGTGTTAAACAAATACATGTCATGATTATACGGTCACTGGCTCACCCGTACAACTCCGTATTATGTTGATGACACAATCAATTGACCAGTCAAACGTTTCACGCGGCGCAACTAGTGTTGCACCATCGGTAGCGAATCGTGGGGCCCACCTGTCAGCCCGTATATGAAAGAAAGAAATGGTAGTTTGAGTCTGGACTGTGTTAATAAAATAGGAGTACATTTTAGGGTGATCATACGGTCACTAGCTCACCATACAACTCCGTAATTTGTTGATAACACGATCAATTGACCAGTCAAACGGTCCACATTCAGCAGCGCACATTACCATAGGGCCCACCCGTCAGCGCGTATATGAAGAAGAGAAATGGTAATAAATTAGTGGTCGGTGGGTATTCAAAGTCGTGAGACCTCTGGTTTGGCGATCACCGCGGTTGGGGCGTTCGTTAGGCGGTGGGGTGGGAATCCCGGAGAAAAAGCTTCGGCGTGGGGGGCTAGAGGGATGGCGGTCTGGCGGACCCGTGATGGGGAATGGTTTCGGGGAGGGCGGGCCGGCTGCGGGCGGCGGGGGCTGGCAGTTCGGCCGGTGGTGGCTGGCGGCTCAGGGGGGAGTGGAGTTTGATGATAAAAGTCAGTCGACTGACGTGTAGCCTCACCCTGCACGTACACATGCACGCACGCAAGACACGCACACATGTAGGCGTGCAACACTGACACGTACACATAACGTACACACGCACGCATGCTGGCGTGCAACACTGGCACGTACACATGCACTCACGAACACACGCACATACGCACCCATGCATGCAACACTGAAACGTACCCTTGCACGCACGCAACACTCGCACGCCTTCATGCACACAACACACGACGTAAGACACACGCTCAACCTATACGTGCATGCACCCTTTGTTAAGGACATGGATTGTTACAAGTATTAATCAATCTTATCTGTGATAAGCAGAACATTGATGTTTGCAGCGATCTTTATGAATCACAACATATCGAACGGGCTATCAACATAGTAGGCTTATCTACATGAAAAAGATGACGTCACACTCAATGAACAATCATCGGTTTATGAAATGCCCGCTTCTGACCACCCTGGCCCACCAAAGGTTCCTCTGCTGTGCGCTGCCTGCGTTGGGTCACTGACATGCAGGCCATGCACCCAAAGAGCCCACACGTCAGTGGAAGAACGGCGCGGTGTCCTAGGTCAGAGTCGAGGGCACCACTCGCGGCACGCCCGGCTGAACACGCCTCCGTGCCGCATTCAAACGCCTCCATGAAACCCGCCCGTGTGGAAGCCGAGAAACCCACTCTGGACACACATCCGTTCATGACCGGGCCGACGTTAAACGCAACACCGGCCAAGCTCCTCCCGTCCTCCGTCTATTTAATCTCCTATTTAAACGAGGCCAAATGCCGGCCAAGAATCGCACACCTCCGCCGCTCCCCTATCTCCTCCACCATTTTGTCCACTCTTACAATGGCTTACGAAGAGTAGTTATTCCGCATCCAAGCCGGCTGGGTAGCCTGCCGGATACGAGCTATGCAGCTCGCTGATCCACCTCCCTTCCCTCACCCGGTGGGGACAGTTGCCACCCCAAGCCGGCTGCCACAGTTCAAGAACTCGCCGCTCCAGGCCAGCTCGACGAGGAGCGGCGCACGGGCGTCATTGCTGCCGTCCATGCCGCCGCCTCGTACCGTGTCTCCCGTTTCTGTGGCCGAGACTCCCATGCCGGCGGCCGCGCCATGCAAGCAGCGACAGAAGCCGGGTGCGCGGAGAGCTACGAGTCGATGGCCAGCGCCTCCGCGTCCGCCGCCATCATCAAGGAGAAGTAGAACACTGTAACACCCCGGATTCGATGCGCCAGGTGTCTTCCAGTTATTCGCCGTCGTTGCCATGTCATTTGCTTGCGTGTTGCTTTTTTGTCTTGTCATCATGTGCCTTTCATTTTGCATACGTGTTCGTCTCATGCATCCGAGCATTTTCCCCGTTGTCCGTTTTGCAATCCGGCACTCCTATGATCCCCGGCGTCCCCCTTTTGTCTCTCGTTGTGAGTGGGTGTTAAACTTTCTCGGAATGGCCCGAGGTTTGCCAAGCGGCCTTGGTATACCACCGTGAACCGCCTGTCAAGTTTCGTGTCATTCGGAGGTCGTTTGATACTCCAACGGTTAACCGGGTAACCGTAAAAGGCCTCTTTTGTTTGCAGCCCAACACCCCTTCCAAAGTAGCCTAAAACCCACCTAACTCCCCTCCATGCTCTCGTTTGTTCGATCACGATCGCGTGGCCGAAAACCGCTCCTCATTTGGACACTCCTAGCTCCCTCTACCTATAAAACTAGCCCCTCCCCTGAAATTCGCGGATAAATCCACCCCCTAACCCTAGCAAACCTCCCTCCGCGTCGCCGGACGTGTAAAATCCCGAGCAGACGCCCCATGCCGCCGCCGCCCGGCGAACCAGGCGCGACACGTGGCACCCGACCATCGCGCGCCGCCCGGCGAACCAGTAGCGACACGTGGCACCGGCCACATCGCCGCCCGGCCCCGCCGAGCCCGCCTCCGGCCCCCGCTGCCGCTCCGCCGCCCGCTTCGTCTCCGCCCTCGCCTCCCGGCCGGGTAATGCCGCGGCCGCCCATGGCGCCAGCCTTGCCGCCCGCTCACGCGCCCGGCCACCGGAGGCCCAGCGCCGCCGTCTTCGTCCCCGCAGCCTCGGGCGCCCGCGCCCGCCCGTTCGCCGCCCTCGACCTCGTCGCGCGGTGCTCCTCCGCCCGCACCGACCGGCCGCCCGCCCGTCCCGTCTCCGGCCTCCACTTTCGGAGCCCGCCCGCTCGCCGAGTCCACTCCGGCCAGATCGCCAGCGGTGGATGAGATCCACCCGCTCGTCGAACCAAACACGGCGCCCCGTCCCGATCCGCTCCGTCCCGGATATCCTCGTCCCGCGTTGACTTTTCGGAGGGTATATTTTCGTCTTAAGTCCCAGATTTTTGTAATTTTCACGCCAAGTTCGTCATGCCGTATCTCTGCATACGTAGCTCCGTTTTGCGTGTGTAATATGTCAAATTGTTCGCCTCAATGAGTACTTCATTTCATTCCATTGCACCATGTTCATTTGAGCTCATCTTGCTGCCCGAATCATTGTTGCAACAGTGCATATTGTTGTTAATCTGCTGAAACTGGTATAACTTGATGATTTGTCATTTTTGTTGCATTTGATGTGTGCATCCTATGAGGTTGATTTCTACATGTGTTTGTGCTATGTCATGCCATCTTCACAGTGGTTCCATCCATGTATTTTTGTGGGTCCTGTAGTGTGTGTATCAAGCTTGTTAAGTAGGGTACTTGTTGTTGCTGTTTTGCATGTCTGAATCTGCTATATCATGATGCTATGTTAATCTGCTTCTACAAGTCATTTTGTGCATAATCTGGAGATGCTAACTAAGGATGTTTTGTTATACATGTCATGCTCTATCCATCCATGCCCATGGTTGCATTTATAGCCTACTGTAACATGTTGTTATCTTGCTCCAAAGTTGCTAAATAATGTTGCTGTCATCCTGTTAACATTATGTTCAATGTTCCCATGATTGTTGTTAGTGATCCATGCACTCTATAAACTTGATCTTGCCATTCTTAGCTTCATAAACATGTCTTCTTACTGTGAGTTTCCTTGCCATGCCATGTATTGCTCTGTGGTGAGTGGTTCAAGCTCACCAACATGCCTACTTATTGTTGTTCCTGCCATGTATGAATCTGTCATATAAGTTGCCATGTTTACATGGGTGCCATCGTATCTTCTGATCCTTTTTGGCTCATGGTCAGTAAATGACATTTGTTATATGCAATTAGTAGATTCATTCCATGCCTTCTTTTGCCATGATAAGTTCCTGTAGCATGTTGTTTGATAGCTCTAAACATTGCAACCTGATGTTATTTCTGCTAAAGTCAAACTGTTATTATTTGCAATCTTGCCATGTGTGTTTGAGCATGTTCTAGTGATTTCTGGAGATAGCTCAGTGTTCATGTTTTGTCATGCTTTACCTATATGTCATGCCCATGCCTTGTATTTTCACGTTGAGATGCTGTAGCATAGTGTTTTGATGCTTGCAATATGCCTAGTTGCTGTTTTGGACAGATTGTTGCTATAACTTGTATAGTGTGTGTATGTTGAACCGTTGCTCCGTTTTGAGTGTGCTTTATATGAAACTTGCTTAGAATTTCATGTAGTTTCATATTATCATGTTGCATCCATGTTTTGAGGTGTTTGCTTGATGTTTGTATGCATTTTGCATCAATGCCATGTTTAACTTGTTTTGCTCATATCTTCTAAGCCGTAGCTCCGAATTTAATGAACCTTATATGTAACTTGACTAGAATCTCGTGTAGATCTTCGTGGTGCTCTTTAACTTCCTGTTTAACAACTTGAACATAAGGTTTATTCAGATCTGGACCAATTTCGAAATTTGCATATGAGGACTTACCGGTATTGCTATATGTTGTTTCCGGCCTCATTTAAACTTGCTTTGATGTGTTGTTCTTGTTTGCATCATATTTTGCCATGAGTAGCTCCATGTAGCCTTGTCATGCATCATGCTTGTTGTGCATCATGCCTTGTTCGTGTGTGGTGTGTTTACTATGTTGCGTGCTTCTTCTCGATAGCTCCCGTTTCGTTTCGATCGTGAGGATTCGTTCGTCTACGCTTGGTTCGTCTTCGTGGATTCATCTTCTTCATGGACTCGTTCTTCTTCCTAGTGGGATTTCAGGCAAGATGACCGTCACCTTGGATCTCATTAGTATCATTGCTATGCTAGTTGTTTCGTTCTATCGCTATGCTGCGTTACCTATCACTTGCTTATCAAGCCTCCCAAATTGCCATGAACCTCTAACCTTTGTCACCCTTCCTAGCAAACCGTTGTGTGGCTATGTTACCGCTTTGCTCAGCCCTCTTATAGCGTTGCTAGTTGCAGGTGAAGTTGAAGATTGCTCCATGGTGGACAGGATTTTGTTGGGATATCACAATATCTCTTATATTATTAATGCATCTATATACTTGGTAAAGGGTGGAAGGCTCGGCCTTATGCACAGTGTTTTGTTCCACTCTTGCCACCCTAGTTTCCGTCATATCGGTATTATGTTCCCGGATTTTTGCGTCCCTAACGCGGTTGGGTGATTTATGGGACCCCCTTGACAGTTCGCTTTGAATAAGACTCCTCCAAAGAAGGCCCAACCTTGGTTTTACCATTTGCCTCACCACCACCTACTTTTCCCTTGGGAGTCGCTCTCTCGAGGGTCATCTTTATTTAGCCCCCGCCGGTGCTTCTCTAAGTGCTGGTCCGAACCGAGCTTCACTGGGCCACCTTGAGGCAACCCGAGGGCTGGTTTTACTCGTAGCTAGTCTCATCCGGTGTTGCCTCGAGAACGAGATATGTGCAGCTCCTATCGGGATTGTGTCGGTGCATCGGCGGCTTTTGCTGGTCTTGTTTTATTGCTGTCGAAATGTCTTGTAGTCGGGATTCCGACCGATCGGGTCTTCCGGGAGAAGGAATATCCTTCGTTGATCGCGAGAGCTTATCATGGGCTAAGTTGGGACACCCTGCAGGGTATAAACTTTCGAGAGCCGTGCCCTTGATTTATGTGGCAGATGGGAATTTGTTAATGTCCGTTGTAGTAAACTTGAAGCAAACTCTTCTAAAATACACCAACCGTAAAGCGTAACCGTGAGTGTCTCTTTTCGGGGTTGATCGAGAGGAGAACACGGTTCTTGGGTTATGTCTGACGTAAGTAGGAGTTCAGGATCACTTCTTGATCATTACTAATTGACGATCGTTCCTTTGTTTCTCTTCTTGCTCTCATTTTCGTATGTTAGCCACCATATATGCTTAGTCGCTGCTGCAACCTCACCACTTTACCCCTTCCTTTCCCTTTAAGCTTTGCTAGTCTTGATACCCATGGTAATGGGATTGCTGAGTCCTCGTGGCTCACAGATTACTACACCACCAGTTGCAGGTACAGGTTTGCGATGATCATGACGCGAGAGCGATGTTTGCTTGTTTGGAGTTCTTCTTCTGCTTCTTCTTCGATCAGGGATAGGTTCCGTGTCGGGCACAGGCTAGCAGGGTGGATATTGTTTGAGTTTCTGTTTATGATTCATCCGTAGTCGGATGTTGATCTTGTATGTTGTATTGTTGTATTCATGTGGCATTGTATGTATTGTATGTATCCCCATCTATTATGTAATGTTGATGTAATGATATCCACCTTGCAAAAGCGTCTTCAAGATGTGCTTCTATCCTTGGTGGGACCTTCGAGTTCCTTTTGGATAGGGTCGCATCTTGGGCGTGACAAGTTGGTATCAGAGCCTCGACCGACCTTAGGAGCCCCCTTGATTGATCGTGTAGTTTGGCCGTTGTTGAGTCTAGAAGAAAACTGTTTTCGGAGTCCAGTTATATCGGAGAGTAGGAATTCTTTTTACTCCTCAGCCCCTTCGTCGCTCTGGTGAGGAATCTTGAGTAGGTGTTTTGAATTACTCCTCTTCCCCTTCAAAATTTTTCTTTAGGTTCACGCAGTTGGTTTTCCGATCGTTGTTCCTCAGCTCTTTTCATCCGGTGCATTTCTCGTCAAGTTGACTCGAGCCTCTTCATCTTTGATTTCAATCCTCAGTTGTCTTATTTTCCCACCCGCCCACCCTTCTTCTTCTCGGAACCGGAGTCCGTAATCGAGTATCCATCCTACTCGTGCAAAGTCTTTGCTTTCTTTCCTCAACGATTTCAACCGGTGTTTTCTCTTCATGATAGTCGTTGGTTCCCCCTTCCAAGTTGCCTTTGTTTTCCCGCCCTCCCACCCTATTATTCCCGGAGTTCGAGTTTCTTCCGACCATCAATTGCATTCGTGTGGAGCCTCTTCAGTCTTCCTCAATCATTTCAACCGTGAATTCTCGTCTTGTTCGTCATTCTTCATCCCTTTCTTTTTCCGGTGCACTCAATTCAAGTTTTTCGGGTTGATCACATTCTTTTCCTTGGATCAAGTGTTTTCCCTGCTCGTTCGCCTCTCGCCAATTTATCCTTCCGGAGTGTTCAACACATCTCAGGAGATTCGTCTATGTTTGAATTAATCCGAGGTTGTCACCTCATTCAAATATTTCAGTTATTCCGATTGCATCATCTACCTCTTCAACAATCCTTTCCAACGGTGTTTTCTTTTAGTGGGCCCTAACCCACAGGTCTTTTCCCAGGATCTTACCTGACTCTTCTAATTTCCCCGGAGTTATTCTCAATTCTTTTCGAGTTTGACGTAAGAATGGATCCCATCAGTCAGATGCTTTTCCAAGATCGATTTCAAATCATTTCATTGTTGCCTCAACCTCTTCGCTTTTTGTTCTCCCGGAGTGCCTCAACAAATTTTGGTGGTGTTTCTCGTCGTCTTTCTCAGCTTTGAAGATCGAAGAAGAGTTCCTCTTAAACCTTGTCCGTTCTCTCAAGTTTCGTGGTTCTACCTTCATATTATCCTCTCAAATTATTCCGTTTGTCGATATTCTTTCTTACCCATCCGGAGTATGTCAGGAGTTGTTTTTCCATTTCTTCTCACCGGAGGCCATCATTCCAGTTATCGTTCTCTATTTATCCCGGTGCCTCGTTCAAGTGTTCTTTAATCAGCTCATGATCTCCTTGTCCTTTTGCATCTAAATTCCCTCGAGCATATTTGGTCTTCTAATTCTTCCCGGGGATTCATTCTCTTTCGTCAGTCATTTCCGAATTCTTACGGTGGTTCGTTCAAGATTATTTTCCTTGATTATCATATTAATCCATTCGTTCTTTTCAACTTACCGGTGATTCATGAAGTCCTTCTCAAGTTTGCGATATGTCACTTCTCAATTCTTTTTCAAGAAGAATAAGTAGTTTGCAAAAATCCATTGTTTGTCATCAATTTAATTTGATGAAGGATAAGCATACAATAAATCTTATTCTTATTTCATCCAAGTGATTAATCCCTTCCTTCGGAGTTTATTCTTGAGGAATAAATTCGACTTCCAAGTGTTTTCACCTTTTCTTTTCCGGAGTTCAAATTTCCTCGGCCATCTCGTCGGAACCTCCATCTAAATCACCGCAAGGCTCATCTTATTCTTTATTCCTTCATTATATCTCATCATCCTTTTGTCACCGGAGTTCTTCATGGTGGTTCTTCATGATTTAATTCTTTCTTCAAGAGTTCATCAAGATTTTGTTGGCGGAGTTCAAGTATCTTTTCTTGTCGTGTCTCGAAGTGCAATTAATTCTCCATATTCTTCTGAAGTGGAGTTTTGCATCTCTTCGTTCTTCTCAGCTATTCAATCTTTTCCGCTTGTGGTCGGTTATCACCTTATAATTTTTAGATGTTTTCCATAAGTCCACAACAATCTTATTCTTTCGTTGTTGATTTTCTCAACAACTCTAGTCAATCCTTCCTTCTAAGTTCTTTTCATTCAATTTTTCCAATTCTTCCGGAGGTTTTGCGTTGCTTATGTCGTCAAGTGTCATTCCATCTTGTGAAGTTCATGTTCTATTCTTTCCATGTTCAACCGGAGTGCTGCCTAAATTCTTTCAGTCTTATTCGCTTCTCATCTCGTTCTAACCGGAGTGGTTCCATAGTCTATCTGATTCCGTGAGCTTTCGATTCTCGTCATTCTCGTCGTTCCTCTCTTCTTCTCGAGTGCTCTCGATTCCTTGCTTCTCCTCTTCAGCTCTTGTTTCACCTCACCCCTTTTTTCCCTTCCGTCTCGGTCCTAAGATCTCGGGACGAGATCTCTTGTTAGTGGAGGAGTGTTGTAACGCCCCGGATTCGATGCGCCAGGTGTCTTCCAGTTATTTGCCGTCGTTTCCATGTCATTTGCTTGCGTGTTGCATTTTTGTCTTGTCATCATGTGCCTTTCATTTTGCATACGTGTTCGTCTCGTGCATCCGAGCATTTTCCCCGTTGTCCGTTTTGCAATCCGGCACTCCTATGATCCCCGGCGTCCCCCTTTTGTCTCTCGTTGTGAGTGGGTGTTAAACTTTCTCGGAATGGCCCGAGGTTTGCCAAGCGGCATTGGTATACCACCGGTAGACCGCCTGTCAAGTTTCGTGTCATTCGGAGGTCGTTTGATACTCCAACATTTAACCGGGTAACCGTAAAAGGCCTCTTCTGTTTGCAGCCCAACACCCCTTCCAAAGTGGCCCAAAACCCACCTAACTCCCCTCCATGCTCTCGTTCGTTCGATCACGATCGCGTGGCCGAAAACCGCTCCTCATTTGGACACTCCTAGCTCCCTCTACCTATAAAACTAGCCTCCTCACAATTCATGGATAAATCCACCCCTAACCCTAGCAAACCTCCTCCGTCACGGACGTGTCGTCCCGAGCAGACGCCCCTTTCGCCGCCGGCGAACCAGGCGGGACACGTGGCACCGGCCACCGCCCGCCGCCCGGCTGAGCCGCCTCGGCCCCCGCCCGCCCGCTCATGCCGCGCCTCTGCCCTCGCCTCACGGCCGGAGTCGCCGCCAGCCGCCCGCTGGGCGCCTTGTTGCCCGCTTCGCGCCAGCCAGCGGAGGCCCGTGCCGCCGTCTTCGTCCCGCCGCCTCGGGCGTCGCGCGCCCGTCCGCCGCCTCGACCTCGTCGCCGCGGTGCTCCTCACGCCGCACCCGGCCGCCGCCCGTCCCGTCTCCGACCTCCCCTGCCGGGCCGAGCCGCCCCTCGCCGAGTCCACTCGGCCAGATCCGCCATGGTGGTTGAGATCCACCCGCTCCTCGAACCAAACACGGCGCCCCGTCCCGATCCGCTCCGTCCCGGATATCCTCGTCCCGCATTGACTTTTCGGAGGGTATATTTTCGTCCAAGTCCCAGATTTTTGTAATTTTCATGCCATGTTCGTCATGCCGTATCTCTGCATCCGTAGCTCCATTTTGCGCATGTAATATGTCAAATTGTTCGCCCCGATGAATACTTCATTTCATTCCATTGCACCATGTTCATTTGAGCTCATCTTGATGCCCGAATCATTGTTGCAAAAGGGCATGTTGCTGTTAATCTGCTGAAACTGGTATAACTTGATGATTTGTCATTTTTGTTGCATTTGATGTGTGCATCCTATGAGGTTGATTTCTACATGTGTTTTATGCTATGTCATGCCATATTCACAGTGGTGCCATCCATGTATTTTTGTGGGTCCTGTAGTGTGTGCATCAATCTTGTTAAGTAGGGTACTTGTTGCTGTTTTGCATGTCTGAATCTGCTATACCATGATGCTATGTTAATCTGCTTCTACAAGTCATTCTATGCATAATCTGGAGATGTTTACTAAGGATGTTTTGTTATACATGTAATTCTCTATCCATCCTTGCACATGGTTGCATATATATCCTACTGTAACTTGTTGTTATCTTGCTCCATATTTGCTAAATAATGTTGCTGTCATCCTGTTAACATTATGTTCAATGTTCCCATGATTGTTGTTAGTGATCCATGCACTCTATGAACTTGATCTTGCCATTCTTAGGTTTATAAACATGCCTTCTTACTGTGAGTTGCCTTTCCGTGCCATGTATTGCTCTGTGGTGAGTGGTTCAAGCTCACCAACATGCTTACTTACTGTTGTTCCTGCCATGTGAATCTGTCATATAACTTGCCATGTTTACATGGGTGCCATCATATCTTCTGATCCTTTTTAGCTCATGGTCACTAAAGGACATTTGTTATATGCAACTAGTAGATTCATGCGATGCCTTTGTTTGCCATGATAAGTTCTTGTATCATGTTGTTTGATAGCTCTAAACATTGCATCCTGATGTTATTTCTGCTAAAGTCTGAAACTGTTATTATTTGCAATCTTGCCATGTGTGTTTGAGCATGTTCTAGTGATTTCTGGAGATAGCTCAGTGTTCATGTTTTGTCATGCTTTACCTGTACGTCATGCCCAAGCCTTTTGTTTTCACGTTGAGATGCTGTAGCATAGTGTTTTGATGCTCGCAATATGCCTAGTTGCTGTTTTGGACAGGTTGTTGCTATAACTTGTATAGTGTGTATGTTGAACCGTTGCTCCGTTTTGAGTGTGCTCTATATGAAACTTGCTTAGAATTGCATGTAGTTTTATATTATCATGTTGCATCCATGTTTTGAGGTGTTTGCTTGATGTTTGTATGCATTTTGCATCAATGCCATGTTTAACTTGTTTTGCTCATATCTTCTAAGCCGTAGCTCCGAATTTAATGAACCTTATATGTAACTTGACTAGAATCTCGTGTAGATCTTCGTAGTGCTCTTTAACTTGCTGTTTAACAACTTGAACATAAGGTTTATTCAGATCTGGACCATTTCGAAATTTGCATATGAGGACTTACCGGTATTGCTATATGTTGTTTCCGGCCTCGTTTAAACTTGCTTTGAGGTGTTGTTCTTGTTTGCATCATATTTTGCCATGAGTAGCTCCATGTAGCCTTGTCATGCATCATGCTTGTTGTGCATCATGCCTTGTTCATGTGTGGTGTGTTTACTATGTTGTGTGCTTCTTCTCGATATTTCCCGTTTCGTTGCGATCGTGAGGATTGGTTCGTCTACGCTTGGTTCGTCTTCGTGGCTTCATCTTCTTCATGGACTCGTTCTTCTTCCTAGCGGGATTTCAGGCAAGATGACTGTCACCTTGGATCTCATTAGTATCATTGCTATGCTAGTTGCTTTGTTCTATCGCTATGCTGCGTTACCTATCACTTGCTTATCAAGCCTCCCAAATTGCCATGAACCTCTAACCTTTGTCACCCTTCCTAGCAAACCGTTGTGTGGCTATGTTACCGCTTTGCTCAGCCCTCTTATAGCGTTGCTAGTTGTAGGTGAAGTTGAAGATTGCTCCATGGTGGACATGATTTTGTTGGGATATCACAATATCTCTTATATTATTAATGCATCTATATACTTGGTAAAGGGTGGAAGGCTCGGCCTTACGCATGGTGTTTTGTTCCACTCTTGCCACCCTAGTTTCCGTCATATCGGTATTATGTTCCCGGATTTTTGCGTCCCTAACGCGGTTGGGTGATTTATGGGACCCCCTTGACAGTTCGCTTTGAATAAGACTCCTCCAGCAAGGCCCAACCTTGGTTTTACCATTTGCCTCACCACCACCTACTTTTCCCTTGGGAGTCGCTCTCTCAAGGGTCATCTTTATTTAGCCCCCCCAGGCCAGTGCTTCTGTAAGTGCTGGTCCGAACCGAGCTGCCTGCGGCGCCACCTTGAGGCAACCTGAGGGCTGGTTTTACTCGTAGCTAGTCTCATCCGGTGTTGCCACGAGCGAGATATGTGCAGCTTCTATCGGGATTGTCGGTAGCATCGGGCGGCTTTGCTGGTCTTGTTTTATTCTTTGTCGAAATGTCTTGTAGCCGGATTCCGAGACTGATCGGGTCTTCCGGGAGAAGGAATATCCTTCGTTGATCGCGAGAGCTTATCATGGGCTAAGTTGGGACACCCCTGCGAGGTATAAACTTTTGAGAGCCGTGCCATGTTATGTGGCAGATGGGAATTTGTTAATGTCCGGTTGTAGTAAACTTGAAGCAAACTCTTCTAAAATACACCAACCGTGAGTGTCTCTTTTCGGGTTGATCGAGAGGAGAACACGGTTCTTGGGTTATGTCGGCGTAAGTAGGAGTTCAGGATCACTTCTTGATCATTACTAGTTGACGACCGTTCCTTTGTTTCTCTTCTCGCTCTCATTTGCGTATGTTAGCCACCATATATGCTTAGTCGCTGCTGCAACCTCACCACTTTACCCCTTCCTTTCCCTTTAAGCTTTGCTAGTCTTGATACCCATGGTAATGGGATTGCGAGTCCTCGTGGCTCACAGTTACTACACCACCAGATTGCAGTGTACAGGTTTGCGATGATCATGGCGCGAGAGCGATGTTTGCTTGTTTGGAGTTCTTCTTACGCTTCTTCTTGATCGAGGATAGGTTCCAGGTCGGCAGCACTGGGCTAGCAGGGTGGATATTGTTTGAGTTTCATTTATGATTCATCCGTAGTCGGATGTTGATCTTGTATGTTGTATTGTTGTATTCATGTGGCATTGTATGTATTGTATGTATCCCCATCTATTATGTAATGTTGATGTAATGATATCCACCTTGCAAAAGCGTCTTCAAGATGCGCTTCTATCCTTGGTGGGACCTTCGAGTTCCTTTTGGATAGGGTCGCATCTTGGGCCTGACTAACACGGGAGGCCGCCACCGCTTGGGTCCCATGAAGGCCACCGCGGAGGCGACGCCGGTGTACATAGCAGGTGTCTTGCCGGATGCTTTTGTTGCGAGGACCTTCGTCGACCCCGCATGGGCTCCACGAAAGAGGGGAATGTTAGGATGAACTCGAGCCGGTGCCGGCCATGGCGAAGTAGTGGCCGGTGATGAACTCGAACCGGTGCCGGCCACCATCATCTTACGGCACCAGCCAATGATATCAGTTGGGCAGTGGGGAAGCGAGCCGTCCTTTGCGTTGAAGCATATACTGCGGGGCTCCGGCAGTCCGGTGATCGTCTTTGCGGACATGAGGAACACAAATTGATCGTGAGCGACCATTTAGGCCAGGTATTATATACCTGTCTTGTCGTAACTAGCACCGCACAGTTCATTTGAATGTAATGAAATCCGTCATGTTTGTATGAAAATCTGGTATTTTATATGATTTCCGTCGTTGTTTATATGAAATATCAGTTTGTCTACGTGTTTGCGTGAATTTCGTCCGTTTGGTTGAGTTGCTGTCATAATGCGTGCGGCTACGGTTGGATGGCGTAATTTGCGGGTCGCCGGTCGGTCTGTGGGCGGCTCGGGCGGCGTTGTGGGACAAAAAAACACAGCTCGTGCGAGCTCGTCTCCAACGTGCGTGCTGGAGGATGCATGACAGCATGAGCACCCGAGCCATTCCTCGTTCATCGGTGGCAAAGGCACCGGTGGACAAAAGGGTCGCCAATATTTTGGCTACCCCGGGCAAGATCCAAACAGCCCCTCCCAACAGATTCAAATCCCTCGTTCACCGTGGAATTTTGCCATGTGTTGTTTTCATGGACTAGCAAGATGCCCGTGTATTGCACGGAACATCAAGATGCATTTATTTACAAACTCATGCATGCATGCAAGGGATAATTAATGTCCTCCTTTGCTAGTACCATGAGGCAAACACCATTAATATTGCATCGATTAGTGTTAGTGGCCTTGTATATCTGCAAATTGTAATTTTGATAGTGGCCCCTTGTATATAAAAATGGAGGGAGAAAGATGAGAGATAAGGTGAGGAGGAGTGGGGCGTGGTGGTGACTGGTGGTCGGACTAGGCAGAGACATGGGGATGGACGGCGCATTATGTCTAGGTTTGTACGTATCTCTCACACACACACACCCACGTAGGTGGGGGACGTGCATGAAGAGAAGAGGTGCACGCACGGCGCACGTACTCCCATCTCTTTCCCAACCACACCCGCGCGGGTACACGGTGGAGCTCATTTCTGTCTGAAAAAAGGCATCCCACGTGGTAATTTGGCACGTGTCTTGGTTGTCCACTTGGTGGAGGGAGGATCGTCTACCACGGGTGAACAAACAAATTGCGACTTGACGTTATGTTAAATTAAAAGAAGAGGCAAACCATGTGGGGCCTACCTTAGAGGCAAGGCTCTATACACTGGAGTACTTTTGATGTGTCCCATCAACTCATGAGCGAGGAGAAGCTTGCTTAGTATGCCGTCTCCCCCGCCCACAGGCGCGGTGGCTCGCAGGATGAGGTGAAGCTTGCTTACGAGTAGTAGTAGTAGTAGTAGTAGTAGTAGTAGTAGTAGTAGTAGTAGTAGTAGTAGTAGTAGTAGTAGTAGTAGTACTACTACTACTACTACTACTACTACTACTACTACTATACGCCTTCCTCCCTCGCCCACGCCAGTGATGGTTTCATAACACGAGGAGAAAATTTTACTACTCCCTCCTTTTACTCCTCGTCCCTACTACATATACTTGGTTAGTACTCCCTCCATTTACTTATACAAGGCCATTATAAAAAATACATTTTGCATCTATACAAGGCCACAAATAGTAATCGAGACAAAAGTTACTACTCCCTCCTTTCCAGTTTATGGCTTAATTTCAAAATCTCTCCAACCAAGGTAGACGGTGAGTGGTCGAAATAATTTCGTAGTTTTCACAAGTAATTAGTACGCTCATTTTTCTCAAGAAGTTATGTTTACCGAGGCATTAATTAGAACGAATGCATGAATGACCACTAAATTTCCATGAATTTGTACATGCATCGGTAAGTACAATAGTGCGCTTTACTACATGGCATTTTTGCATATGTGGAGGAAAGAGAGGCAAGGAAAAAGTGGAGAAGTGGGCTCTCATGCAAGAGCCAGCCTCTACTACATGGTGGAGCACTCGGAGAGGCACGTGTATGGAGGTGGTCAAGAATCAGGAGACTCACGCCGGTCGTAGCGCCAGATTAAAATGATAATGGCAAGTCAAATCACGGGCCTCACCTGTCCAGCAAGAACTTCATTGTCAAATCACACAGCCCTACGTTTGCAGCAGCCTACTCCCTCGTCTTCTCGCGTCTCTGTCGAACCGACTAGGCGGAACTGCCCCGCCGCCTACCTCGCAGGAAAAGCCCCGCCCCCGACTTTTAAATACAACGAGTACATCCGCTTAAGAACCCAATGATATACTTTTTGTGATATAGAACTACGTGCAGGCCCTATAAACCGAGACGCCTAAAAATAAAAAAACCGAGACGGAAAGGGTAGTTCAGCAGGTATCTTTTTAGATCAACATAGTCGTGATTCACCAAGGAGCAAAACCAAGTGGTAGGCTGCTCCTATCGTGTTGGCGTAGCAACTCAAGCAGGGCCAGTCCGCACACGAAATGGCGACACACTTAAAAGGACCCCTTTGCCCGACATGTGGCTCATCCACCGTCTTGTTCCACGTGCGCTGCAGTAGTAGAAAATGAGCGATGAGGGGTCAAATCACAAAGCCCCAGCTTTCCCGCATTAAGCTGGAGTGCTGGACGGACGAAGCAACCATCATTTCACTCTAGGGCGCAAGAACATAAAGAAAAGAGAAAACAATGATTAGTTCTGCAGCTACATAGGGCACACTATGGTAGGTGTCTCCACTACAGATCCTTTTTTTTAAAGCGCCTCCACTACAAATCGGCTTCTCCCTTGTCCTCTTGAAGAAAACCGATGATGAGTGCGGCGGTAGGGTTTGTAGGAGTACTACGGCGTGCGGGGCCACGTCGTAGTAAACGGGTTCAAGTCGACGCCTTAAATATGTGTGGACCGCTTGGTTTTACGGGAACGAGGAAGCATTTTGGGTTCGGGGACCAGTGGATATATAGTACGTACAAAACATTGTGGACGTATGTTCGACCGAAAGGCAATGATGCATGGGCCCTGCATTTTGATATACCCGGGGACGCGTGAAATTTGGTACTCTACTCAAAACTAGTAAGGTACACATGTATTGAACGGGTGAGATTGAGATTTCGAAACCAAATTATGAATAAATACACACTATAGCATGTAAAGCTTTGAGTCATATATGCATGATGTATATGTTCTTTTAGTTCTTATAGTTCATCTCATTCAAAATCAATTAGTTTTATAAAAATGTTAAGATTCATGGGGTTGTGCATTGTAAATCATAAAGTAAAAAACAAATAATGGAAATTCATTTAGAAAAAAATAATCAATTATGATACAGAAGATTATAAAACTTAGGAGTAGTGCTTGTGATTTGTGGTTTGTGCATTATTCTTAAGTTCAACCATGGAGTCTTCTAAATTGTACATGTGGCGGATCTGGTGGAATGTTGATGATATCCAACGGCCGAGAGTGCTCTGATTTGCCTATCTCTACTCTGTCGGGTTAGCTTCATCCAGCGACCATCTTTCAAAGTTATTGGCACACTATATAGTTCTTGTGCCATAGTTGCATGTTTTGGAAAAAACTACTAGTGGGTTGTACTATCTATTTAGGAATAGAAGATGTATACATGGAAGTTGTAGGGAAAGAGATGACATGGAGCATCTCAATTCCTATGAGTAGGGATTGGAAAAGAGATGTCATTTGGTTCACATCATAGGAACTTTTCTATTGAATCTAGAGATGACATGTATCTCAATTCCTATGAGGAGGGATTTGAAATTAAGGGAGTATAGGAATCCATTCATATGAACCAAGTGGCTCTAAAGCTATAGAAATGATATCATGTTTATTTCCTTTGAAATGTGGAGTATATGAATCTATTCCTATGAACCAATTGGCTCTAAAGGAAAAAATCCTATAAAAATCATATCATATAGAGTTCCTATGATATTCCTCGACACTAAAGGATGCTTGAAATTGCTGCGGGTGATACGATGGTCTTTCTTTGTAGACTTCTCACCCATATTTATAGTTAGCTCTTGAAGATGAATGAAATGATATATACAGGGTATTCTACATGTGTAATTTGGTACACGAAAACTCGCTAAAAGTTTGCGAGGTTCAAATTTTCAATAAAGCTATATCCTATATGCACTGCATTTCGGAATGGAGGGAGCATACGGCAGTTGCTAACACTCACGTGGAAGATTTGTCTGTAGGAGGAGTGGCTGTTCTGTTAAATGACATGGCAAAACTGACACTATCGGATGCCGATCTAATGGTTCTTACGGCGTTCGTAAGGAAAAGGCTTGTGGCGAACGTTTGTCGGATAATGATTTATGGACACATGCATTGCATTGATACGTGCCCCCCTCTCTCTCTCACGCACACGCACCCTCACGAGTCACGACGCCCCCGAGTCCTCTCGCAGACTCGCACGTCGCACCCACCGTCTATCTGCAGGTAGACGTCACGCACATATGTGCTCTTCACACCCTACCCTCAAAACTTCTAAAAAACAAAAGACGGCGCACACATTTTACTTTAGCTCACACGTCACACACTTATACTATTACTCTTGCGGCGAAAATTCTTTGGGCATAGTATATTGTACTCTCACGAAGATAAGCGGTGCACGCATGCACTAGTTCTCTCACACCCACTCGTGGGTACACGTAGGAGCACATTTTTTTGAAGCTGGTACAACAAAATCACTCCACTATATATAAAAGCAGGAGCCTTAGTGCTTGCTTTACTAGGGTTCCTCTCGTTCACTCTCTCATGCTCTCCAGATCTAAGCAAGACATAGGTAGCCACACTCTCTCTCAGCTCACGGCTGGTCACAAATCCGGGCGGACAACCTCGACAGGCAGGGGTGTAGGTGCATCGTTCACGCTGTCGTCGTGGCGAGGAGGAGACCAACGGCTGCCAGGCGTCCCGATCGGGCGGCCGTGCTGCTCTCTCCGAGAGAACGCCCGGCTCAGGTCCTCCGACCCTTCTTCCTCCCTGCGGTATTGTGGCCAAGATGCGGCCTCCCGACGCCGTCTTTGCCACATGCCGACGACCCTCAGGTATATATTCCTTCGAAACCTACCTTGCTCTACTGCCCCAGCTCCCTCGTGTGGATCCTTTTCTACTTCCGTCCGCTATTCCAAAGCCACCTAGACTTCTACTATTATTAGAAGTAAAGCTAGTTCATACAGTCGACTCAAAGCGTTGGTTAAAACAGGGAAGAAAGTGGGAAAGCTGTAGCATGAATCTAGGACTTGGTTCTAAGAGGAAACGGGGGAAAGTAGTAATATCTTTCACTGTTTAAGTAACCGTATTTCGTATTTGCGCAAACAGGGATGTCTGTCTCCATATTGTTTCGGGATGTATGTCTCCGTATCGTTTCTATCCGCGCAATCAAAAGCACACACCTCAGTTTTAGTACAACTGTGCAAAATGAGATGGCTATCCCTCGTTGTCGTCGTCTAACCTCTCGTCTTCAAGGTATCCCTACATTGGTAGTAACTAAGGTAGAATGACCAACGCAATCTAAAAGAAGCTGATTCGTACGTTTTACTTGTCGGCGTTCTGGGAACGGGGGTCCCCAGACTTGCCTGCCTGCGGCCTGCGGCGTGGCTCGAAGGAGGCCCAGCATGGCCCCTCTTCATCAACGCAAGCTCAAGACCCTCGCGAGGGGCCAAGCCTCGCTGGGCGGACGACAAGGAGCTTCCTCAGGCACGGCCTCGTCAGGCTGGCTCATGAGGAGGCGGAGAATTCAAGGTAGGGTACCTCGCGAGGTGCCCATGACGCAAGCCATGATTTACCAAGGGCGCCGGTCGGGCGCCACCAACAAGTGTCCTCCTTTCCTCTTTGGTGCAAAGGGAGCAAGCGCAGCGAGAGCATCAAGCAAAGGCATCCGCTTCGTGCAACAAGACCAAGACCAGCCCAACGGCCGGAAGGAGTCATCGTGGAGCCCAAGCAAAGGCGTCATCACCAGAGCCTTTGGCAAGCGAGGACCAACTTTAGTCAGAATAAGTGTACCCGCTGTTCCCCTTCAAAATGGCCAATTGTTGGCGCCCTTCCCGCTCAATATTTGGGAAGAGGCCCAGGGCCTTCGCCTATAAATAGGACTAGCCACACCCAGGGTAGGGGGAGCGAGATCCGAGGAGAGCTGGAGAGAGAGGAGGAGATCCGAACCCTCATCAAGAAGCCAGTAGCTAGAGCGACTGAACACCACCTAGCAGTTCATCGCACCCGCCAAGAACAGACCCTTACGAGGCTGTTCTTCCTTGTATTGTTCCTCATCAGCCCAAGAGGCAATCCACCACACCACACACTGGAGTAGGGTATTACACCACAATGGTGGCCCGAACCAGTATAAATCTCGTGTCTCTTGTGCTGTTCCGTTTAGTAGTTTAGGTCCCAATGATTCGGCGAGGTGCGAGACGGTGGAAGGTTGGATCTCGGAGCGCACCCCAGTGTTCGAATCTCAAGGGTCTGCCGGAACCCGAAATCCGACATTTGGCGCGCCAGGTAGGGGGTGCACCGGAATCTGCCTTTTGTCGCCCCGTTCTTCCCCGACCACCGCGAATTCATGTCTCGACGCCTGCCGGGCTCAAGACCGAAGCGCCGAGCCGCCTCGCCTCCCATGTCGCCCAGACAGCTCCCTGCCGGGCGGGTGCCTCGCTGCTCCTCGTCACTCGCCAACAACGCCACTCACCGACCAGCGGAACGAGTAGCAACCATCGTCCCCAAAGACCGTCCATGAGGCGGGGCGGCCGCACCGCCACGCTTTCGCTCACCCCCGCAGGTTCTTCGCTGCGCGCTTCGCTGCCATGGAGGCCCGAAGTTGCACTCATCACGGCAAAGCGAAGCTCTGCGCTACCGCCCGTCGACGACGTCTACGGAGAATGGCTCGACCGAAGTCGCCGAAGCTCGTCACGCTGCGCAGAGGCGCCCGCACCGCCCGTCTCGCTACATCGCACCCGCTTCGCTGGCGATGAAGCTCCGGGCGCCTCGGCCGCCTCCTCCTCAAGAAGGCGCCGCCCAAGCGCGCGCCCTGGCGGAACCCGCTTCAGCGCCGGGCGCGGCAAGAGCAGAGCTGTCAAGAAGTTCCTCGCCCATGAGACGCTGCCCGAGCGCTTCCCGCTCCAACACGTCAGGACCCTGCGCTGCCCCCAGCCGCGGCGCAGGGAGGCCCGCAGGACCAAGCTCTTTGTCGTCCGAGGCCCCCCGCGGCCACGGCGGGCTGCCGTGCCTTCACCTCCAAGCTGCGAAGCGTCGCGTGGCCCGCCAAGTTCAAGCCAGACCTGCCTCCTCGCTACGACGGCACGGCTGACCCTACGGAGTTCCTCCAGCTCTACGAGCTGGGCATCGAGGCTGCCAACGGGTATGAAAAGGTCATGGCGAACTGGTTTCCCATGGCGCTCAAGGACGGAGCCCGCACCTGGCTCCTGAATCTGGCCCCAGGCACGACTTTTCCTGGGCCGAGATGCGCACCCGCTTCATCGCCAACTTCCAGGGTACTCATGACCGGCCACCCGCCGTGAGCGACATGCACCGAATCAAGCAGCAGCCAGGGGAAACCCTGCAAAAGTACATCCAGGGCTTCAACAACGCGCGCCTCAAGATCCCCTGTGCGACGTCAAGATGAAGGAGGAGCTGGCGATGCATGAAGATCTGTGCACCTCCTTAAAGCTGTTCAACTTGGCGACCAAGTGCGCGGGGCTGAGGAGGCGCCTCTCCTCCTCGAGCTACTGCCGCGGATCCCAAGAAAAGAAGTCCAAGGCCAAGGACGTGAAGCGCAAGGGGCTGCCGTACTCATGGCCGAACCCGGACACCAAGCGAGGCGTAGATCTGCCCGAGTCCTCCAAGGGCGGTCGATGCTGCGTGTACCACGACCTCCACACCCACAACACCAATGAATGCCAAGAGCTCGGGCCGTCAGACAAGAAGGAAGGGTCGGCAGATGCCCCGAGCGTAGCGACCGGGCTATGGCCGAGGAGGAGGAAGGAATGCAGGGCCTTTGGGAAGATCGCGGCCAGCGCCAAGGGTGGCGCGACCAACCTCGCGAGGACCGTTGGCAAGACCGCCTCGCGAGAGGCTGGAGGGATCAGCCTGCAAGGATCGCCTGCAGGGGAACGCAGCCTCCCTCCGCTGCCAGCTGCAGCCAAGGAGAAATGAGGACCGTCATCGGGGCGAGGGGGATGGGGGCTTCCGAGAACCAGCGGCGATCGCTTTGCATCCCGGGCGGAGCTCAAGCCCAGCCTCTCGGTGCATCTTCAAGCAGTTCGCCAGCAGTGAATGCAGCCCTCCCAAGCTCGAGGCTGCGCGCCCTCTCAGTGGTCGGCGTGCGCCATCACGTTCGATTCAGCGGATCAGCTCAAGTCGCAGCCACGGCCGGAGTTCTCCGGTGCTTTGTTCCCCAATCATCGCGCAGCGTCTTTGGTCACCAAGACCCTCATCGACGGCGGGGCAGGACACAACGTCCTGTCCGTGGAAACATTCAACAATCTTCAAGTGCCTTACGGTCAGCTTCAGCCAACTAAGCCTTTCTCCGGAGTCACCGACGGCTCCACGGTCCTGATTGGGCAGGTCCGCCTTCCTGTCACCTTCAGGGCTCGCGACAACTACCGCACCGAGCTCATCGACTTCGACGTCGCCCACATTCGCCTGCCATACAACGCCATCCTCGGGTACCCGGCGCTGGCCAAATTCATGGCCGTAACCCACCACGGCTACAACGTCCTCAAGATGCCAGGAAGCGGCGGGGTCATCACGGTGCCCTGTGAAGAGAGAGACACAAGCAGTGCTCCACTGGAGCGAGCCTTTCAGCCGCATCGCTAGAAGACCCTGCACCACAAGCAGCAGGAGGCCTCCCGAGGCCGCACCCAAGAAGAAGAAGACATCGACCGGCCCGACTCCTCAAGAGGCAGGCCCTCGGGGCTCACTCGCACCCGGCCAGGGGAGCCTCCTTCCATCGCATAGGAAGCGCGCCCGGCGCCCTCCTCGAGCCGGGCTCGGGGCTCTCCCTCGAGGGCCGCCGACCTCGCCAAGGTCACGAGGGAGGCGCGCTTGGGCACCACGTGGGCGTGCTTGAGCACGTTTCCCGCATAGCGTGAGCAAGGCAAGGAGGGCCGAACCCTCGGGAGTTCGTCGCCAAGGCCATTCAGAGCTACAGGAGTCAAGGGTCATGAGGGGCAGCCACCGCCTACCAGTGTGGCCCCCATCCAGCGAGGATGGTGGGCTGCGTCTGCATCGACATACCAGGCTCAACCGAGCCGCATCTCAAGAGCGCCTGCCCTCGCGAGTGGGACGTTGCGAGGGCCCGCCGCACAGCTACGTGCGCATGCCTCACGGCCTGCCAAACGCGGTTGCTGCGCACCAGCATCTCATGAGGGCCATCCTGGAGGCTCGAGAGGTCAGGCACGCCACGGCCCTGGCGGAGATGGAGATGGCCCCCGAGGAGCCGCCAGCGCCTCCGGATCCTCCCGTGGCCCCCGGGCCTGGGGGCTCGTGAGGATCGGCTCCTGCAGCCCATCGAGTCTGCTACACCAACACCCCTTCATCCCCAACATCACCAGGTGACATCTTTAAGTTTTATTTCCAGCTGGGAGCGCCTTCAGGGCCGCATTATTCCCAGGCCGCGTGGGTCCGTCCCTGCAGCATGTATCCCTTTTTACTTCCTGTCGTTAGCCTATCCTGTTGGGGCGCCCTCGGGCTGCATCATCCCCAAGCCGCTCGGGCCTGTCCCAACGGCATGTATCCTTCTTACGTTTTCTTAGGATTATGCTCTCGCTCCACCATGCTTGTTATTTGGTGCCTTTTCTGGGTGACGGAATCTTGCACGTTAAAGGGGTGCACGAGCATCGCGACTCAGGGCTCCTACCGGCCCTCCGGCCCTCACCCTCTGGTCTTGTCCATGGCATCACGACACGGCTTGCCAGCCGGCTAAGACCAGCCGAGAGCCGGGACCCGAGGGCGTGAGTTTCGTCATCTAACCCGACTTGCTTGGCGTTACATGGGGTGCACGAGCATCGCGACTCGTGGCTCCTACCGGCTCTCCGGCCCTCACCCTCTGGTCTTGTCCATGGCATCGCGACCTGGCTTGCCGGCGACGATCGAGACCATCCCGAGAGCCGGGACCAAGACGTAGAGCTCCAAAGATCTCGCCAAATTTGCAGGAACACACTCGAAGATAAGGCCCGAGCAGGCGCAACCCGCCTTGAGGTAGGGCCCCGTGAGTCCCGCGCTGGCTCACGGGTGCCCCAACACACCTCGCGAGGCCTCTCGCGCCTCTCCCAAGCAACTAATGGCAGGACTAACGATCGCCACAGCGAGCTCTTGTTCCTCTTGTGGTGAACCTGCAGGGTCCCTCCAAGGAGCACGAAACGACCTCGCCACGCAATCTCTCGCCGGCCTAAGCACGGACCTAGCACCGCACTAGGAAGCGTTGTCCCGGACACGCTAGTTATCGCAACACCATCCCCACACTCAATGCAACCCCATGTTAGCAACGTCACTCTCCTTTCTCACCGAATGATGGCTGCTTGAGCGCCAGGGGGGCCCCATGAGCATCGCGACTCAGGGGCTCTTACCGGACCTCGGGCCGCTCACCTCCTGGCCTTGACCACGGCATCGCGACCTGGCATACCAGCGACGGCTGAAGCCGCCTTGGGACCGGGACTTGTCGGCGCAGAGCATCAGGCCCTCGTGAGGACTGAAAGGAGGAAACTGAGCTAGAACGGAATGAGCATCTCGCACTGCCTCATAAAAAGGGTTATATTAACAAACGAAGCTACACACATCTTACAAGCCCCCGCGGGGTACACTCTTGGCTCCTCGCAGGAACAAAAGACGCGAATCCTGAGGAATCCTAACTACGGGGCATCGCGCAGATGCCATCATCAGCGATGGGCCGTCCGGCCGGCGTAACCCCATCCAGATCGGGGCGGCGACGGCTGACGAGCCCGCCCTGCTCGAGGCAGCGCGCAGGCTCGGGGGCTCGTAGCTGTCGTTGCTCGTCTCCGGAGTCGCGAGGAGCTCAGCGGGGTCGCTGGATCCTCCGGCGCTCCCGTCGCCTGAGGAGCTGCCAAGGGAGTGGTCGGTCGGCCTCTGTCTCACTGCAGCAGGATTCTGACCACCTCTCCCGGGGCAGCACTCCAGCCGATGACCCTCCGCGTCGAAGACCTTGAAGGACACCACCGAAGCACCATCGTACTCCAGGTGGATCGTGAGGGCGCCCCTCGTCCTGCAGACCCGGGCGACCTCGCCCCAGCCTCGAGTCATGAAGACCTCGCCCGGGGCAACTACCGCGACCCTTTGCCCCGGTCGCGAGGGTGCCGTAGCCGGCGTGCTGCAGCTGGCGTGCTGCCCCGGTCGCGACGCTCTCGAGCCGGTAGGAGCCCTGAGAACACGTCCAATCAACCGCCAAGCGGCGCCCAAGGCCGCAGGCTGTTAGGGCCCGCGACGCTTCGCACTTGCCCTTTCGCCTCTCTGCTCGGCCAAGTTCGGGCACGCCATGGGCCCGGGGGCTACTGTCGGCGTTCTGGGAACGGGGGTCCCCAGACTTGCCTGCCTGCGGCCTGCGGCGTGGCTCGAAGGAGGCCCAACACGGCCCCTCTTCATCAACGCAAGCTCAAGACCCTCGCGAGGGGCCAAGCCTCACGGGGCGAACGACAAGGAGCTTCCTCAGGCACGGCCTCGTCAGGCTGGCTCATGAGGAGGCGGAGAATTCAAGGCAGGGCACCTCGCGAGGTGCCCATGACGCAAGCCATGACGACCAAGGCGCCCGATCGAGGCGCCCGGCCCGCGATGTCCTCCTTTCCTCTTTGGTGCAAAGGGAGCAAGCACAAAGTAGAGCATCAAGCAAAGGCATCCGTTTGATTGCAATAAGACCAAGACCAGCCCAACGGCTGGAAGGGAGTCATCGTGGAGCCCAAGCAGTGTCATCACCGAGCCTTTGGCGGCGAGGACCAACTTTAGTCAGGATAAGTGTACCCGTTGTTCCCCTTCAAAATGGCCAATTGTTGGCGCCCTTCCCGCTCGATATTTGGGAAGAGGCCCAGGGCCTTCGCCTATAAATAGGACTAGCCACCCCCAGGGTAGGGGGAGCGAGATCCGAGGAGAGCTGGAGAGAGAGGAGGAGATCCGAACCCTCATCAAGAAGCCAGTAGCTAGAGCGACTGAACACCACCTAGCAGTTCATCGCACCCGCCAAGAACAGACCCTCGCGAGGTTGTTCTTCCTTGTATTGTTCCTCATCAGCCCAAGAGGCAATCCACGACACCAGACACTAGAGTAGGGTATTACACCACAACGGTGACCCGAACCAGTATAAATCTCGTGTCTCTTGTGCTGTTCCGTTTAGTAGTTTAGGTCCCAGCGATTCGGCGAGGTGCGAGACAGTGGAAGGTTGGATCTCCAAGCGCACCCCAGTGTTCGAACCTCAAGGGTCTGCTGGAATCCGAAATTCGACATTACTTCCTGATTATAGTGTAGGGACGAGCGAAAACAACTGCATCCTAGTCCGTAATGCACTTTCTACCAGTTCATCCATGGACCGAGGACTAGCTGGCACGGCTGCATGGCGGTTTTTTGGACAGGTTCACAGACAAGAGGCATTGTGGTCTGCTTATTTCTGCAAATAGCGGTGGTTAAATTTAGTGGAATGCACAAAAATTTCACCTGGTCAGTACACTGCATGGTTTAGTTCAGCATTCCAGCTAAGACCACAATTATAATTGGTTATTCTGGAATGAGAGAACCTAACCCTGAATGGTGGCAACAAGAAAAAATCATAGTGAACTCCAGGAAATCTAAGCCTGCCGGGAGGCCCTTTGCTCAAAGAAGCCTTTTGCTTGTTTTTTCCTGATTTGTAAACCTTCTCACAACTTTGTCTTTTGCTGTGAACTAGTATATGTTTGTTATGTTCTATGAATCATTGAGATGTATAAAATTGCTTAACTTATGCTTTTCAAGTTTTTTATGAAGACGAGTTTAATGTGAGTGTTCCACATGAGCGTTGGACTAGCGTAGAACATTTGGAATTTATTACATTGTGGCCTCAATTAACTTCATGAACCCTTTGTAACAAGATACGTAGTTGCTTATATGTCGACAAAGACATTGTTGATTGTTAGTTGGTCGATAGCCTAGTGTTGAAGCGAGCTGAGCCAATGTGCCGTGTTTTGCACAATCGCTACAAGTGGGGTAGCGCCAATGTTGTTTACAAGTACTTATGTATACGTCGGCAAGACGGTTCTCGAACGAGTGCTCTATTTCATCAAAACACACACTGCTCGTATGATAAACCGTGACAACTTATGTCTTACCATGCCATATTCATGAAAAACTAGTGAGGATGCATCTGCTTTACGGCAACAATTACGATGGTTCTCACATGATTCACGGGCACACAAAAGTAGCAGCAGTTCCCATAGACGGATTCAAACATAGTACTAGCCCCAGAGGGGTCGATGACAGGCAATGTTCGGATAATTAGACACAATCCAAACTACTATTAAAAACTAGTCAGGCAACTATTTCATGCTTCGATCTAATTTGGGCTAGACACAAGACGGGCCTTGCCATGAACATCATCGAGGACGTCCCGCAGCAGCTCAATCCTGTGAACCTTCATGAAGACAACCTTGTGGCCTTGCCACTGATAAATTTTTTTGTGGAGGCATGCCACGTCATCTTCCTGCGTAAGCTTGACAAGAACAGTATGCCTCACAAACGAAGGAGTAGCTTTGAAATTCTTGTGCTTCAGTACACCCTGGACAACACGCCTGACAACAGTGAGGCTGGAATACAACTCTTCATTGGTGTAACCGCAAATGGCTTCCAGGATCCAACAACCTAAGAACTCTATTTTCCCAGTGCATATATTCAGGTCATCCGCCTCATAGCGAGTGACATGTACAACCACACAATCCTTGTCTGCATCAGGGCTCTAATTGAAATGTAAAACAAATTCTGAATTACTTTTCAAGATAAGAAACACAAGTTATTTAAACCACTATGTATAGCATGGCATCGAAGCTAATAAAATTTTGCATTATTAATCACCACATACTTTCTTTTCTAAAAAAATCACCACATACTTAGATGAAAACCATAATCGAGATCAAGAAAGAAGGAAATCACCTTGGGCAGCTTCGGTAGCGAGGGGACACATCCTCGAAGGGGGAAAACTGCTCTCGCAGTGCCACGTGGGTCAGAATCCTCAAACGGGCGTTGACCATCTCAAGAGTGGCCGTGAGCGTATCTCGGGGTCAGCTCGGTGGTTGCCTCCATCTTCCGGGAGCTCTTCGTCTCGTGGGGATCAGCCTCCGCGTCTGCTCCAATATCGGCAGATCTTTGCCTGGTTCTCCTTGGTCCATCATGAAACCGACGAATACTAGGAGACCACCGAAAGGAAAACACAATCGAAATGACAATGAAACAAAAAGAGAGTGAGGATCGGTTATCGCTTTGCAAAAGTTCTTTTTTTCTCCGAACGAAAATATACCAACATCACGGATCCGCTTACCTTCCCTTTGTTCGGAGAGAAGAACAAGCGGATGCTAGTGTTGCCTTTCTTGAAGACGGTGAGGGAGAAGGGATTCAGCGAAGAGTGAAATGATGGTTGCTTCATCCGTCAAACTTAGACTGTGGGGAGGTGGGGATTTGTGATCTGACGGCTCGTTCTTGCCGCGGCGCTGACCGGGTGACTCTCCACCTGCATACTGCCTTCTAATTTGGTGGATAGCATTTGGGCGCGCGCGCTGCATGTCCCGCATGTCGGTGAACAAAAGTATAGCGACATTCAGAAGAGGGATACGTTTCAATGACCAAGGAGGAGCCAGAAGCGGTAGAGTGTCTCCACTGTACTAGTAGTAATTGTTTTTCCGGTAGCTGTAGAGTGTCTCCACTGTACTAGTAGTAATTGTTTCTTCCGCCCAAGACAAAACAGCCCATCCACACTAGTAAATAGTAAAATCAATTCAAAAGCCCTTATATTTACTGAATGAGAGGCGCTACCCACACCCAAAGACACCCCCCAAAAAAACCACAGGTGCTCTTCTTCCTCCTCGCTCCCACCCACCTCACGTCAGCTTGCTCCACTCGTACCACCAAATTCCTCACCTCACTCCTACAGAAAACCCCAGCTCCCCTTCTTCCTCACTGTCGGTGTCAAAACCGGCGGATCTCGGTAGGGGTCCCGAATCGTAAGGCCCAAAGCGGATGGTAACAGGAGACAAGGGAAACGATGTTTTACCCAGGTTCGGGCCCTCTTGATGGAGGTAAAACCCTACGTCCTGCTAGATTAATATTGATGATGTGTGTTACAAGAGTGGATCTACCACGAGATCAAATAGGCTAAACCCTAGAAGCTAGCCTATGGTATGATTGTTGTCCGTCCTACGGACTAAAACCCTCCGGTTTATATAGACACCGGATAGGGTTAGGGTTATACAGAGTCGGCTACAATGGTAGGAGATCTACATATCCGTATCGCCAAGCTTGCCTTCCACGCCAAGGAAAGTCCCATCCGGACACGGGACGAAGTCTTCAATCTTGTATCTTCATAGTCTTGGAGTCCGGCCGATGATGATAGTCCGCTATCCGGACACCCCTAGTCTGGGACTCCTCAAGAGCCCTCGAACCAGGCTTCAATGACGATGAGTCCGGTGCGTTGATTGTCTTCGGCATTGCGAGGCGGGTTCCTCCTCTGAATACTTCATAGAAGGTTTTGAACACAAAGATAGTGTCCGGCTCTGCAAAACAAGTTCCACATAACACCGTAGAGAGAATAATTTTTGCATTGATCTGCTGACGTATTCCGCGACGTGACATCACACCACGGCCAGGCCTTTATATGAATCGTTTTTTATTGTTCCACCTCAGCGTGTTTAACGAGGCGGTTTCCTTGGCACATCTTATCAAAGCGTAGATCGTGCCCCCTTATTACGGGAATCTCATCAATACGAACGTGGGTAACCAAACCGTGCCCATTGGCACGCCTCCTCTATCAAAGGCGAGTCCTAGTTGACCACGGGGTGGGCTCTTGGTATTCAACCTCCTCATAACGAGACCAAGGCCCTCTCCTTTTTACACCCTCTATCGAGTTCGTCTCGCGCTTCGAGTTCCAACACCCAAAGCTTCAGATTCAGGCGCTTCGGACTTTCGACGATGTTCGGCTCCGACCAGCACGGCCGATGGATGTCTTCCTCCGTCACAGAAGAAGATGTGCTAAAGCTGCGAGACGCCAGGTGTCTAACCGACGAGATCTCGCACAGGCTGCCTGCTCCAGGGCAGGTCATTCCCACTCCCGAGCCTGGTGAGAACGTGGTGTTCGTGTCTCACTTCCGTCGGGGTTTAGGCTTCCCGACGGATCCCTTCGTGCGGGGCTCATGTTTTATTATGGGCTTGATTTCCATGACTTGAATCCGGAGTCCATCCTCCATATCTCGTCATTCATTGTCGTATGTGAGGCCTTCCTCCATATTACCCCCACTTTGGATTGTGGCTCAAGACCTTCAAGGTGGAGCCAAAGATGATCCAGGGGCAGCAAGCGGAGTGCTGAGGGGCGGTCATAAGCAAATGTGCTGATGCTCCGTGGCCCGAGGGCTCTTTTCAAGATGAGCTTGGTTGGCAACGGGAGTGGTTTTATATCACCGCTCCCAGGGGCGCCAAATGGGCGGCGCTCCCTGCCTTCCGCTCAGGTCCACCACAGCGGTTGGTATCATGGGCCAATAAGGGGCTCGACTGGGGGCCGTCCAAGGACGTTCCCTTGCTGCAGGGTCGTATTCGAGACCTCCAGGAAAGAGGGATCAATCTGGTTGCAGTGGCGCATGTTATAGTGATCCGGCGCCTTCAGCCTGCAGAACGCCCCCTCCGCCTGTGGGAATTCAATCCGGAGGGACCACGAGCTCTCGAAAATTTTATGGGCACGACGCCCATGGAGATGTATAAACTGTTCTTCAGATCACAAGAGAAGTGTCCAGACTTGACCGAGGACGCAGGACTGAGCTGCAATCGCCCAGATACTCAAGTAAGTAGTCCCGTAACCGGACAAGCTGTTCATTCATTTATTATATATATATATGCCCTTTAAAGGAGCCGCTTCTTGAACAGGAGTGGATAGCCAAGGAAAAGTTGATAAGGTATCCGGCTCCCCTCCCGGAGACCACGCCGGATCCCATGCTGACCAAGGTGTTGAAAGTCGCGCCTTTTGAAGAAGGCGAAGGGGGGAGCGGGGAAGCAACCGCCTCTGCAAAGGAGGATATCAAGGAAGGTGGGATTAAGATTCCCACCTTCCGAGGAGAGAAGAGGACCACTTCGGAAGATCCGGAGGTCAAGGCCTCAAAGAGGGGGAAGGAATCTTCGGCAGAGAGTCCGGCGTTGGGAAGTAACCCAGCCGCATTATTTCCCCTAGGGGATCAGCCCTCCAGCCAGCCGTAAGTAAAAGGAAGGGGTCTTTGTCAATAAGGAACATCCCTGTATTTATTTATGAAGATAACCGAAATTGTACCTTGTAGTTCGGACCTCAGCCCTTCTCAGCAGAGCTCGTCTTCGGGGATCTTCGTCCGAGATGATGGAGAGCCAACGCCTCCACCTGCCGCACCCTCATGTGAAGCGGACGACCCGGAGGTGTCGTCGCGAGGGTTCTCCAGTCCGGCGGGGCCGAAGGTCCAGCGCCAAGTGGCGCGGCGGTCGGAGGAGCTGAAGGATCTGCTTGGGCGAGCGGCTATTTCAGAGGATCACCGTGCTCTAATGGGTACGGTGATTGAAAGAATTGCATCTGCGGAGAGCGGATTGCATGAGGCCATCAGAAGCTTACTGCCGGGGTTTGAGGTACGCAAAAATGATGTACCTTCTGACAGTTATGCATATAAAAATGCGCCCTGTATAGATAGTAGTCCCTGAGACTCGGTATGTTGTCAAAATTGACAATGTGCCGAGGATCAAGTTCTCAGTTTTAACATATCGCCGCTCCTAAACAGGTGGCAGGGCGTCCGGAGGCCAGCCGGACTGATGAATATGCCGAACTAAAGCGGCAACTTGAAGAGGCGGATGCGGACATCGCGCTGGTCAATAAACGGTTTGACGAGTCACAAGGTATGCGACCTCTGTGCGGACACCTTGTAAGGGAGCTTGACGCCCATGTCTTACTGTTTGTATGCTTAATGCAGATGGTGCCGCTGCCGTGGAGGAGCTGCGGGCAGAACTCGCCCGAGTGAAAGAGCAAGCCAGAATTAGTAATGCGGCCGCTGTAAAGGTGGTCGAAGAGCTAGAAGCTGAACGGGCTGCTCACTGCCAAATCAAAGAGGAGATGGCCGATATGGTCAAAAAGTTAAGGAATATTACCGATCGCTGCGCGGTTCTTGAAAAGGAACGGCAAGCGGAACAAGAGGGCCTAAAGAAGGCCGCCGCCGAATCCAACAATGCCCAATCGGCTTCGAGAGCTGCCAAGGAGGAGCTGAGTCAGGCCGGGGCAATTGCGGCTGGAAAACCGTTTCTGCTGAGGAAATATACAGATCCAAAGTATGCTCAGTTGGATAAATTGTGGAGTTTAGAGGATGCTTATCTGGACTTGGCGGCGAGCGCTGTGGACGCGATTGAGCACTTCCGGGGCCAGAAGGGGCACATAAGGGAATAGCTATATTGGTCGCAATTCCATAGTCCAGAGCGTCCTCTGCCGCTGACCGATCGGCTGGCCGAATGGGCCGAGCTGAATCGATTGTCCGGATTTGCCACGAAGCATGTCTTGACTCACTTGTGGCCGGACGGACCCCAGCCGAAGAGCTATTTTGGTTTAGTGCAGCAGTTTCTTGGTGCGGTGCAGCAGATCGGCGCAATGAAGCGATAAATGCGTGTATTGAGGGAGCGCGGATGGCTCTTGCCCGTGTCAAGACAACTGGGCAGAGATGAAGGCCACTGACGTTGCATCCCGGGATTCGGACAGAGGTCGAGTACCTGCCGAGCACTACTTTGAAGAAGTCTTGTCGGGCGCTCGTTTAATAGAGACGCAGTGCTCGAAGGATATTATGTTTAAATGACATGTATGATTTGTGAAAACAATGTTTCAATGTAATATAAGTGCTTTTTATACTTGTGCGTTCAAGTAGTAAACTACTCCCTGTGCGGCCGTTTCTGTATATGTGTATATAACCTGAAAGATGGCAGTCCTTGGCTTCAGCCCCCACACACATAGTGCGGGAGTGTTTGCAAAAAAAAGATGCTTTTTCACACTTAATCCAACGTCTTGATCCTGTTAAGGAGGTGATAGCGTAGCAAACCAGGCAACCGGACTATAATGCTTTAACACTTTCACTTAGCCATAGGAGTTCGAGGGTGGGGCTACTATATAGCCCCTAGGGGAGCCTTACTTTTCGTCCGGTCCGAATGCGTATGTGCACGACAAAAACCGGTCCTTCGTTAATGCGGAGGAATCCTAAACATTCCTGTTAGTCATCGAGTGGTTGACCAGTCTCTCGCTATATCATCATGACAGTCAGTTTTCGGCTTTCCCTCATTGAGGTGCTCGCCCGGCCGAACCGGGCACAATCGCGATAGTTCTCCGGTGCCACGCTAGCCGTGAAAACGGAACGTAAGGCAGCAAAACACGAGCCGGGCAACCCAACATTTGACCAAAGACATGATTCGGAGCTGATGCATATAAGGCCTAATCTCGAGACGCCGAATACTCCCTAAGGTATTCGGTCTTTATGAAAATGGGCAGAATAATGCCCTAAGCCCCCGTGTCTAGGAAATGCAGCGAAAAATTCTGGTGCGGCCAATGCCAAAGCACCAACCTCCTCCTCGGTTATATTAAGGAACCGGGGATGTATATCAACAAGAGACAGTGAAAAAGGTTTACGCAGGTCTTAATCTGAAAAGAATCCTTGCAACGGGTCCCTCATCGCACGCCTCTGCTACCGTGTCTCCGTTGTGCCGTATCCTGGACGGGTGTAGCACGTTGTTCATCTGTAAAAGAGAGGAACTTAGTTTGAAAGAAAAAGGGTCGTGCGAAAGGTGTACTTAATATTAAATAAACGGAGTACGGTTCGAAGAAGTGAATGAAATTGAGCTTTATCGTCTCTTGTTGTACATGCATGCAGCCCCTTGTATGGGGGTATGCCGCTAGTAGGCGCCGGACTCGTCTAGCCGTGTCCGGGGTTCGAATTACCTATTCAGGTGCTTTGGTTAGCGGAGCCGGATTGGTGTGGGGCTGTTAAGGCAGCCTCGCATTCTTCCGTGCTCGAGTGACACTTAATACTCCCTTTTAATGAGATGATGCCGCGTGGACCGGGCATTTTAAGTGTAAGAGATGCGTAATGTGGTATTGCGTTAAAGCGGGCGAAAGCTTCGCGTCCCAATAGTGCTTGATAGCTACTTTTAAATGGGGCGACATGGAAGACTAACTTTTTCATGACGGAAGTTGTCGGATGAACCGAACACAACTTCTAGCAGTAGGGAGCCCGTACAATGGGCATATGGGCCTGGCATTACCCCTTTGAAGGAGGTGTTGCTATGGCGAATTTTGGTTGGGTCTATCCCCATCCTGCGGATTGTGTCCTGATATATCAGGTTGATGTCACTACCTCCATCCATGAGGACTTGTGTAAATTGGAATCCGTCGATTATAGGATCCAATATCAAGGCAGTCCATCCTGCGTTCCGGATATTTCGGAATAGTCCTGATGGTCGAAGGTGATTGGTTTTGACAACCAATGTGCGGCGCGCCTTTTAGTGGGCGCCGCTCTATTTTTCCCTTTGATCACGTGAAGTGAGTTTACTGTTTTAACCTTTTGTGGGAAATTCTTTTGTTTTCCGGGGCTCTGCTTGTGGTGCTCGTCATCATCTTCCCTTGGTGTGTCGAACCCCTTGTGTTCGGCGTTAAGTCGGCCGGACTGCTTGAAGACCCAACAATCTCTGTGGGTATGGTTTGCAGGCTTCCCGGAGGTACCATGTATTTGACACAGTCTATCCAGAACCTTGTTTAGGTTGGATAGCTCGTCGCTTTTATCCTTTAGGGGCAGTGTTTTGTTGTTCGGCCGAGAGCTTTTGAATCCGGCGTTGACCGCCGTACTATTTGGGCCATTTTCCTTATTCCGGCGCTGATCTTTTCAAGGCCGTGATTTCATTTCCATCCCTGATTTCGGATGTACTAGGGTCATCGGTGCTGCATCTAGCCAGCCAGCTGTCTTCTCTAGCATAAGCGGGTCATGAGGCTTGTTAATGCGGCCATTGTTCTTGGCTTTTCTTGTCCGAGGTGTCTGGCGAGCCATTCGTGTCGGACGTTGTGTTTGAAAGCTGCTAAGGCTTCGGCGTCCGGACAGTCAACTATTTGGTTCTTTTTAGTAAGGAACCTGTTCCAGAATTCCGGCTGACTCTCCGGCTGTTGAGTTATGTGACTTCGATCGTCTGCATCCGGAGGGCGGACATAAGTCCCCGAAAATTTGCCCGAAATGCATCCTCGAGCTCTCCCAGCTTCCAATGGTATTTTCGGGAGGCTTTTAAGCCAATGCCGAGCTGGCCCTTTGAGTTTAAGGGTAAGTATTTTATGGCGTGGAGATCGTCTCCTCTAGCCATGTGTATGTGGAGGATGTAATCCTCGATCCGAACTCAGTGGTCTGTTGTTACATTGTATGCCTCTATGTTTACGGGTTTGAATCCCGCTGGAAATTCGTGATCCGGCACCTCATCGGTGAAACATAGGGGTGTCGCGCCCCTATATTTGGGTGTGCCGTGATCTTCGGAATTTTGGCGTATTGCTTTGCTTTGACGAGCCTGCTTTCTTGGCCCATAGATGGACCTAACTGGGCCATCCTCTTGATGTGAATCCTTATGCGGATCGCATATTGGCTTGTGTCTTGGCGCCATTCACCGCTCTCTTTTTGCCGTGGGGTCGTCCATCCGACCGGGTGGCCTTCTTACTTTTTAATTGTGGGGGCTCTAAGGCCTCCTCGTCGAATTCGGGTAGTAGCTTTCTTTTCGGGTAGCTCTTTGTTCGGCGACTGTCGCCGTACTTGTCTGCGGTGCTGAATACTTTGCTCCCTCTGATCCTGAGTGCATCTTCCGCTGTTTTGTGCTTCCGCTTCTGCTTTTTCAGGCTACGCGTAGTGGCGACGAGCCTTTTCTGGAGGTCATTTTGCTCCGATAGTTTGTCCGGCGTGAGATCGTCCGGACTGTTGTCTTTGTCGGGGACAGATTGTTTATCCAAGTTGTCTTGTTCAGACGATTGCTCAATAGCTTGTTCGTTGTCCACTGGTTCGCCCAGCTCTATGGCTGGGTCTTTGTTCAGGCGGGACTTTGTTCGGCGTTTACGTTGCCGTTTTGACTGCTTTTCGAGGGATTTATCCTTCGTAGCATCCTGTTGTTCCTCGTCTTCATTTCCTTTAGGTGTATCCACCATGTATACATCATGGGATGAGGTTGTCCAGCATCCTATAGGTGCTTGTTCATTGTTGTCTCCTACATCGCCGTCCATACCGTCTATGTCTTGAGTCGAAATCGAGCATGTCGTGTAGGCTATCGACAGTGGCTACGAAGTGGGTGGTGGGTGGGCGTTGAATTTCTTCGTCGTCCGTATCCCAACCTTCCTGACCGTGGTCCGGCCAGGTCTTTCCGGATAAAGAGAGAGACTTTAGTGAATTCAGGATGTCGCCAAAGGGCGAGTCTTTGAAAAGATGTCCGCGGCCGTGAACTCCATAATGGGCGCCCAATCGGATTCGATTGGCAAGGGCGCGGAGGGTTCGGAGTCCGGAGAGGAGTCCGGCACCCTGGAGTCGAGGTCTTCGCAAAGGACAGGGATGGAGTTCGGCTCGATCGCCGTAGGGATTAAAGCCCCCGATGCGGTGTCCAACAACTCGTCCTCAATCAGGGAATCCGGCTCCGGATTAAGGGTCGGAGCGGATTCTGGTGCGGCCTCCAGGGCACTGTTCGGCTGCAGAGCTAGATCATGCCCATTGAGACAGTGCGGCGCGCTTGGCTGCGGCTTGAATCCGTCGAAGATCAAGTCTCCGCGGATGTCGGCCGTATAGTTTAAACTTTCAAATCTGACCTGACGGCCAGGGGCGTAGCTTTCGATCTGCTCGGTGGCCAGCGAATTGGCCCGGTGCAAAAGCCGCCGAACACGAAGATCTGTCCGGGGAGGAAAGTCTCACCCTGGACCGCGTCGTTGTTGATGATCGAAGGAGCCATCGAGCCTATTGGTGACGACACAGAGGAACTCTCAATGAAAGCACCAATGTCGGTGTCAAAAGCGGCGGATCTCGGGTAGGGGGTCCCGAACTATGCGTCTAGGCGGATGGTAACAGGAGACAAGGGACACGATGTTTTACCCAGGTTCGGGCCCTCTTGATGGAGGTAAAACCCTACATCCTGCTAGATTAATATTGATGATGTGTGTTACAAGAGTGGATCTACCACGAGATCAAAGAGGCTAAACCCTAGAAGTTAGCCTATGGTATGATTGTTGTCCGTCCTACGGACTAAAACCCTCTGGTTTATATAGACACCGGATTGGGTTAGGGTTACACAGAGTCGGTTACAATGGTAGGAGATCTACATATCCGTATCGCCAAGCTTGCCTTCCACGCCAAGGAAAGTCCCATCCGGACACGGGACGAAGTCTTCAATCTTGTATCTTCATAGTCTTGGAGTCCGGACGATGATGATAGTCCGGCTATCCGGACACCCCCTAGTCCGGGACTCCCTCACTCACTCCTACAGAAAACCCCCAGATCCCCTTCTTCGCTCGCACTACAACTAGGCTCGTCATTCGTTACTCTGCTCAAATCCGTGAGCGCGACACGACGCCCTCGAGGAAAATGGAGTCGGCTGACCCCAGCGCCAAGAAGATGAGGCTCCTGCCAGCGGTGACGCCTGTTGTAGATCCCGCACCCGGTAGCGCGGGGAGAAGCGGCGACCCCGCCCCCACCGGATCCCAAACCCGTAGAATCTCGGGTGGACCGCATCAGCGATCTCCCGGACGCCGTCCTTGGGGAGATCATCTCGCTTCTCCCCACCAAGGATTGCTGCCGCACACAAGTCCTCTCAATTCGGTGGCGCCCTCTATGGCGCGCCGTGCCCCTTAATCTCGACTGTCGTCAGCTATCTCTCTTCAATGATTTTGAAATCCCCAGAGCCATCATCTCCTCCCACCAGGGCTCCATTCAAAGCCTCTTGTAGGACCTTGAAGTATGTCTAGAGGGGGGTGATTAGACTACTTGACCAATAAAAACTTAAACTTTTCCCAATTTTATAGTTTGGCAGATTTTAGCTATTTTTGGACAAGTCAAGCAATCATCACACAATTCAAGCAAGCATGCAAAGAGTATATAGGCAACGGAAATTAAAGCATGCAACTTGCAAGAATATAAGGGGAAGGGTTTGGAGGATTCAAACGCAATTGGAGACACGGATGTTTTTGTCGTGGTTCCGATAGTGCTATCGTACATCCACGTTGATGGAGACTTCAACCCACGAAGGGTAACGGCTGCGCGAGTCCACGAAGGGCTCCACCCACGAAGGGTCCACGAAGAAGCAACCTTGTCTATCCCACCATGGCCGTAAGCCCACGAAGGACTTGCCTCACTAGCGGTAGATCTTCACGAAGTAGGTGATCTCCTTGCCCTTACAAACTCCTTGGTTCAACTCCACAATCTTGTCGGAGGCTCCCAAGTGACACCTAGCCAATCTAGGAGACACCACTCTCCAAGAAGTAACAAATGGTGTGTTGATGATGAACTCCTTTCTCTTGTGCTTCAAATGATAGTCTCCCCAATACTCAACTCTCTCTCATAGGATTTGGATCTGGTGGAAAGAAGATTTGAGTGGAAAGCAACTTGGGGAAGGCTAGAGATCAAGATTCATATGGTAGGAATGGAATATCTTGGCCTCAACACATGAGTAGGTGGTTATCTCTCAGAACTGGTAAGTTGGAAGTGTAGGTTCATTCTAATGGCTCTCTCCACGAATGAAGAGGAGGCGGAGGGGTATATATAGCCTCCACACAAAATCTAATCGTTACACACAATTTACCAAACTCTGTGGGACCGAATAGTTAAACTCGGTCGGACCGAATTAGTAAACCTAGTGACCGTTAGTGATTTTTGGTGGGACTGACAAGCATCTCGGTGAGGCCGATATGGTTAGGGTTAGGGCATAACGTAATCTCGGTGAGACCGATTACACAAACTCGGTGGGACCGATTTTGGTAATAAGCTTTCCAGAGAGTTGGTCAGGTAAATTCAGTGGGACCGATTTGCTCTTTTCGGTGAGACCAAAATGTTACAAAAAGGAAACAGAGAGTTTACATTGCAATCTCGGTGGGACCGATCGCTCACTTCGGTTAGACCGAAATGTTACGAAGGGAAACAGAGAGATTGCAACCCCATCTCGGTGAGACCGAGATCCACATCGGTAAGACCGATTTGCTTAGGGTTTGTGGCAGTGGCTATGACTTTTGGAATCGGTGGCGCCGGATAGAAAGAATCGGTGTGACCGATTTTGGCTTTAGGTTTAGGTCATATGTGGATGTGGGAAAGTAGTTGAGGGTTTTGGAGCATATCACCTAGCACATGAAGCAAAAGGCTCATTAAGCAACACCTCATCCCTTCTTGATAGTATTGGCTTTTCCTATAGACTCAATGTGATCTTGGATCACTAAAATGTAAAATGAAGAGTCTTGAGCTTTTGAGCTTGAGCCAATCCTTTGTCCTTAGTATTTTGAGGGATCCACTTTCATCATCCATGCCATGCCATTCATTAAGCTTTCATGAAATAATAGTCTTGGAATAGCATTAGCTCAATGAGATATATGTTGTTATGAATTACCAAAACCACCTAGGGATAGTTGCACTTTCAATCTCCCCCTTTTTAGTAATTGATGACAACATATAGATCAAAGCTTCGACAAATGATAATAAAATTTAAATAACATCGTCGCTTTGAGAAGTATGTGATAAGCAAGAGCTCCCCCTAAATGTGTGCATAGTTTTAGATTTGCTTTGGACTGCAAATGCACAATAAATTAGGCTCATGGGTTACTCTTCCATGTCACATACATCTTGGTGGAGCGCTCAAAATAATAAACAATTAATACATGCACTCATAACCAAGCATAGTGAGTGATCACATAAGATAGATAGGATAATATCATCAAACATGCATAAGTGTAGCTTATGATCAAACACATGATCATCAATGTCTCACAGGATAGTATCTCAACCAAAAGCAAACGAAGTTTGAAAAACCACCAAATAAAGCAAGAGAGAACAAAAGCAACTCTCTCTCTCTCTCGAAGCCTATCATCTATACATTTTTCTCCCCCTTTGGCAACAAGTTACCAAAAAGTTCATAGAAAATGCATAGTGCTAGATCGACTCTCAGGCTTGATCTTCAGGTGGTGGTGGAGTCCGGATAACGCCAAGGACGAAAGCTTCAGTTGAAGTAGATGGAGCTGGAGCTGATGTAGATGCTGGAGCTAGTGGCACTGAGGCTGTAGCTGGTGCAGATGAAGTTGCTCTTGTTTCTGTCACTGGCACAACAGATGACCTCTGGGCTCTAGGCACTCTGGCAAATGCATCAGTTGTTGTTTTGCCCTTCCTCTCCTGCATGTCCTATTGTAGTTCCTCCACTGCAGACTGAATCTCAGTTACTTTCACATCTAAGTTATAGAACTTTTGTTCTATGATTCTCTCCAAGCTCTCCTGATTTTGAGTGAGGGTGGCCAAACCCTTCTCTATCCTCGTGGTTGATGCTATCAAGTAACCAAGCTGCTCCTGCTTGTTCTTCAAGAAATACTCGAGATGCCTCCTCTTGAGTTGGCATCTTGGCAGCTTTCTCCCTCTTTGCCTTCTCCTTCTTCTCCTGAGCTTGAACTGATTGTGGATCATCTTCATTCATGACAACTTCATTGTCCTCAAAGTCTGGATAAAGTGGACAGTGTTCCTTATCCAACTGATATTTTCCTGTGCCCATCTTTGAGTTTATCGATTCTTGAATCTGAGGTGCATATCCTGGCTCCTCTTACGATCTGCTGCAGTCCTCTTGATTGTTTCAATGATCGGGCTCATGACTTTGAACTTCGTGGCACGTCAAACACATGCAACATGTTGATGGCATGCCCTCTGATCATGTTGTGGTCACCTGACTTGGGCAACAAAGTGTGCCTCGGAATCCAATTTATGGTTGGCAACCCCGATGAGAAAGTGAACTGATCCAAACTTGTGAGTTCCTAATGCCTTGTCTGGAATTTCCTTGTACATGTGAGCCATAGAATTGTGACCCATTTTCTTCTTTGCATAAATGTCTAGGTCATCCTCATTCTCCTCTGGGGCATTTATCAGACTTGCCCATTCTTCAACAGTGGACTGGTACCTTGTACCTTCAGACATCCAAACAATTCTTCCATCACAGGTAAAAATGTCTTTGTGGAGTAGAACTGCATGATAAGCTCATAATTCCAATTTATGAGCTTTTGCCCAACAAAATCTGCAACTCCACAAGCAACAAAGCTATCTTGCACTCCAGGATAGTGCTCTTCATTCTCCTTCATGAAATTCCAGTCAACCCACCTCATGTCACAGACAATGGGCTTCTTGTCCAACAGAATTGTTTCATAGAAGTCCTGTTGTTCCTTTGTGTGGAACTTGTAGTCAACATCAGTTCTTCTCCTTGAAGCATATGGATCTTCCATCCTCCATATCCTCAGCCCTGAATCCTTCCTGATTCTCATGTCCTCAGCCACAGGATGGGCATCATTGTGGTCTGGTATCTTGGGCTTGAGCTTTCTCAGAACTTGTCCTTCTTCATCTTCCTCATCAGCATCCTCAGGCACTGGGGCCTTGTTCTTCTCAGCAGCTGGAATACTCCTGGTATTCCTCTTTGGTGCAGACTTGGCCTTGGGGGCGGCTTTGGGTGCTTCCTTGGGCTTAGATGTGGCAGCCCCTGATCTAATAGCATCTTCCATAAGCTTAGGTGCCTTTGGAGCTGGTGCAGCAATTTCATCTTCCTCTTCCATCATGGAAGGCTTCCCAATAACTCTGGCCATGGTCATCTTGACCCTTTCCTTTCTTTTCTTCCCTTCTGCTGCAGCTGGTTCTTTGGGTTGGGTTTCCAAAGAATCTTGTGTAGACACTCTGGCTTTGGACATTGGTTGTCTTCCTGCAGGCCTTTTGATCTTCATGCCTGGCTTTGCATTCTTTGATGAGCCATATTCCTTCTTGAGCACCACTTTCTTGGAGATAGCCTCATCTTCCTCAGCTCTATAATCTTCATCCTCTGAATCTGAAGTTCTTTTCCTCCTTTGCCTAGTTGCAGCCTTAGGCAGGTTACTAGGAGTACTTCTGCTCCCTTCATCTGAAGTTGAGGGACTAGTACCCTCACTCAAGTCCATCTGCTGTTCTGACCTGTTTTGGCTGTCACTTTAATCAGACATACTGCAAAAGCTGACTGTTGACCATGTGAAGAGTTGTAGATGAGATAGAAAAGACAAGCATCACAAAATGCAGAGGTTTTTGCAAAAGAATGACTCAAAAGTTCAGTCTTAGTTTTCCACAGAAAGCATTTCGGATCCACCGTATTTTCAAACTCGGTGATACCGAAGCAGTTTTCGAACCTAAACTGATGATCTCGGTTGGACCGATTTTCAGTTCGGTGGTACCGAGACTGCTAGGGTTTCACTGAATCTTCAAATCGGTTGCACCGATTAGTAATTCTCGGTTAGACCGAGAGTCACTAGTGCAATGGCATAAGCCAAATCGGTGAGACCGAGTTTTTCAACTCGGTGGGTCCGAGATGGTTTCGGTGAAACCTAAACCTAAAAATTTGAATCACATCTAATCTATGAACAACTTTGGCTGGATAGATGAGTTTCAATCGTGGCAAGAATCAATATGAAAACAATGTGCCAGGAATCAGACGTGGATAGCACAAAGATCAAGTCCATACCCTAACTTGGTGGTGGACTTGCTACGGCGGCAACGGGGGACGAAATCCGTTGGCGGCGGGCGAAGACCAGCGACAGAGGCTGTCACGACGAGGAGACGATCCGGAGACCACGATGGCAGAGCGAGCTGTTGCATGGGCGAAGGGTTTCGGAGAAATTTCCAAAATTTTGCCCGTGGCTATATATAGCTCGACCCTGTCGGTGTGACCGAGTGGAACAACTCGGTGGCACCGAGATGCATAACTGTGTTCGATTCTGACCAAATCAGTGAGACCGAAAGTTCAAATCGGTTGCACCGAGATTGAAAACTCAGATCAACTTGATGATCTCGGTAGGACCGAAATGGAAGGATCGGTCAGACCGAGAATCACTAAGAGGTTTTGGAAGTTTAAGTCTATGATGAATCGAGGACTCCGAGTGCTCCTCACACAGAGTGGTTCGAATCTGACTTGATCAAATTTTGTGATGTAGCATAAATAGAGTTTGAGACGAGAAAAGCATAGATATCTAAAGAAGGTTCTTAGGAATTCTTGTCCATCCACTTGGCACAAAGAAAAGAATCCAAACAAGCAAAACAACAAGTGGATGTCCTTGAATGAGTAAAATATGCACCAAAATGCTCACACAATAAGATGGCAATTGAAATATGTGGCAAATCATGCACAACCAATTTTAGCAACTATCAAGCAATTGGCGATGACTAGGTCATCTATATATGAGAGTATTGACTTAGGAGTCAAATGAGAACATTTGATCATAGGTCATACTCATCGTTTATGCTCAAGTGGGGTTACCACTTTTACATAATGCATTAATGTGTTCACACCATTAGAGTTGCTTTGACTCAATTCTTAGAGTTAAGCTCCCCCTAGATGTGAGATCCCACCTTAGAGGGATGAACTAACCTTGGGTTTTGTCGATGATGACTTCATGTAGGTGTTGAAGATGTAGATGCTCAATGCTGATGTAGATCATTTGGAGCAATCCTTTGGAGTGAGTTGCACTTTCAACTTGCCTACATGGGTTAGTCCCACAAGGAACAAACAAGAATATCCATAGACATAGAGTGATGCACACACAAGATGATGTCCATGAAACCATTAGGTTACCTTGTCCCTTGCCTTACCAACATGAGGGTTTGTGACTCCTTGAACTAGTGCAAGATGTGAAAGTTGATTGCACTTGTTCTTGCCAAAATGATATGAGTGAAGAATGTTGGCGGAGTCACCCTCAAGAACTCTCTAGTTCTTCTTCTTGGGATCCACATCATCTTGATGGGAATCCTTGGAGTTGTAGTTGTACTTGATGAAGTAGAACTTGACGTAGTCTTGGGGACCCACTCGAACGAGGCTTTAGGTGCTTCTTCAAATGCATCAATCTCTTCTTGAAGCTTGTCCTTGCCTTTGTTCTTG